>CM076260.1:5163532-5591032 GCA_038380795.1 Pyrocephalus nanus | reverse complement strand
CCGTCTGATCCTCCACCAAAAACCCGGCGAAGCCATCCCAGGCTCGGGGGTGTCGGTGTGCGGGTGGGTGGTGGGAGCACCCCCGGGGCTGTTTCCACACCCGCGGATCTTCCCCGCCCTCCTCCCGCCGTGCGGCAGAGCTGCCATCCGCGCCCTATTACACCCCCTACCCCTAATTTCTGACCCCCAGGGGCAAACTCCGGCTGTGCTGGGGGGAAGGTGAGAGCAGAGGCGGCAGCGGCTCTTGCTCCGCTTGGGTCCGGAGCAGCAGAACAACCCGCAAGCTCCGCCGATCGGTCACAGGGGAGAGCTCTCGCTCCGCGCACCGCGGCTGCGGCAGCGGCCGCGCTCCGCGCCCTCCCAGCCCCGGCTCCGCGAAAATCCCTCCATCCCTGCGATCCGCGGCTTTCCCACGCCTCCCCCGGGGAGCGGCACCCCCCGACCCACTGCCCCGCAGGGATCTGTACCCTCTGCTCCTTAATTTCCTTTCTTTCCCCCAATTTTTTTTTTTTCTTTCCCCGGTCCAAGGTTGGAGGGGCTCTGGAAGTTTTCCATCCCGTTGTGAAAATGAGATCTTTGCGGATAACGCTGCAAAGCCCTCCTCAGCTCGCCCCGCTTCTCCCGACGACCACAGGGATCCGCTTTTCCCCAAAAGTGGCCGCACGCGTTTCCACAGCACAATTACTCATCACCTATAGGGGACTAGTATATATGCAGAAGCTCTGGTTTGCTAAGATTGCGATACAGAAAATACATTTTTTCGTAATTATTTTGGTAAAATGTTTATGTCCATATATTCTTCTGGATTCCTCCACCTCCTCTTTAGCTGGCTCTAATACACTCCATAAGAGCCATTCCAAAAGCACTAGAAAGAAGGCGAGAGGTTGTTTTATATCCAAATGCTATATAAGCCTGACAATCTTGATTTATTTAATTTCAAACAAGAAGATATGTTTCCACTTTTAATTAGTCACACCAAAAACTTTACAGTTGCCTGTCTTCCTACTAAAATAAAATAAAAAGTTAATTAGGATAAACTAAACTAACGCATTGGAAGCTACCAGTTTAAGGTCACTTAAAATAGTCCAGGGTTATTTATAAGGCCGAAATAAAATTTTCCACTGAACGCCCTAACAAAGTTTCAGGTATCTGGCACAGCTGATTTTCGGTCTCCGTGCAAAAATATCTTTCTGCTGAACATTTACACATTTAACAGGAACTTACTACAGCCTGGAACAGATCACAGCTTAGAGCTCTAGAATTTTATTTAAATGGTTATGGACAAATTAATAAAAGTACCAGTAATGTTTATGGACCTACATAAAAGCTGGATGGGATTTTTCAGAAGAAGTCATTCATGTTATGATATATATAATCTGGAACATTGGCTTGGATTTGGCTGAAATGGAGAGCAACCCTGCTGCTCGGCTTTCCTCGGGTTTTATTTCAGAACTTCTCGGAATTTTAGCACTGGTTGCAAAATGGGTCATATTTTAAGATCTCAGAGAATTGTAGGAGGTTGGTGAAAAAAATGTGCTTGCGCTGCAAGTTACGTCTTCACAAACACCTTTCAGATCCACTTTACAAAATCGGATTTTCATTAGTACAGCTGCCCTTGCTGCAATTTAAATTGTCTTTTAGCTTTTTCACTTTTAACTGTGTTATGAATACAGCCATAAATAGATTGCTTTTGGACAAAAAGGTAATGTTTTAAAGAGCACTGAGTTTGTTTACCATCACATTTATAAAGCACAGGCCCGGCACGCACCAGTTGTAAGCACTGCATGCTCAAGATGAAAAATAATTATCAGATATGAAAGATTCTAACCTGGATGATGTTCCCTAAATAAATAGTTCCGATGCCAGTTTGCTGGGCTGGAATGTGCTGGAAATATGAGGAATGCAGAATTTATTTTGAGCTTCTCTATGTATGCAAATAGCCTTTGTGAAACAGCAATAAATGAATGGGTTCACTGGGTTTGTTATTGTATTGGATATTTTTAGCCAGAGCGACTACAGCAATGTCAGCAATTATTACTATAGTGAACGAATTGCCAATATTCTCCTTTCCAACATCTACCTTCCCAAAGTTTTTTATTCACTCGTGAAGAGTGCATCCAGCCAAAATATGTGAACTTAAGTAAACTTAATGCTAGAGCAGGTTTTGCCCAAGTTTCCATTCATTTCAGTAGGGGCGAGATAAGCTCCAGTGTCTCTTGGCAGTGCTTTACTTTCACTTTGGTTGGAAGTTGACTGTTTGCCCAGCTATTCTTTGCTTTTCCTTAAGTATGACAAATAGTAATTCTAGATTAGCACTTTACTCGGTCTGCTAAGTAGGCGTGTGGTAATGAGCTCTGTAACTACAGCATTCTTCCTCAGACTATGCACTACTACAGTTTGTTTAACTACTGTGTCCCTGCCCCGTTGATTTACAGCCCAGATAAAAGAAGTTTGTGTCCTGAAATCAGTCAAAAGCATTTAATATTTCAGCACCATGCACAGGTTTTTAGTGTTTATAGTTCCCAATACAAACATAAGCATAAAGGTTTGAAAGACAGGCTAGAAAATGATTACACACACACACAAAAATCAATCTTGAGAATACTACTTTTTCCCCGAGTATTTTCAGTAGGAAGTGAAGACTGAGAGCTGTGACTCTTGTGTTCTGTCTCAGGATTTGATGCTGAATGCTCTGGGACCTCAGACAAGATTTCTAGCAAGTTTCCTTCAGTGTAAAATGACTTATTAACTATTACCATATATTTTTTTTGAGAGAAAAATATGTGTTAAATTCTCAGAAGTCCAAATATGAGTAGGGCTCGGCATTCAGTAACACCAGAAAAACTGAAAGCTGGTAGGAAACCTGCCGTGTCACTGCTGAAAAGCTGTCGGTCGGCTTTTCCACAGCACTCACGGAAACACATGCTACACAAGCAACAAAGTAAATACTTACTGCTTCTGATTTTTTTCCTAAATGATGTATTTTCTGCTTCTCTAATAAGTAGGGACTTGCAGCCTAGGTGTGGGTCCTACTGTGGAGTTTTCCCATTTCCCTCCCTGTCTGCAGCCTCTCATGCCCCATTGGAATCGCATGTATTTTAGTGAGGTTTAAAGCAGCAAATGACCATGTCATCATTGGGATGGAAAGAAACCTCGGCCCACTTGTCATCTTGTAACAGCATTTGAAATAGAAATTATGACTTGTGCTTTATGGCAGTAAAAACCTGGATGTGTAGCAGGATTAGAAAAATGTATGGCCTGTCTCTCTCAAATAATTTTTTTTTTTTTTTTTTTTTTTTTTGCTTGCAATGTGCAAACTAAAAATTAACTGTAGAAAGTTGTTAGCGTCCTCATAGTCAGGGACAAAGGTTTTGGGTTTTTTTTCATGGTAAGGCCAACTTTGTCCCTTTCCATTAATCCTCCTCCCAACTTCTGTGTAAGTAAAGAGGAAAAAGACAGGTTTTTCCTTGGATGAAATCAGATAAAAGCAGTATGTTGTTTTAGACATACAAAAGCTAAAAAATGAGAACTTAAAATATTTTTTTCCTTATTTCAGCATGTATAAAAGTAGCACGAGCCAGAAATTTCGCGGCTATTTTTTCTGTTGACAGTGAAAACTGGTTCCCTTGACTTACTGTGGGGAAAGTGGGTGGTATAACTGTTTGTAATTAAAAAGGTTTTATATATTTGGAACCTTGCAGAGTCCCTAAATTTTGCATGCTGTTTTTTAAGAGTCTAATGAAGTGAGCTCTGGCCAGATAAAAGCTCCATAGAGCTCACACAGAAGATACTACAAGATGTAAGTCAATTTTGAGTGGGAGAGGTGTTTTTAATGCTTCCAACCACAAGTACAGCACCAAATCCTTGCATTTACTCTCTCTGTGTTGCAACGGTGAGGATTCCCATTGTAAATCTATTCTCAATAACATGGATTGTAGAAAAAAATTTTTTGTTACTGAGATTTGAAGCAACAGAAGAACACCAAATAGTGACAGGCTTGTTCTGAAAAGGATGAAAACACATAACTTTGGAAGAGGTGGTAGAGGTTTCACAGGAGTGAAATAGAAGAAGGAAACGTATGGTAATGGCAAATGTAGAATAAGCATAATGGACACAGTAAACCAACTCTTTGAGGACCATAAAAATTACTTTTGTCCTTTCTTTCCTGAGAATTCACTCAGGCCAGACCGGAGCATCAAGAGCATAGTCATATTTATGGTATGACATAATGTAATCCTGAAAATGTTGAGCATCCTGCTTACATTTGAGCAGAAATATGTGTGTGCCCCACATCAGGTGTGGCCTTAAGACCTTGGATTTTGAGGCAAAACAGGCAGAACAGTCCCTTAGTGGACTATTGTGGAATTGGTAGCCAAGTCACAGGAGACAACTACGACAGTCCAAAAACAAGGCATAAGGGCAGATGACAAAACATTAGATATCACAGGAATGATTCTCTCTAGTAATAAAAGCCAAAGATCTGGCAGAAAAAATATTATAGGTGAAGCTGCCAGCAGTATCTGCAGTTAAGCTTGTCTGCCACTTTCCAGTATAAGACCTTGTTTTCACTCATGTAATGTTGCCAGTTTCTAGCTGTTCAGGATGAGCTTTTCAATCCTGAGTCCGCCTCAAGCTGAATTTTTTGGAAACCTGTAGCAGAAATACTTCTGCTGCTTCTAAGATCGTCATTAAGAGAAAACACATTGTTTCACAACAGTTTAAAATTTCATCCCAATACCTATTTCAGAGGTGGGATGGGAAGTTTTACTGAGTAGAAGAAGAATAAAGAGGAAAAATCAGATAAGTTCCTTTTGTTACCCTTGACCAAAAGGATCCACCCGAGCTTGGCTGCGTTAGAAGCTGCTGAAAATTGTTGAGGTTTTGCTCGCGCGTGCTCAGTCCAGACGGAGGAGTTGGCAGCTAAATTTTGCAAAGCCTCCATAGCAGCACTGGGCTTGCTAGACTGGGTTGAATCTGTAGTCAGTCTAGTCTGACCAATATTCTCCCTGATAGTGGGCTGCACTGTTTTAGAGGAAAGGATAAGAAACTCTTGAGTCAGCAGATAGAGATGGGATCTACTCCTCCTTTAAGGTTTCATCCTAGTTAATAGTAGCTTATAAAAAATATGATCAGAATGACTGTCAGCAGTTCAGTTTTAAATTGCGTCTTTTAGAAGTCTATAATTCAACCATAAAAATTCCTTACAGGCTGAAATCTGGCTTGTACTCTCAGTTCAGAAGTCAAAATTCTCTACAGATTTTTTTAACTAGTCTGTTTTGAAGTGATAGAAAAAAGTAGTCATGAACAAATTCTGGACATTTCTTTCACAACACACTTCATCGTTCAGTTATGAAAGGTATGATAAGTTTTAAACTATTTGTTTCAAAGGCTGGTCAGGCCCTAGAAGGAATGTGAATAATTAAAATCTTCACCATTAACACTAGACATTCAAATGTGAATGAGGTTCTCTGACCTCAGGATATTAGGAGTATTATGATATTAGGAGCTTATGTGATGCAATACCAAAACCTGTTATTCTAGTTTACCTTATAAATATTTAGATAATTTATTAAATGCACAGATTGAAAAGCAAGAGAGAATCCTTCTGTCTTTTCGTGGCAAAACTCACTGTAAAGGAAGTCACTCAGACGTTTTCCTAATTTAAATATCAGAATCACAGAATATGCTGAATTGGAAGGTATCCACAAAGATCATTGGGTCCAACTCTTAGCCCTGCACAGGACCGTCCCCAAGAGTCACACCATGTGCCTGAGAACGACATAACCTGGAAGTATCCAGGGGGAACAAATAAGAGGTCAAAGCAGATGCAAACCCTTTCTTGGAAGACCACAGCAGCTCTCATTACTACCAGGCTTGTCTTTGTAGTGGAGAAGATAGAGAAGCTCTTCCCATCCCTGGAATGCTTTCAAAGATACTGTGCTTGGCACCCTGAGGTTAGCACGATTTCTGAGCAGATAAAAGCCCATTACATGAAAAGGCAGATCCCACCCTCTCTCTTTCTTTTTTATTTTTTTTTTTTTCCCTCCTTGGTAAGAAAGAAAGAAGAGCTTTATTCTGTTCCACTGATTTCAATGGGAGCCTTCATGGAATAAGGTGCTGCTTCACCTAAGAGAAGCAGAGGAAGCCTTTAGCTAACTTGGTGCTTCAGGTTACTCGCCTTATCCTGTCATATTTTCATGTCTAAATGTCCATCTTGGTGAAGAACATGTCAAGCCTTTCAGCTCATTATTTCCACTACATTTTAAAGAGTTGGAATCATTTATATTTTTAGGCACAAGAAAACCTTCTTCCACTGTTTTTGACAATTGAAGAACATGGACTGAGGGAAGCAGAGGAAAGCTCTATTTACTAAACACCACATGTAGACTACCACTGACAGTTTTTCTAAGGAAATTTATGACCTGTGTGGAGTAAATAAACTCCCTTTTTGGTAAAGAATCTGCAGCCAATCATTCATTCTTGCTTAGAGACATTACTGTTCATGTTGCTTTTATGTGGAAGGCTATGGTAAAGGGTGATGTTATTTCTAAAATAGACAGTTGGCAACTAAAAAAGAAAAAAAAAAAGCTATTTCTGACATTACTTATCATGAGATTCTTGCTAGATTAAGGCACATTCACTCTGGTTCCAGGAAAGAAAGAAAAGATAATGATAGGAAAATTATAATTCTTGTAACTAATATGTTATCTTCATGCATGCACTTGCATGCCCAGCTCCATTTACTGGCAAGTTATGGCATTTTACACATCTGAAATAAACAGAGAGCTCTCAGTGTGTCCAGAATGCTTAGTAAGTCTGAAAGCTGTTTGCTCTGTATCTCAAAGTAAACGAGAATGGGACAGACAATTTGCTTCTCCTGGCTGCCCACCCTGTATACCCATAATTATGCTCCTTCCCTGCTGCCCTTCCCCTCCCTATTTTCTGTTCTGGGTCCAATACAGACACAACCTTTTTTTTTAGGCAATTTTAGGCAATTGTGACAGTTAAATGAGAAGAAGAAGTGAGAGGAAGGTATAAAATGTTTTCAGAAATATGAATGTTTTTCATGTGCAAGTAACTCAGTGGTTTTCAGCTGTACCTCTCTTGATTTGCACTGGTGTGAAAGGGGAACTGGGCTGTTATTAAGTCTGCCTAATTTAATAGATGTACACAGTATGTTTGCTTATTTTCTTCTATCATATGTGAAATTATCAATAGAAACTTTAGGAAATACCATTCCACAACAAAAATATTCTGAATTTAAAATAAGCAAGTGCTTTCCTGAGTGATGATCCCATGTCCTTAACTCACCCCACTGCACTTCATCATGTAGGCCCTGTAATGTCACTGGGGCTTTGCCTCCTCTAGAAAAATGATCTGTTTCTGATGAGGGGTATCGAAAATAGTTTTCCACCCTCAGATCCACTCAAGTACTAGTAGAAATAGCTGCCTCACTGGTGTGGACGAGGTCAGGCAAGTTCATTGCTTACTGTAGCAAATCATGCCTGTCGAGGGCTCATGGGACAACCTGCCTGAATAGGATTTGCCTTGGAGTGCAGAGAAGAATTTGTTACAATAGGTGTTGAACTCACTGACTTTGTCTGCACTGGAAGAGAAGTTGTTTTCAACGCTACTCCAAGATGTGTAGAGAGTGGGTGGGCATTTTGACAGCAGTTGTCAAAAACACGTTGTTTCTCTGGGGTAGGTGCATTCCTACTAAAATATCGATGCTCCAAAAGGACCAGTTCAGTAAGCCTGGGACAGGGCAAAGTCTGCAATGACAGCGTGGCCTGTGACTTTCTGTGCTGGTGCACACATGCAGGATGACAGACGATGAGCAGGATTTTTAATATATGGTCACTAATCATCTACATAAATACAGAATTCAAGGCCATAACCTGATTGTCAAAATGCTAATTCCAAGAATGGTTAGTGGAAGAAAATACCCATGTTATAGGCAAGGGGTCAATACTCTTCACCATGTGAAGCTGCTGACATAACAAATAATGACAAATCTTGCAGCCCCTTCACACACTGTGTGCTCTTCTGAGTTCGTGTGAAAAAGCGTAAGAAACTATTTTGCCAAACCAGACTGGATCAGGCATCTCTACTTCTCAGATGTTCATTAATAATTGAATAGGTCTGTGGAACCATCGTAAAAGAAGTGGGCTGTACCAGAGGTTTTCTTTTTCTATGGTTTTTGTTTTTGCAATTACACAGAGAATAAGCTGGCATATGAGGAAGGAAACTGAAGTAGAAGTTATTTTTCAAACGGATAAAAGAAGATGCTATTTTGTACGGAACAACTTTTAGTTGACCTTTGCAATGAATGCCATAAAATACTATTTTGGCCACAAATGGAACAACATTTTTAGGAGGATTAATGTTTAATCTGTCTGTCTGTCTGACTGTCTATCTGTGCATGATTTTAAAGAGACTGAAGGAAGCTAGCAGCTCACTCTCATGTATAATTGCATCTGTAAAACTTTAAAACTGTGCAAGATCTTTCTCTGCTGTGCTGGATGCCATTAGCATTAGCAGATTACCGCAGAAAAAGAATCTAAGGTAGACAGTGAACTTCATAAGGAGTCTTCCAAAAACCTTCCATCCCTCAAAAACTTTAATCCCCAACAAGATCCTGACTCTCACAAAACCCACTATAATATATGAACTGTTCAGTACGTTCACAAAGTTGATAACAGAGTATTTTTTGAAAATGATAAAATCCAGAGCTATATTAGATGGGAGAAAGTAATTTTTGAGGAATTTTGAAGCCCTGGAGAAAATTCAGAGGGGTCAATCACTTTGTTTATACTCAGGGAATATTTTTTTTTCTTCTCTTTTTTGGAATTATCTCTCTTTTTTTGGCATTGGTACAGGTTTGTGTCGGACCACATCTCTTATGGCATTCCCACAATATTGCACGAGTACTATGACCATGCAGTCATATTTTGTCTTTCCTGGCCCTGGATGTTGGGTGAATGTGAACCTTAAAAAATAAAATGGACACTCAAAAATGTAGATACTTTTCAAATACTTTTAAACAGAGGGATAAAGGACGTAGCAAGAAGGGAAAGAAACTCTCCAGATTCAAGAGCTCTGTATTGGCACTCTGCAGCAGTTCCCAGTAAAAATGCTTTAGCTGATCCCAGCTGTAATATTGGCTCATTGGAAAGGGTGACTGGGTATGTCCTTTGGCTGATCTGAACACACTGCCTATAGTTTAAAATCAACATCCTGAGTTTTTCATAATTTAAAAAACGTATCTAATTCGTTAGTGTAAGCGTATTTTGAAATGGCTCTGTATTTTCCATCATGATACTAAGTTGAAACTGGCAGAATGGAAATTGGAGAGAAGTAGCAAAGAAATAAAAAAAAGTATCCTGCTCTGTTTCCCAGCTACAGGAACGATCAAAGCTGCCAGAGAAGCACCTTATACAAAAGGAAGGCTGTCTGGGGAAGAGGTAAGAATATTCTCAGGAACTCTGCTGAAGGCAGTGCTTCTTATCCAAAAGAAAGATGGAAATATGTAATTGTATCCTTCCTTTAAAACTAGCTCTTGCTGCTTTCCTATGTGTTACAGATCACACGTTATTTTACATTGGAAGCTTACCGCTAAAATCTAAAATGTAAAGGCCAAGTCCTGCTCTTAGATACACATGCACCACTCCAATGAGCTCAAAGAGAGCTGTGTTCATATGTTTAGCAATGGAATTTGGCCCTAAATATTTAAACATTTATTCAGAGGGAAAAAAAAAGCTTCTCTGATGCATTTGTATCTCATATCTAATGTACACAGATTGCCACCACTGGGCACCCACGCTGAGGCATAAAAAGTGTTGGGGAACCATAAACTCAGCATTCTACCTGCTCTGCATGGTCAAATAACAATGAACACGTTTCAGAACATTAAGGAAATTAAACTTTTAGCAACCTATGGCTTATGTTATTTATTCTGCAGTCCAGTAGTAATTTGATGCAAATTGCTGGCACTATTCCTACAATTCCAGAAATTACTGCTTTGAATGGACTGATTCTGGAAACTTTCATTATATGAATCTGCAATCCAGAAAGAACTAATATACTCTGCTTATATTTTTTCTGTACAGGAAAGCTCAGTCTTCTGGCTAATTCTCACTTATCTTCCCAAGGCTTATGACTGGAGTCCATAATAATCTAACCACGTCATTTGGAAATGGTTAACCTGAGGATCCCACCTGTTCTCCGTGGCAAATGGCCTAGATGTGTTTTTGCTAGGGATACAAAGGACTCAGAAACCTGCATTGACCATGGTGACTGGACTTCCACAGGAACCTACTCCTTATACCATATTTGCCAGAATACACCAGAGTGATCACTATGTTTCTGGTTCAGTCAGGGCTAACTTTGGTTGTGCATTTTGTGCAGCACAATGGTTTCAGTGAAACGCTGACAGTCAGGACAGCAAGAGTGATGGGCAGGTGTGCTTAAATGGGTCATGAATCTCTCTTGATGTGCTTCAGTAAGCTCCTTGAACATTTAGCTAAAGCTGCTACCTGCTCCCCAGCTGGAAGAGTCTCTGGCTACAGTGTTGGCTCTTTCCCTTGCTTTGGAGAACTGGAGCTTTGCCTCTTCTTTTTACAGCTCTCATTTTTAGGTGATAAGGATATCCAGCATACTGCCACAGTCCTCTTTCAAAGCTGCATGTTTTTTTTGGGCACAGTCAGCTTCATAAGAAAGACTCTGCACCAAGACTTATTCTCTGTTTTTAGAGCCTTTTTGGCTTGAGCTCTCTAACCATAGAGGTCACCCTTGAATATCTCTGGCTATAGAGGTGCAATGCAGAATGTTGCCAAAATGCTGTGACCCTTATGGGAAGAACATAGGAAAAAGAGCATGTACAGACTTGTTAAGTTAATTAATAATCATGGCCAGTTGGGCCTTCTACCCAGATCTTGCATCAGTACTAGCAAGGTGAGTTAGGAGTGATCCACGACCAAGAAGTTCTTCGCTGGTACAAATCATGATGTTGGTTTGCTCTGGTGGTTATCTTGGTTGAGATCAAACCTCAAGCGTTGCTTCAGATAATATATACAATTATTAGCATAAGCCTCCTTGACTGTGTGTGGAAACTCCCAACCTCATTTGTGGAACCCATGGTTTTGAAAAGGGTACAGCAAACAAACACTATTTAAGCCACAGTCTCAGTTAGGGCAGCTGATTGGAGAGGCTGGAGGAGTCGGTGGCTGGGAAAAGGACCCTTCTACAGTAGTTTTTCTTCAGGTGCATTGATTCAGATCAGTCAGGAACAAAACTCTGCTTTTATCTTGCTTTATATTTAATTCATATGCTGCTTACTTAAGGGCGTGCCTATGGTGTTAGCTTCTGAGTGTTAATACATGTGCAAAATGGCTACTACAGATTGAAGGTCTTGGTCACAACTGAATTTCACATGACAAAGTTTTATCCTCAAGATCACCGTGCTACCTAATTCTGTCTCTCCAGGTCTTTAATTTCCAGGCATTGGAATTGCCTTAAATCCATTTTGGCACAGAACGCACCATTATTTTCATATTGTGCTAGTCTACTCTTCTTCTTTCATCCATACAAGCCAGGAGTGAAAAAGAGTTGGCAACTTCATACTCGACTATTATAGTGCAGAGTACACTTTAATCAGCACCATAATAAATAGCACGCCCAATTAATTGGGACATTTGCCAGGAAACCAATTCCCTTCCTTGCACTTCAGTTGCTGTAAATGATGGATAAATAGCATTCTTGCTGTTGTCTGTGAGCATATTTGTTGTAATTAACAGGTATGATTTGGTGTTTGCTGGCATGTGTTTCCTCAGCAGCTCTGCTCACTTTTGAGCAGGCTCCCTGTTCCCATGCAGTTACTAAAAATAAATAAAGCAGAGATTTCCCTTTCACTATTTGCTTAAATCAAGGTAGTGCTTTTGTATTAAAAACAAAACAAAACAAAACAAAGTAATCTATATATTATATTCCTATATGGTTTTGACAATTACAGGTGGTAATTTAATTAGCAAGTTTCTGTTTTAATTAGTACGGCAAAGAGGACTTTGCCATACCATGGAATAATTATAATAAAGGGAGGGATCTCTGCTGTTAGCTCTCTAACACTACTTTTTTTGACCAGAGGTTGCATGGTGGTTTGCTTTAAAGTGGTATTTCCTTGAGGGAGATCCACAGAAGTGCAATCTATTTTCATAAACTGGTATATGCTATGATTTACTGTAGGCATGTGACACTTTCTCCTATTCAGACACACTTTGCCAAAAAATTAAATAAAATTGAACACAGCAAACCCTTCTAATCCCTGCATTCCTCACAGATTGCTTTAATGGAGACTCAAGAAATTATTGGAAGTAAATGAATACAAAAAGGGAAAGAGTACTGGGGAAATCTCAACAAGGGATCTCTAAAACCAGGGTGGCTATGGATCAGCAAAGGGTAGAAACATTCATGTAATTAAAGGAGAACATAATTTCTGAGTTATCCGAAAAAAATTGTCTGGGTTGGCATTTCCTTTGACTTGTTGGCTGGAGGAGGAGAAACCGCCCTGCACCACTGCATACGGTTCCTTATTAGTTGTGGCTTCTGCAGAGGCTCCGTCTCCTCTTTGGAGCAAGGAGGATTTCTTTCATTACATAATCTGGATTACTTTTTTTTTTTAATAGATTGAATTTTTTTTCTCCTGCATGTGCAAATTCTCCTTGCCCCAATGCTTCTATACTGAGGTTATTATGCTGAAGGAATGCGAGCGTCTAGAGTAACAATGGTTCATTTTCCTTTAATGACTTTGTCGACAGGATGGAGACATTTTTGTGGTGTGATGAATTCACTCGGTCTCCCGTTGTGTTTTCTCCACATGCTTTGGAAACTCTCTCTCTCTCCGAGAATTGTGGCCATCCACTCTAGCAAGAGCTTCATTACTTTATATTCATTGTATTTAAATGACACCCCAGTGGTACTGACCTCCTGGGATGATTGATGTAAATTATATGCTATGTAGGGGGAAAATAAAATCTTTTTCTGACTTTTTATGTTCTGCAGAGAAATAAAAAGTGAAAACAAATGACAGAGAAAATCAGGCTTATTCAAAGTGAAACTTTGTAAGCATTATGGTTTGAGTAGACTCCAGCTTGTAAAAGTGCTGAGACAGTTTATAATGACCTTGTGATCTGAAAGGTGACCTGAAAAGGGGAAACAATTTTGTATGTGCCCTTTTTTGGTTCTGTACAATGCATAACAAAAACTTGATCAGCTTTTTTTCCTCTCTGTGAAGTATTGTAAGAATTCAGACCCGAGCAGGGAGCAGCCTCTGCACTTTTACCAGCTAGACAAAGGCACAGTATTAAAAATGACACCTTACTCCTCTTTCCTCCTGTCTTCTAGCAGATTTTCTTGTATTGATTTCAGATTTCATAGCCAGTAGGTATCTATCTTGTCCAATTATTCTGCCAGGAGCTATCACCTATAGAAGTTGCAACAGGGAGAGTGTTCTTTCGTCAGCCCAGCTCATCACTGGGCAATAACTTCAGTCCCTTCCAAACTGGTAACCTTTCACTGCAGGCAAAAGGGTTCTGCACAGCAACACAGTTTGTCAGAAAATATTTCTGTCAGTGCTTTTTCAGGCACCTCACCAAGTCACACTGCCTCCTTCCAAGCTCCTGGAAGTTATGTAGTTCACACTGGACATGCTTAACCACATTATCCTAGTAATTCCCTTATTAAAATTACCATATGGAACTGGTATAGTAATTTCTCTATTTGTCTGTTTTCATATTAGTCTGTCCTACCAATTCTGATATATGTGAATCTCTGCATAGCAATATCAGCAATATGCTGCCTTGCCTTCCTCAACTTAATGTAAAGTTTTGACAAATCATAGAATTTGGCTAAAAACTTGAGTTGCCTTGAGTTTTTCTGCAGTACCTTTCATAACCTGACAGAATGCTTTGACTCTCCTTTTGGCTGGGATGCTCCTCAGTGACCCTGCTTTGGCTGGGGTTATCCAGATATTTTAAAATGTCTAACAGGAAGGAATAGTTCAGTCCATCCTCCTTGCAGCACTCAGAAGACTTTGCAGTGCAGGCAAGAATCAGCAGCATAAGGCCTCTCATTCTCTGGGATAATATCTTGGTGTTTTGCCCTGTTGCTGTCAGTGCTCGGGTTGGTATCAGCTTTACTTCCATAATTGTGAGCAGCAGCAGAAGGGAGGGAGGCTGGCAGAACTTGGCAGCGAGCCACAGAATCACCTCGTCTTTCTGAAGCTGATGTGGGAGGTGGGAACAGAGAGGAAGCAACACAGAGGGGACTGGCAGAGTGTTTATATGAAGTTAGAAGGACGGGGAGTGAATGGTAGCCAAAAAAACCCCAAAAAAACAGCTAAGGGTAGCAGAAAGAAGGTAAGAGAGAAAGACAGAAAATAAGACGGCTTTGTAATAAACTGGAATTCAGATGGCCCCTAGAGCATTAAGATCACTGCGGTGGTTACCAGAACTTTCTTTTTCCTATTTTTCTTATCCTCCATTCCTCCCTCCATCAAAAAAAAAAAAAAAAAAAAAAAAAAGAAGTAAAATGATAAGATTTGCATAAAATTATGAAGTCTCTACTATGTCAGTTTCTTAGAATCAGTCCTAGGAGAAATTATATGAATCCTGTTCTGGGGGTAGGCAGGAATTTGAATTAGGATGGACTGAGAAGGGCAAAGCAAAAGATAGAGTATAACTTTGGAATTTACATATCCTGCAAACTTTCCATAAAAGTAAGATTTTTGGTGGTTAAAAAAGCACTAACAGTTATTCCATTTACCTCTACTGGTCCCACCTATTAGTTCCAGTTTCTACCATGGTACACACAAGCCTGTCTCTGAACAAACCAGCACGTGATGAGCAAAACAACCAAACTAAACTCACATAAACCTACAGTTAGGAGACGTAGAAGGAAGAAAAAGTTGAAAGGAGAAAGGAAGGGTTAAAAGATGAAAGGAAAGGTGGGTTTAATGCTCCAGTTCACCTAGTCATGCCCCTCCCCATCAACCTGTTTAGTTGACAGGACAAAGGAAGAGGAAAGCCACCATTGCCAGGAATCAGAGGAAAACATAGATATACAACCACCCCAACGTATTTAATCATCCCAGCACAGAACAGAATATTTCAGCCGGAAGGGACCTACAGTGATCATCCTGTCCAACTTCCTGACCATGTCAGGGATGACCAGAAGTTAAAGTGTATTTTTAAGGGTATTGTCCAAATGCCTCTTAAATACTGATGTGTGGAGCATCGACCACCTTTCCAGAAGGCTGCTCCAGTGTTTGACGACCCTCTCAGTAAAGAGATGCTTCCTAATGTCCAGTCTAAACCTCCCTGGCATAGCTTTGAACAATTAATGGCATGGTTGAAGTAGTACAACTTGGCATGCTGTAGTAAGGATCCAGTGGTATTTCCAAGGCTAAAGACAAACAGGGATCACTGTGGTTCACACTGTGCTATTTTTGAACACCTGTACAAGGCTGTAGCTGCAGAGATGAGGGTGGGCTGGCACCTGTGCTGAGGCCAGACACCTGTGTCAGCCCACACTTCCCTCCTGATGGGGATCCAGGCACCTCTTCCCAAAATCCTCTGGATTTTGGCACTCACAGCAGCTCTGGAGCTCTTCTTGCTGCCGTCCAGCATGACCCTATGCTAAGGGGGAAGGAAGAGGTGACCATGGCCCGTTGGGCAGCACCTGCAACAAGCATCCCTGTAGGCGTTCAAGGAAAGACTGGACATGGCACTTAGTACTATGGTCTAGCTGACAAGGTGGTGTTTGGTCACAGGTTGAACTAGATGATCTCAGATCCCTTTTCCAACCAAAGTGATTCTGTGATCCACAGAATTGTTAGGGTATACTGAGTTGGAAGGGACCCCCAAGGATCACTGAGTCCAACTCTTAAGTAAATAACCCATACAGGGATTAACCCCCAGACTTGGTGTGGGTTAGTACCAGGGTCATCTGCAGCAGTGACATAGGAACACATTCAGGTGGGCTTGGAATGCCTCCAGAGACGGAGACTCCACAACCTCCCCCGGGCAACCTGTTCCAGTGCTCTGCCAGCCTCACTGTAAAGAAATTCGTCCTCATGTTGAGGCTAAACATCTTGTATTTCTATAGTTCATGGTCACCGCTCCTCGTCCTGTCACTGGGCACCACCAAAAAGAGCCTGTCACCCTCCTCTAGTCACCCGCCTTTGAGATCCTTGTGTGCATTAATAATCCTGTGGTTCTGTGAGGGGCGGGCTGAGGGGAGCGGCTGAGGAGAGAGTTGGGCTGAGGGGAGCTGGGCTGAGGGGAGCAGCTGAGGTGAGCGGCTGAAGGGAACGCCGGCAGAGGCGGGAGGAGGAGGCTGTGGCGGCGGCCCCGCCTCGCCCCGGCTCCTCCCCGCGCCCTGGGAGGTGCCACCGCCTCCATGTGCGGGGCGGCCGCTGTGGCGGAACCGGCTCCTCCCCGGCGCGGGCGGCGCCATTTTACCCCCCCCTCCCTCCCTGCCTCAGCGGCCGTGGCGGCGGCGGGCGGGGGGAACAGCGCGAAGCTGCCGCTGCCGCCGCTTTCCGTTCCCCTCGTTTTCTCGCCTCGGTCCAGGCGAGAAGGAAAGACCGAGGTTCAGTTCCTGCCCCTCGCTCTCCCCTCTCGGCTCTCCGCACAAGGGGTGGGGGGGGGGACCTGCCACCACAAGCTGCTCCCTCCATCCTTCCTCCCTCGCACATCTCAGCCTCCTCCTCCATCCATCCATCCATCCTTCCCCGGGGGTGAGCCTTTGAGTGAGTCACCAGCGAGGACACTCTGTTAGGCAGTGTGTTGCTATTAATTAACTTGGCGAGGCTTCTCGCTGCTGGGGCCTTCAGGAGCATTAACGGGGCGGGTCCTGCCCGCGGTACCTGCGGGGCGCGGGGTGGGGGCGCGGGGGATTCTGGTGGCCTTGGGTGGTGTTACATCGGACCCTGCCCTGCTGGGTTTGTCGTCATGCAACTTATCTGGAAGGTGTTTCTAGGACTTCTTTTTATTTTTATTTATTTATTTTTTTTTTTTTTTAATCTTAACATTATGTGACAGTGGCTAGGCTTTGGCCTGCAGCACGCTGCAGGTTGCTGTTTTCTTCTTGTCTCTCTGATGCTGTGAAGTGTTACTAGTTTGTAATTTTTGTCTGCAGGAAGTGGATTTTATTTATTGTGCCCAAACAGATGTGGTGGTTTATTAATTGGAGTCCTGTGTATTTGGTTGTTCATTCTCAATGTGAAGTATTAGATACATACATTGATGCCCTAAATTGATGTTATTCCTGGTATTTCAGAATGTTCACTTAAGGTTTATAGTATTCCTTACAGAAATTATTAGTCCTCTCAGAAATTAATGGCAAATGCTAAAAACCTAAGAATAACAGTCCAGAAGCATATTTCCCTATGCTAGCTTTGAGTGATTTTTCTACTCCCTGTGCTTTTATACCTCCTATGTACAGATCAACTGTTTCAAAGTTCCTAGAAATTACACAAATGGATGCTTTGCAGTTGATGAATGCAAAGCACAATAGACATGCAAAACATATATTACTGTGTGTGTGAAGGGGAGGCAAGACCCTGATGTTGTGGGCAGCCAAGTTTGCTGTATGGCATTAGTGGTAATGATTTATTGTGAGACACTTGATTTCCTACGAGTGAATCTGTTTCAAGGTTTGCAGCAGTGTTGGTGATACGCTTACATTTTCTTTTGAAGTCTTTGATCTAACTCCCACATCATTCTCTTTCTTGATACAGGCCTTGCTTTCCCTTTGGCTTAAGGCAGCAATGCTTACTTGGCGGGATGTAGTGCACCCTCCCTCCCTCCCTTTTTGCATATCTTTCTTCACTGCTGGCCAGATCCAAGTGGCGTGGAAGGCAGTGTCAGTCCCTCTGTTAACCTTGGTGGACTTTGCACAGGCCCGTATTTGCATGTCTCTTATATGCAAATCACACTTTGTTTTATTTTGGTTCCTTTTTCTCCCGTGTATTGTTGCCATGTAAGTGGAAATGTTGATGTTAAAAGTAGCATTTCCAACTCTAACAGTTTTTTTGAGAGCCTCATCTCTGCTTGTGAAAGTTTGAAAAAAGTTAATTTTCAGTTAGATAAAGAAATTCTTAGCTGTGATGTTCTGAAGAAAAGCTTGAGGTCTTGCCAGAATGTGCTAAAAAGGCAGGAGGAAGAACTCCAAGTCGTGTCTCTGAGAAGTAAACAAGAAATCCTTCAGTGCATTAGTGGCATTTTGCTTGTGACTTTAAAATACGTGGATTTGGAGACATTACTTAAGGTTTAAAAAGATTCAGTAGCGTTTAGATTATTTGCTGAGCCTCTGAGTGTCATAACCAGCTGAATTACTCTCCTGGGCTCAATTCTGAGTAGGACAGAATGGGGCTGTCTGAGATTTGATCAGTCAATTAGTAACTTGTCAGTGTAAGCAAGCTATAATTTAGCGAGCTACAAGTGCTTTAAGAATTGCCTACATGTAATAGTGTAGAGCAACAGTGAACATTGTTCACCTTGTTAGTGCTGTTCTCATGTGATGCCCTCGAGCAGTGAGACCAGCTAGACAGTGTCTTTCTAGGTCATCACTGCAAGGGTGTTGTGAGGCACGAGGCCAAACCCAAGGAGTGTAATTATACCATAGAAACTAATTGAGTTAATGCTCTTGTTGCAATTGTGAAATATCCAAATGTGTAGATACACAAGTGTGTAAAGAGCAGGAAACTAGTTCAGGCCTCTGTTCTCATGGAACCAGTCAGTGGTGACTCAGTTATGAGCTTATCTGGAGCTGATCAAAAAAACTACCTGTCAGAGGCTCTGAAAATGGTATTGATTTGATCTGTAATCTGTGTTTTAGATACTTGGCACTCATAATGCTGCAGGGAGTTGTTACTAATTTGAAGTAACCTTAGTAAGTGTTCTTTTGCAAGCTAACACTGGTGAAACTTCTATTTATAAATAATCTTTGGCTTTTGTCTAGCCCTGTATTTTGCATACGTTTGAAGTATTGCATTTGATGACAATCAGACTTTCACAGAGTCAGCTGCAAAGTTTCTAGTTCACACAACTCCTTAAAGTGTCATAGGAGTAACAGTAATGGAAAAAGAGACCAAGAGCTTGCATAGAAGAGGTGATTTCCAGTAGGCTTTTGCTGAAATGTTTTATTGAAAACACACATTTTTCTTTGCTACTTAAGCACATGGTTTTTAAAAGCACTTAACGTTGAAGAACTATATAGATAATTTTTATGATTTACCTGAGGGATTCTAGCAAGAATTAAGACAGTACCTAAGTATACCCGGGAAAACTGTGTGTTTTCAACTAAAGCTTCTGTTAAAATGTATTCCTGTTATCAGACATCACCTGGGACTGAGATCTCTGGAAAGGGTTGGTGGGCCTGAATGTTACTAACACACTGTTAGACCTACTTTTTAAGAGTTAATTTTCGTGCTTGCAATTTATATTAAAGCCATGGCTGTTTTTCCTGTAGTTTTCCTTGTATTAGCTGTTGTGCAAATGAACAATTACAGAGGTAGACATTTTCTCCTCTAGAGAATTTCTGCTTTTGATGGCTAGCACTGATTTCTGAAAGGATAGGAGCAGTTCAACAACAAGAATTGAGAAATTTTATATAATCTCACCTATGTGGTGAGATTTTATATAATCTCACATATTTGGCTGCTCATTTGGGATGAGAAATTTCAGATACATATGTCAATGCCCTAACTTGATATTCCTGATATGCCAGGATATTCAATTAAAGTTAGGGTGGTACTATATAGTAAGAAATTATTTTAATTGCATTTCAAATAGTGAACCAAACACACAGCAATGTGAAAGGAGGAGGATCAATGTGAGCAGTTAATAGATTGTGAAGATAATGCCATCTTGAAAGGAGATGAATGCAGGTGAAGGTTTAAAGAGAGAAATTATACCAAGGAAAATATAGTTTAAAGCTAATAGTGACTTGGCTGTGCTTTACAGAAAATCTACCTGTGCCAGTAAAACTTTAAATTTTAAGTTACTGTAGATGGAACTAAAGGTAGATGGGAACCATTGTTAGCAAATGAGCAGTAAAGCATATTGGCAGAACTAATTTGACCTTTGCATATTAATATTTTATGTTTTACTTGTCAGAAAAAGCAAAATACTGAGCAAAGTCACAGTTTGGGGCCTGTATGCTGGAGTAAAGTGTGCAAGTCCCTGGCGACTTGAACATGTTTTTTATCAGCAAACCTGTCTTTGCTTCACTGAAAATTGTCATTGGTTCCCACAGGAAGATCATGGTCGCTAAATTGCATCTCTATAAAGTTATTAAATAATTAGTATGGAAAGCTGAGAGTACTAATGTATTATGAAAAGACAATTGCTAGTTCAAATAAAGTTATGGTTATAGGAGCCAACTCCTGGAAGCTGTGGAAACTTTGCTGTTAGTTACAGGTTGTCTGGTCTTTACACTGTTTTGTTAAAGCATTTTTAGGAAAGGAAAGAAGGTCATTGATGCTTAATTTGCAGTGCCATTAACTGCCAGATGTAGCACGGAGCAAAAAGTGTGCATGCTCAGTTCAGAGGGAGGTGGGCGTATACATTAGATTAATTTTCCCTGCTTTCTTCTTAAAAATAAATATATCACTTCTGGGGAAGGACAGAGCTCTGATTAGACTGGAGCTAGCAATGCTGAGAGAAGTGTTTGTAAACATCTCCAGATGTGGAGGCAGAGCTCTCATGTAAGCTTGTGCTGTGTGTTTCCCAGTCTCAAGTAAAACAATCACATCTGTATATTAGTATTCTTTCAGTAGTCTAGACCTTTCTGTGGTCTGTTTCAGAAGAAGCTTAAATAACTGTCCTGTCTAGCTCATGGGTGGATAAATAGTAGCTTAAAATATGAGGACATGCAGAGCAATTTCAAGTAAAACACAGCAGTTACACACAATGGAGTCAGAAGGTTATATTTTAGTCTGAGGTTGGTTAGTGACTTTTCTTTCCCTGCTAAGTCAGTGAGAGCATTGTGCTCGTTTACTGCTTTCATTTAAAGTCTTCAGTAAAATTAATGCACAAAGATATGTTATGAGATATAGAAATGAACATGAAGGATTATTTTATCTCCACAGGGATGTTGACCAGTTTTAAAGTCATTAAGATGCATGTTCTTCTTTGGACCAAAATCTATGCCTACACGTATTAGAAAATTTGGTTTTCCCTTTGTTATCAGCTGTGCGTGTTTCTTCTGTAATTTCTCCATGGGAACAAATGACCGAGTGTCTTTTAAATGGAAAGGGGGGAATGATGTTCGTTGTGTTCCTTGTATTCGTGTGGGCTTCTCAAGCATGTTTTGTTCCAAGAAGGAGTGTCACGGTTAAAGATGAGATGCTTATTTGTCTGGGTGGTGAAAGCTGGGCTGGGCATTGACAGCTATAAGATGAATTTTTCTTTTTGGTATTCACTTTAAAATAAAACTGCCATAAGCAACTAGTCTATGAAGCAGTAAATGGAAGCAGCAGCAGCAGATGTAATGTGTTATCCTTAGCATGAATAGTGCATGCATTTTGCTTTGTGATACTTTGTTAATTAATTAAAAATGAAAGAAAGCTGAGGTTGCATCCCCAGCTTTGAACAATATTCTTGTGTGCAGACCTGGTGCAGATGTGTCACTACCTGCCCACAGATGGCTCCTAATCCTGGATTTGGTCTGACTGTTCCCTGAAAGTTTGGGCCTTTGCATTATCTACTTGGCTTTTGAAGAGGTGGTGCGTAGGGAATATGAAAGTTATTCATCCTGTTGCGTGTAAGCAAAGCCATTTCCTACTTATTGCTGATTTTATTTTTTTTTTTTAACCTGGACAGGCTTGAGGATGATAATCTAGTTTCATTATATACTTGGAATCATTAATTTGTTGTAAAATTTAGACCATACATGCCCTGTGCATATCTGTGACCCTTTAGAGTGTTTCTAGTTCCAGCCTGCTTGAATAGCTCAGGAAAACTTAAAGACTTGGTGTTTTTATTTTTACTTTTCCCATATTACTGGGAGAGTGGGTGATTAGCAAAACACTATATATACTCATGCATTTGGTAATGGGTTATTGGTGTTTTTTTAACCTTGTCTTATTTTTTAATAATTTTGAGTGTGCACTCAGAAAGCTGGTCTTGCACATGTTCAGCAGGAGATGTGGCTGTGTTTTTGTTTTTTTAAAAGAAATGCACTAAAAAGAAAATAATCTGTATTTCCTGTATTTAATTAAGTTGTTACATCTCCAGTTCCAGGAGACTGTTATCTTACACTCTTGTCAGCTGGTGAGGCCATG
Organism: Pyrocephalus nanus; assembly: GCA_038380795.1. Lineage (NCBI taxonomy): Eukaryota > Metazoa > Chordata > Aves > Passeriformes > Tyrannidae > Pyrocephalus > Pyrocephalus nanus. The sequence continues at coordinate 5,568,690 of CM076260.1, read as the reverse complement.
CATATAGTGAAATACTCACTGGCAGCAGACTAGTTAATTTAATTACTCTCAAGTAAAGGGTGTGAAAACAAAAGCATTCATTTTAATTTTGTGTTAATTCATAGTCATCTTGGCCTTTATTTCCTTCCTGTTTTGTTTGGGTTTATATAAATGAAAATTTGTCAGTCTTTAAATTTTTGCATGGTTTCAGTTTATATGCAAAATGCGTTTATGAAAGGCAAGAGAAGAGGACTGATGTGATAACCAAGTTAGATGTATGTTCATGAATTAAGTCACTGTGATGGTAACTTCTGCTCTGTTATTCAGTGCAAAAAGTTATGCAAGGACACTGCTGGGCTTTTGGGTGATTCTGTACCTTTCTTGGCCTGTAACAGAGTCACCAAATGTTTCTGTGCAAATCCACTATTGTTTTAAACAGACTCAGTTTAGACTTAGGTGTTTTCTTTTGGTGAAGTGAAAGCCATATTAGTATTAATGTTTGCTCTTCCCGAGGGAGTTTAGGTCAGCTGTCCAACAGTGTGTTGGAGGACTGTTCTCTAGTGATTGTTTGGATGCACCTTTCTCTTGGATCTTCATGTGAAATTTCAGCAAGGGTGCTTGGTGAAAGTGTTTGAGCAATATTTCAAGAAACTTGTGGACTAAGTATATGTTGTTAAGCCTGGAGAAGAAAAGGCTCTGGGGTGACCTCACAGCACCTTCCAGTACCTAAAAAGGCTCTGAGAGAGCTGGGGAGGGACTTTGGACAAGGGTGCATAATGATGGGATACGAGGCAATGGCTTTAAGCTTAAAGAGAGTGGGATTATGTATATCGGGAAGAAATACTTTAGTGTGAGGATGCTGAGACACTGGCATAGGTTGCCCGGAGAAGCTGTGGCTGCACAATTCCTGGAAGCGTTCAAGGCTGGGCTGGGCGGGGCTTGGAGCAACTTTAGAGCAACAAGGTGTCCCTGTCCACAGCAGGGGTTTGGAATTAAGCGGTCTCTAAGATTTCTTCTAACCCCAACTATTCTGGTATATGACTCTCTCTCTCTCATATATATGTATGCATGTATGTTAAGACTGCTGTATGTATATCCCAAATAACATGAGACCGCTTGCAGATTTTGTGATTTACTGTTATTGGCTAAATGTGTAGCCTGTATATTAAATTCACGTTTTAGGAACAGTGGAATTTCAAATTTTATATATCTCTCAGCTTGCTCTTGATTAAATAGATGGGTTATACAGATATCTCTTATTGATTGTAGAAGAGTCAGTGTGAGTTAGTATTGCTTGGTAATTCAGGGCGGATATGGACATGAAGGAGGGCTATGAAATGGAAGTCTGCCTGGATGTTTCACTGTGCTGAGAGGGATGGGCCTGAACCTGATGAGAAATTACTTAAAATTTGATTCTCTCCACTGAGAACTCTTTTGTTCTCCTGATTCATATAGAGCAAATACTGTTTTCTGTTGTGACTTTTCAGTTTAAAAGACATTGAGGTTGCAGGGGATGCTTTAAAATATATTAATTATTATATACACATTTTAATATGCATTTTTAACTATACATTTGATTGCAGTATTTTACTTATGGGAAAAGAATTTATAAAAGCTGGATCTCTTTGGATACAAACTCATAATTACCAGTCCAGATAGTGTTAATCAGAAATTATCTTCTTTCTAGAGTTCATGATATAAATACAGCACACTGAAATAATCTGTGACCTAATCTGAACATCTGAATTCATTTTGTAGAATATGGCAAACAGCTGCATTTCAGTTTGGAGTTAAAACAAATACAGTATATTGACCCATTGAAGATTACTGTAAGCCTTTCAGTTCCATGATAGCTGTACTTATTGAAGAAAATTGATTTGAGAGTGCTTCTGCTTTTGAATGATTTTTTTTTTCTTTTTTTTAATGTCCGGAAGAAAGGAAATAGAACATACGGAGGATGGGACTTTGATGTGTAAAGAAGTTAATTATCTAAACCATCAAACAAAACGTGGGCTGTGGAAGTAATTATTGTAAAGGGTCTGATGAAGCCTGACAAGCTGTTGGTTTTTTATGTCAAGAAAATGCTGTACACCTGCTTGATTTGAAAGCTAAATCATTTGGTTGCAATAGGAAGATCAAGTTTTGGTGAAGCAGTAGCCAATAAGCTTTCAGCTCTCAAGCCTACTTATATTTACACACATCTACAGTCCTACAAGTGTTTTTTAATTAAACTGTTCTTGTCCACTTGGAGGGCAGGAAGCTAGGAAAGGATTTACCCCAAAACAGGACTTGCATGAATCACAAATCTTATACTGTGAGAAGGCAACTATGGAATTTTCCCATGGTTTTGGGGAATTTTGGGAGAATGCTTCGTAAGTTAGCAGAAAAGAACCTCATGGATAAAGCAAAATGTTTGTCATGGATGGTCAAAGTAAATAGCCATATATATGATATTAAATTAAATTAGTTTTAAAAAGCCCTAAACTTAAAGCCCCCTTAAGTCTTTGTAGGCTACGCAGTTTTTAAACATTTCTTTTTTGGTTTTAAAATTCACTAATTTGACTATTTATGTTCTATGACTCTGGTAATTGCTGATTATGGCAACACTGAACCCTAGTGTGTAACTACTCATGTGATTAAAATCAGACTTTAGTGGGAGCAAACTTGTGATTAAAATTACACATGTGCATAAGTACTTGCAGGATGGGGACCTAAATTAGAATCTGCTTGAAGATGTACAGAAGTCTGTGAAAATCTACTTGAAAGCATTAATAAAAATAAGTAAACTTTATGACACCAAGTTGGGTGGGAGTAGGGAGGCTATACAGAGGGATCTGGACAGGCTGGATCAATCAGCCAAGGTTGTGAGGTTCAATAAGGCCAAGTCCTGCATTTAAGTCACAATAACCTGGTGCAGTGCTGGGGGCAGAGTGTTTGGAAAGCTGCTTGTTGGACAAGGTCCTGGGGGTGCTGGTTGGCAGAGGCCGAACATGAGCCAGTGTGTGCCCAGGTGACCAAGAAGGCCAAAGGCACCTGGTTGTGTCAGCAGTAGTGTGGCAGCAGGACCAGGGCAGTGCCTGATCCCTGTGCTGGGCACTGGTGAGGCCTCACCTCAAACCCTGGGTTCAGTTTTGGGTTCCACATGACAAGGAAGACATTGGGGTGCTGGAGCGAGTCCAGAGAAGAGCAGCGGAGCTGAGGAAGGGTCTGGAGCGCAAATCCAATGAGGAGCAGCTGGGGGGGCTCAGCCTGGAGAAAAGGAGACTTGGGAACCTTCTTGCTCTCTACAACTCCCTGACATGAAGGCATAACGAGGTGGGGGTCAGGCTCTTGTCTCAGGTAACAAGTGACAAGTCAAGAGGAAACAGCCTCTAGCTGTGCCAGGGAGGCTTAGATGGGACATTAGGGTAAGTTTCTTCGTGGAAAGGGTGGTCAGGCATGGAGACAGGATGCCCAGGGAAGTGGCTGAGTCACCATCCCTCGAAGGATTTAAAAGACATGGGACATGGTTTACTGGTGGACTCGGCAGTGCTGGGTTAATAGGTGGAATCAATTCTATGATTCCATCTCAAGCGTGAATGGCTAATTTTTCCTTGTTTGTCCAGCTGCTGTTGTGTCATTAGCCTTTCAAAGCACATGTTACTTTTTGAAGGTGTCTTATGCCTTGTATTTAGACTAGTATAAGTTTTCTTCAACCAAAGCAGAATATTTGGGATTGGTTGCAATGTTTTTAATGGCATTTAATATAAATCTGGTTCTGTAGTTTAAGATTGCTTTTTAGAAAAGTAATCTATCTTAACCTTTGGACTTTAAAGTGGAGAAGGCATCTCTTACAGCACAGCAAACTATATCAGCATATAGCTTTTATTGTCACAACTACTGCTACAACTAATAGTACAAGAAATGAGCAGTACAAGTCAACTGTTACTTGTGTGTAACAAGCTAGAAGGGAAAGAAATGTAGTGGGAATATATCCTGTTTATCAGGAGACTTACACAGTGTGCAGTTTTTTGTTAAAACATTAAGGGAAAAATAAAAACTCCCTTTTACATATTTATGGAGTTTTCCATAGTTCAGTTTTGCTAAGTCAGTGTTTTAGTAAATTAAGTATTTTTTTAAAATGAAATAGTTCAAAGGCATTTAACTTGCATATTGTTAAAGAGGAAAATGTAGATGCACTAATTACTTAATAGAATAAAATTGTACTGCTTTTGGTTTGGAGTTTTTGAATGAGAAATATATATATAGAAAAGCTGTAAACTATTTTGAATAAATATAGTCCCTTCAGTCCTATAAGTATGATGGTGTTCAAGTCTTATCTTTTTAATGCATTTCTGTTTTAAGGATTTTAGTGTGTGTATGTAAAGCTGGTGTTCTAGAAAGGAAGGTTGTGATGTCTATGCTCATCAAGTTTTAGCTTTTTCTGAGAATCTCTTTTGCTCCTGTTAGTTCAGTGGATGTGATTCACTAATGGTGAGGACACTGCAGGAATGTAAGAGGATGGTTAGGGTAGCAAGATACTGGTGCCCGTGAGAACCATCTATTCCAGAATAGTGGTGTTTTTATCTTAATGCTTCTCCACTGGTGCTCCTAGAATACCTCTAAGTGGTATTTCAGAAATAGTGCACATTTCCAGCACTTTGCTTGCAGTAAATATCAACTCTTACATTTTCTGCAGTGTCTCACATGGGATTCTTTTTGCATGCAGAACCTTTGCCTGGAATTCCACCCCTAATATCTTTTATTCCCTTCTGAATAAGTAGTGTGAAACCTACATGTGCTCTCTTGGAAATGAAATACAAGTATTAAGTGCTGTTATTTCTTTGTTTACTCAGATGAGCAGCACTGTGGCCAGCCCGATGTCAACAGTAGTCTCTTCAAGCAGTGGAAGAAAATCGACCAGCTTTACCCCTGAATTGCAGAGTATGATGTGAGTAACCAGTCAGAATATCTGGTAATGTCTGTCTTGTGTATTCATCTTTCAGATGGTTTCTTAGAATGTGTAAATAAGGGTGATGAGGGGGAAAAAAGAGCAGGTATTAGTGATGGAGCTGTTAGTATTTTGCTTCTGATTTGTAAAGCATTCAGGGGTGACTTGGATAAATCAAAACCACACCCTCTCCTAAAAGGAGAGAAAATACTGCTGAGTAAAGAAATGCATTTTTAATGTATCCTACAAAAGTCTTTAGAGACCTATATTTCTCAGTCCTTCATCAAAGAAAACTAAGCTTCCTGTTGTCATATATACTGCTGGAAAGAAATATTTTGTATTATCATCTTTCAGTGCTAATACAGAGAGGTAGACTGCTAAGGTCATAATATTGCTGATGGAATTATGATATGGGATACTTGGGTTTTAGCAGACAGGAAGTAAAATTGTTTAAAAAAATAGGTTATTCTTTTATATGAACAGTGGATTCTTAGAAACCCAGTTCCAAGCTGTGGCATTACATGATTTTTTTAGTTTATAACTTCTAAAGCCTTGCATGCTGTTTAAACAGGTGTGTTTTGTCAGTCTTAAAGGTACTTGCATAATCAGAAGATTCCTTAGAAGTAGTCTTTATCTTGACTGGTAACCTGCTACACTGGGCTGGCTGCAAATCTTCATTTTATAGAAAAGCAACAAGTTGATCAGACAGCTTGACCTGCCATTACACAGCATTCTTCCCCTTTCTGTGTGTATCCAAGACACTAAACTATGGGGATGGCAAGTAATGATCCTGTTCCCATGTGGCTTCGAGCTCTGATTTATCAAACACTTTAAAGAATGTTTCAACTTAAAACTCAAACATCTAACCAGCAAGTCTGCAATGGCTCATGTCTAAAGTGCTCATTTAAAAAATGCACGATTGGGAATGTTAGTTATGGAGTGGGGGGAGAGGATGCATGTTTGGCAGTTGCTGAGGTCAGCGGCACATAAAAGGGAGCTTTGCTTTATGAAACCTTGCAAAAGTGTCATACAGGACTTTTCCCTTTGTTCGTTTGTCAGAGTTGAAAATGAAATGGAGTAAGCTAATCCCAGAGTACTGACACATAAATCCACAGTTTCAAAGGATAGTGGTAATCATTGGCTCTTTTCACTAAAGTCTTGGCTCTGAAATAGTGTCCAGGATGTAGTTTCAGATAGGATGAGATAAAGAAGGATGGACTTAACTGTGACTTTTAGACTAGTGATCTTTACTTGGAGTGATCTTTACTTTTCAGTAATCTTGCCAGTGTTGGAAAACTGCTTTTTACTGTGTTGCTGCTTCTTATTTTTCTAATTAATTTTTAATCAGCCATATATAAATCAAAATAGTTACAGCATCCACCTTCTAACCCATAGATCTGTAACTATGTTTTAATTACAAGGGACAACATATTTATCTAAATTACAGATGTTTCCTGCATGTTACCGTGATTCCACCCTTTTGATCATTTTACTTTAGGTCATGAATTGTTGAATCATCTATTAGTTTACTTGCATGTGGCTTTTAATATATTACCTTGTGTGAGTTATCATTTTTGGGTAGTCTTATATGAAAGTTCTACTCTCTTCCTTCCTGTTTCCATTAATTTAGAGCTTAAGATTAGGAGAGGAAGAATGTCGAAGCTTTACTTTTATTTATAAGTATATGAATATTTTTTGTGCCAGTTGCCTCCTGTACCCATAAAGAGGTTAAAGAATTTCAAAACTCCACAGATAATAATTTACCTACATAAAGACTGCATTTGGCTTTGTGACGTAATAGAAATATATATCTTAGTATTGCTGCATCATATTAGAAATGCTTTTTGCTTTTCTTTCTTTTTTACTTGTGAAGGAGTTCATTTAGGACCAGAAAGGTGTCTTAGGTCACTTCAGGCTACATTAGAACTACTTTTTATTTTGTTTCAGTTATGGGCATGGCAGTGTTAAATAAAAAAAATGGTAGATCTTCTCCACGTCATGTGCCAAGTCCCTCACCTGCCTTGCACTCACATTCAGCCTGTTCCTACTAGTTCCCTCTGGTTTCTTGTTGCTTCTTTTAGGGGATACAGGATTTTAGGCAGGGTAATGGTGGTGAGAACAACTCTGCCTTGCTTTTAGTCCCATGTTGCAGATTCACCTTCACTGTTGTGTAGTAGTTTCTGATTTGAATTGCCACGCGGGCAGCAGATACATAAGGAGTTTCTCACCTCTGTGAAATTCCATCAAGAGTTCCCTTTTCAACAATGGAAGATCCAATTTGTTTTCAGTTAAATGACCCTAAGAAACTGATAGATTGTTGTCCAGTGGAGCATGGGATACATTCCACTGGAGTATCTTTCAGTTTAATGTAAATGGGATGCTGATTTTTTTCCCCCCTGTGTGTTGAATCATCTGAAGTAGATGAGTAGGTTGTTACAAACCCAGTGTTCTGCTGTATTGAGTTCTCTTCTGGTACGACAATGTCAGTCATCTCCTTTAAGAGAATTATGTTTGGTTATTGTTCACATCAATTAAAGTGATCTAGACTGAAAAATACAAGTGTTATTCTCAGTGGAGAAAATGACTGTAACTGTGCTTAAAAGAGAAAACAGCAGCCCTGAAGTTCAGAGTTGCAGCCTGTGCATCAATTTGGATCAGTGTCTGGGGAGCCTGGGTTTTACTGAATTGTGGACTTCCTGATAAAGTATTTTGAAACTGCCTTCCCCGCCAGTGTACACATGATTCTGTCAGAACGTAGAAGTTATTGTTGGCCATAGAAATGGAAGGAATAGACATTTTCCTTTTGCTTCAGAACTGGTGCAGTTATCCTTTGAAAGCTGTGCAAACAGATCTGCTGTGCTTTAGAGTAACAGTTTTCACAGCTTCATTAAACCAGCAGGAACTGAAGAAATTCCTTGACTGTGATGTGAACATTGAAAGTTACATTTTTATTGTTTGCTGGGGAAAAAAAGAGAGATTTTTGAAAATGATAAAGTGCCAGGGATGAACTGTGTAGAGGGAAAAAAAGACAACTGTTTCTTTTGGCCTGGGCCATAAAATGAAGTTGTGCCTTTGGAAGAACTTCCTATGCTCTGACAGAAGCTGACATTTTTTTATAAACAACATGATTTAGGAAGTTACGGATTCTCCCATTTAGGCAATTTATAACAAATCCATGCTGACGTCTTAAGGTCCTGGGAGATAGTAAAGACTGGAGCATTACAGTGCAAAAAAGGTAACAACTACTTAAAGAAAAGAAAATAGAAGCTGTGTCTACCTAGTTTGTTATTGTGAAGTTGAGTAGGGTCACCTATTTCCTGTTGATTGTTGTCCCTATGGATTGATCTGAAGAGTAACTTCAACTCGTCCTGCCTTTCTCAACGGAAGCATTTGCGCAGCAAGAGGGTGGACTCGTGAGAAATGATTCCTATGGAGACATTAAGTGCTAATCCAGAATGGCATGTGGTAGTTCGTGCTGATGTTAAAAATGGGCTGTTGGATTTCAGGGACTTGAAAGGCGGAGGGAACAAAGAGAAACAGTATTTTTGAAGAAGAATATAGAATCCTGTCATAACCAAGTAGCAAGATCTGTAAATCTGTGGATAAGAATCTCGTAGTTGGAAGGTCAGATCTTTGATTAGTTTATAATTTGCAGCACTGAAGTGCTGAGTCAGGGTTTGATTCCTTGGAATGCTTAAATTGATATGTAATGTTAAGCTTGTGGTTGATCCTTTTTAAAGTGAGGAGGTTATTCATGTGTTACATCTGTTAAATACACTACTCCTGGTTTTGAACCACAGCATTATTAGGGAATGAGCTGAATCCTGTTGCAGAACTGTGTTTTTATGATAAACCTGGAAATGTTTTTATGATAAGTTCAGAAATGTTTTTCTGATTTATTTAAGAAGGCAGGAAATGTATAGGAATCTTGAAATCATAAAATAGTGCAGAAAAGCTCTCTTAAATTGTGTACAAGATTTTCATTGTATACATAGATATTTTACTAATAAAATGGTTCTGTTTCTCCATTAAGAATATTTAAGATATGTACTTGGATTTGAAGAAATATTTGTGTTTGTTGGGAAAACGAGTCTGATGTCTAAATAGTTCTGGGCTATTGGTGATGGTGCTTAATATGCTAATTACCTTAAGAAGAATATTCCTTAATCAGATTGTCACAGATCACCCAAACATATCAGTTTACAGTGCACTACCTTTTGCATGGTTATATTTGACTTTTAACAGTTTAGACTTTGAAACTACCTGATATTTATCTCATACCAATTTGAAACAGCGAAGTGCTGTGTAGATCTTGATTTGACTTCCACATCCTTTATTTGTATTTGGATGTTTTGTTATGCTACCACAGAATGTACAGCAGTAGGTGTTAATAATTAAAAAAAGAAAAGCTTTTAGCACATTTAGTGCATTTTGCTGAGGTTTATTTTATAACTTTGTTTGGCTGATCTACAGCCTGTCTCCAAACTCACTGCTAATGTGAGGTGAGTTGTGCTTAAATTATAGTTCTGCCCAGTAGATTCACAACCATGATTTCACAGTAGCCATTAAAATTTGTGATTTGGTAGAGATCATCTATTCTGTAATATAAGCATTACTTAGAGTGAGTTTCTGGAAACCCTGACAGTCTTAAGACTTGTGTTGAACGATTTGCTGATATAAAGGGAGGTTTTTCCCCTCTCAGTAAAATGTCTTGATTTCTCAAAGCTCTTACAACTATTTACAAAAATACTATTTACCATGATCTGATGGTAATTGACAAATTGTTTTTATTGATTCGTTGTTTCTTTTTGCCCTGAACACTCATATACAGAAGGAGCAGAGGCCGTTCTCAAGATTAGTTAAAATTATCAAAGGAATACTTTTAAAAGTCACATAAGATTATCTGATGGCAAACATATTTAAAACTAACATGAATCAAGCAATTCAGTTTCCTACACCCTACACTTGATCCTGTGGGTAAGCCAGTAATTTTATGACAGATGAACATTTGTAGGGTTGGGCTTCAGATTGATAAACTTTTGAATTCTATTGTATAAAGTACTAGCTGGTTAAACTTGCATAATAAAGAGTGTGTTTTTTCGTGTACTGCATGTTTTGAGTCTCACTGTCGTTGGTAGTGGTAGGCTCTATTACCACGACAGTGCAAGCTGGTTGAAAATGCTGTTAGCTTTAAATCAGAGCAAAATGAAAATTCTATGAGGAACCTGTTTATTTTGGCTGAAACCAACAGCTTGAAGCCCATCAGGGTGGTACAGGAATGGGACACAAAGCCTTCCTGATGTTACTGGAATTCATGTGATGTGCAAGGAAGTAGCTATGGAGGATGCAGCTGTTGGAAGAAAACTTTCAATACCTGCTCAAACTGGATTCTTTTCTGATATAAAAGTTCTGTAAAAATCCATAGTTCAGGTAAATAGGTGACCATATTTATCCTTCAAGCTTTTTGCAACACAAATCATCAGCTTGATAATACATTACTTAAACTGAATCAAGGGGCTGAAATATATTCAGCCACAATGCCCTGATTGTCTGGTAATGTTTGGAATAATGTGCATTAAAAGCTGCCTTTTTTTCTTTTTCTTTTTATGTCTCTTGAATATATATATAAAATTAATCAAACTTAGATTCACAGTTATTTTGGTTTCATACCAAAAATCAAAATTTGATGCTACAAGGCTATAAAGATAAATTTTAATGATGGGAGTACTGGAAAAAACAGTTTTAATTGGGTTTTTGTAAGGCTTTCTGGTTATCTATTATATTTGGAGTACTTAGTATTAAAATAATAGTATACATTGATAAAATACCAAGTTTAATATTGCTGCTAATTGATTGTGTATTTCCAGAGAGTGAAATTGGGTTTGGGTGTTTACTCAACCTTCCAGCTTGTAGTTTATACCCATCTCTGATATGCTTCGGTGTTATGTTAGTGTGCAGTAGAGATCTTAAAACAATAAAAATCTTCATATTCTCTTTTTATTTATGAATATATTCTTTATAATATTTTTTCCTTTAACATCTAGCAAATTATGGGAGAGACTTGATAGGGACTGGGGGCCAGTTCTTTTTAACCTTTATTTCCTTAAGTGTCTTGGACCTCTCTACCTGACTCTTGAATATTTACCATGGTCCCTGTTACTGAGCATTTGAATGGTTCCTCAATATTGTCGATAATATTTCCCAGTTCAGAATAGGTAGTAAAGAATGATTCTAGACCCCTGGTCACTCGTGGAGTACTTAGTTTGAGCATATTTTGTTTCAGACTTACGTTGTGTATAGGAAATAAAATTCCATGCAATGAGATCTATACAATGTACTCGGTGCTACTCTTTGTTGTGTGTTGCAACCTTGTACCTTGTCAATCAAATAAATTATTTTATGGCTTCTTCTAATTATTTAGGATTTCTCTTCCATTCTGAGATGACAACAACCTAAGGAATAGCACTCTAAATTTTTGAATGTGAAGTGAAATTATCAGAAGTATGATCTCCTAATTGTTCCTTTCTCTCTCTGATATATTTGGATAACTCCTGCTGACTTGAGCTGAGTTACAGTTTCTTCAGCACTGAATGCTCTGGAAGATCTCACTGATTTTTTTTTTTTTTCCCCCTAGCATTTGACGCTAAATTTATTTTCAAATACAGAAGTGTAAATTCTGTTTGATAATAACAGTGCTTATGTGCTAAAAGTGTTTCCTTATTAGTGCGAAAATTCTGGGAACTTGTCACTCGCTGCTGAAGAGATGCCCACCGTGTGTAAGAGTAAAGAAATGCTGTGATTCCTGCAGGTGTGCTGTGCCAGACTGGCCTGTGTTTGTATGTCAGTCTAGTTTTGAATATCAGAATAAGTATCACCCAAATACTTCAAGTCCCTCAGGTTACATGCTAACTAAAAAAAAGAAAAAAATACACAGTATGCATTTCCTGGTGTTTACTGGACACAGTTTACTGTTGAATATCTTACCTGAATTGTTTTATTATATGACTTAAGGTATTTTTTAAAATATATTCCCTGTCTGATTTTCTAGATCTTGTCCAAAATCTCTCTTGTGAGCTGTTACAGTCAGTGGCTGTTTGGTTTTTGATAAACATCTAACTTTGTTATCCCAGTCTTCAAAAGAGGAATTTTCTTATTTCTCTTGGTGACAGTGGATTTTGTTGCTAAGTCCAGTTTGCAGTTGTTAAACCATGCCCTTGATTATTTTGTGGTTTTACTATTTTATATTTGTTATACTCAGATGTATCAGTTTGATTTGGCCTTGTGAGGCAGATATAAGCATAAATGTGAGAACTGCCATTCTCCTCATGCCAGGCTCCTCAGGAGGTTTCCCTTCATGCCAGCTCTAGTTCTTCCCCAGAAAAAGGGTTTTAGAGTGTTGGCTTTTGTATGTCTTGGGTTTCATGGAATGCTGAGCACATGCAGACCCTGATTCTACTTGAAACAAGTCAATGATTATAGTGACTAGAAAGTTATGCTGAATAGACAGTTTGGATGATTGTTTTTAATAAAATGGTCCAGAACTTGTCTAGCATGCAACACAATGAGCCTGAGTATTATTATTAATAATAATTTATCTTACTGTATGATGAGATATGGTAGTACTCACACAAGCCTGTTATGACTGTTACCTTATGGCTCTTTTTGGCTGTATGCTTATCCCTTTCTGCTTTGAAGCTGATCAGTAAAATCATCTGACCTTGGATGGTTCGTTTGGAATGATGGTGGAAGAAAACATCAGTAATGACCTGGCTGAGGCAGCGCTTTGGTTAACCAGACTGTAATTTGGGACTGTCAAGAATTTCTCTATTCTGTCCCATACTTGTTTACCATATTTGAACCCAGAATTGTGCTGAGATTGCACTGTTCAAAAATAACCAGTTTAGCCTACTGAGCTGAAATCCCTCTCTGCAAGCATGCCCAGGACACTTTTCGCCCCTTTTTAGTAGTGAAATGACGGCGGGGCAGTTGCAGCAGATGCAGTGTGTGGTTATCAGATCATGTGTGGCTGTTCCTGCCCACCTCAGTAAATACATCAGATGAGAGGGGTATGAGAGAGAAAATGAGGAGCAGAGCTAAGTTTTCCTTTTATAGGTGGGATGGAATACAGGGAGGATATTCGTTAGAGAGAGAAATTACTACAGCTTTTCCTGATGTGGATATGATATTTTGAAGCTTTTAAAGGCAGAGTCTCCTCCCTGCACAGCTCAACAGAATTTTGCTGAGGAGGCCTGAGAGGGTTTGCACAACTCACAATAAAAGATATAAGAGCTGAAAATGGAGTGAGTTTCAAAGAAGCTATTTGGACATTCATTTTCCGGGTTTCCATGTTTCTGGACTGCGTTTTAAAGTGTGGGTATTTTAGACCTCCCTTCTGTAACACCACAGTTTCATTTTACCTTTTAGTAGAGGAGTTCACTTGAAAGACAGGCTGAACTTGACCTTATTAATGTCAAACAGTCTGAAATACATTCACTTTATCTCTTGCTTCTCTTTCTCTGTTTTTGTTACTGAGTATCCTGTTCCTACTTATGAAGGGGCAGGAGGTGATGGAGGATCCTAATTAACGTATGGAGTAGTACCCGCACATAGAGCAAAGAAGTTGTTGAGTGTCTGTACAGACTTATGAAGGAACATTCCTTTAACTAATTTCAAAATTACATTTGCACTGAAAGCCTGCAAAAGAAACACAAGAAGGATGTTTTTATGAGGGAAGACTGGAGAGATTAATCTGGGTAACAGTTTTTTCTATAAACAAAATTAACTGAAGTCAAGCATTAGTCTGGGTTTATGTGTATCTTGTGTTTCTGCTCCACTAGTACTTTATTTTTCTCTTGTCAGTTCAAAGTTAATGTAGGTTTTGCAGTTCATTTGTGAAATCAGATTTGCTAAGTATGAGAACGGTTCCTCTAAGGTTACCATGTGCACAGTTCTACTGAGTGCTGAGTTGCACGCAGCTTCTGAAGCAGATCCTGTGTTTGAAATTTTGTTTTGAATTGAAATGTTTTACGATATATGGTTCCAGGATTCTGAGCTTATGTTCCTGAAAGTTTCTGGTTTTAAGTTTTGACAGGTTGCTTTAAAGTATCATCTAGTACCTAAGTAAAAGATTATAAAATTTGGAAACGATCTATCCTACTTGAGTGAAGATGTACATATATTGTAACCAGATACTGTTTAAGCCGTAAATTAATGTTAATTAAATTCAGCATTTTCTACCTTTTTTTTTTTTTTAATTCCCCAGTGTAATAAATTGTAATACTTTATTTCTAGCAGACTGAACCTGAAAAGCCAGTTTAACTACAGCTGTGACCATAACTGGCAGATGTCTGTTCTGAACTGCTGAAGTCTTTAAACTGCAGCTACTTGCATCACACATTTAATTCAACACTACAGGTCGTGCATGTCATCATGCAGTATTGTTACAGACATTATTCATCCATAGAGAACAGAAGAAAGGTGGGCACTACAGCTGTTACTGTCTCTTTCATTCTTCTGAAGTCATTCCATCCTGTGGAAATACTTCCAGTTGCGTTAGAGAATTAATTAAAAATGTAAAGTTAAAATGTAAGTGACTGGAGTTAGAAGGAGAAGGAGGAAACTGCAGATTGCAGTGTCCAAGGTGGCAAACTTCCTCATCTAGGTGCTATTTCTGGCTCATTCAGCTCTCTGCTCCATGGCTTTGGAGGGAAACACTTTTTCTTTTTTTAATTATTGTTTTTTTATTCCTAAAGCACAAAATCTGTATAATCCTTCCCAGGTTTTGAGGAACTGTTGCTGAGTCTGGTACATGTTCTCAGGGGAGGTACACGATAATCCTTAGTGGTCAGAGAAATGTGCTTGTTTTTCCTCTATCACTGCGAGTTCAACATAGTAATTTAGATTATGACGTTCTCTCTAAATTGGTCTGTAAGGTGATTAGTTTATCCCTGAATCCCACACTGGCTCTGGGGCCTACAGTGAACCAGCTAAATAGTGATAGATGGAATAACTTCTCTTCCTGCATAGTTTCTAGCACTTTATAAATACAAGTGTATAAATGACTTTATTGTAAGCCTAATTTTCATCAGGTTAATCAACTTACTCTTCCATTTGACTTTATTACATATATAATAGATTTAAATTTCACTGTGTCTGTATATTATGAAGCTGATTTTAAATCCCGTAGACCAGCATTTGATCGTTTCCTGTGTTTCTGTAGGACCTTCTATTATGATGCATGAAGGTGTTGCAGTGATTAGAAGGGGACCCACCCTCCCCTCCGCAGCTCCCATGGCTGGGAAATAACTGAAATGTGTTTGTTTTAGCTTGACTGTAGAAATGGTAAATAATAATTTTGCAGTTGTGATAAAAATGGATGGCAGAAGTGGCAGTAAGACCAATGTCTAAGCGGGAAGTGGGTGGAGAAGGGACAAGAAGGAGAATGGTCTGATGGCACGTGCTAGTTTATTATACAAAATAACACGGGCCATTTCTTTAAGATGTTAACAGTGATGAGCCGTTTTTAGCTTTAAAATTCACCACTACCAAAGATATGTAGTTTGTGTTTAAAACTTTTTTTTCTCTTGCAGAAAATGCTGAGCAAACAACTTATTTGCTCTCTTGACATGGTGACTTATTTTCCTTCTTAAGTTTTCGAACAGAAAGCTCTAAGGACTGTATGGTGTTAAAAAGCAGCAGCTTCTGACCTAATGTACCCTTGTCTGAACGATAATGTTTCTTTGTTACTTATTTTTAGCTCAGATTGTTTTTCTCCCCTTTCCCCCAACATGATTTGTACAACCTTTAAAAAATTGAGTAGTTGTGGTTTTGAATCATCCTCTGCTTCTAGACTGAATGAGTATTTCTGAAGAAGCACAGGATTCCTTGTGAGTGGACCTTTTTCTTACTTAAAAAGGCAACAGCCATGACAGTCTTACCCCTGAAAAAAAGAAGGAAAGATGTAGACCCCTTGTAGACTGCATTGTGACCCTGGAGAGGACAGTGTGTTAAGTACTTATTTAGTTTTGTCCCACTGGTATATTGCTAGCAGATGTCCTTTGTTTTTCTTTTACTATGATTCAGAGCCATTTGGATAAAACATTTTGAGGGAGTGTATTTTGGTCCTGAAATAAAGCATGACTATCCATTTAGAAACTGCAGTAATACTTCATTATGGATCGGTCTATATTTGACTCTTTGTTTGGGTGCAAAGCCTTTAGTATATCTAGTACAAGTTTTAAGTACTGTTATTTGTGCTCTTGGTGAAACACAGCAAGATAACATGAAAGTCTGATGTGTAAATATTGATTAAAAAAAAAGTCTTAGAGTAATAGATTCTGCAAAGTATAAATAAAGGTAACTGGCTTTAAGTGTGGGAGAAAACCAATGAATTTCATGGCAAACTATTTTTTTCTTATTAAAGTAGTTTATACTTTTGTACTAGAAAAGATGTCTGTTAATTCTACAAGTGAGGTAGATCCCTTCTAAACCAACCTTGTAGTTTTAATTGTTTGTTGTTCTTATATTCTGAATTACTCACAGGAAATCAATAACCTGAAGGGTCAGCCTGTGCTTTTTTGTGTGCTCATATTCTATGGGTTTTTATTTAAATGGGTACACATACACACTCATTCCCAAAATTGCCATTATTTCTGCACCAATTAAATAATAATAACATAGAATGGAATAACAGAAAAAAACAAGGTTAAGAGGGATGTCTGGAGGTCATTTGGTCCAGCCTACCAGATTCAGACCTTAGATCTGGTTGCTCCACAACTATATGAGAAAAAATGTGCTTTTATTTTATAGTCTACTCTGTTAACTGCTATAGCCTACAGTAGTAAACTGCTTTTTCCAGTATAGCCAAGCTACTGTAATTACTCTGGAAATATTTTTAAATGTAGACTAGACCTTAATATTAAGCAGCATCTAATATTACTAAATAATATTAGATTTTGATTTTCTGGAAAGTCCCTTTCACTAGCCAAGTTGAGGAGAGAATACACAGTCCTTATGGAAGGTATGAAGCAATGTGGTTTAATATGTGACTCCATACCTATGACTGCTTTTTCTGCTGGACTGCAAAGCTACTGCAAATCTGTACTTTAAAATGTAGACATTGGAGTAATGCTGCATATTTCCCTGAAAATGTCTGTAATGTTCAACACCCCCCACACTTCCACAAACACTCTTTATTACCTATTTCTAATTCTTTGAGAACCTGCACAAAACCCAGTGATAACTACTATTTTACAGACCTGCTCTTCGGTTATGATAAAATGTTTTGTGTTACTGTCAAAATCAGAGTATATTTTATATGGCCACTACAGTGCTGAAGACTACTAAAAAGGGACTTTTTTTTTTTTTTTTTTAAGTAAGGAGTTTGAGCAAACCTGGAGACTTGATAAAGTATTGGAAAGGGTGAAGAAATACCCTTTTTAATTCCCCCTCTTTTTAGGAAAAAAAAAAAGTATTCATGTTTTCATTAAAATAAATTTTGTCTATTCCTTTCTCTGCATGTGTGTATATAGGCTTGTGTACAACCATAACATTTTTCTGGTTTCCAGTTAATATGAATCTACTTGGCTATCTAGGAGGAAACATGGGAATCAAAATATTAGCATGAAGGAAGAGAGTGATCCGTGAGAATGCATTTTCTTAATATCCTTCCATTCCTCTATTACTTTAAAGAATTTAGTGTTTTTTCCCTCCCTTACTAACTGTAAGTTGAATGTGTATAGTTGGTAGATTTGTTACAATCAGGTATTTCTTCTACATTTTATCTAATAATTTGGTAAGGCAGTTCAGTCAGTAGCAGTGAAGGCAGACAAATAACTTAGTCTCTTGATTTACAACCTTGGTAATTCCAATTTACTCTTGATAGTGGACAGATCAGTTGTGGAAATCAAACTCCACGTAGCTCTGAAATGTCTAGTACAAATAATGCTGCTAAATGTAGCTGCATGTAAATTAATTTTGAAAACTGTGAAGGTATAAATGCTGGTTGTCCGTGAATGGGATGAATTAGGAGAGTTACAGAAATAGTATTGATCCTGGACTAGGCACTTGCAGGTCTGTTCATGCCAAGTGCCCTGGAATTGCGAGGAAACAGCCCCATGTAGTGAATACTGAAAATCTGCTGAACTGAACCAGCTTTGATACAAAGTTAAACAGGGCTCGATGCATATCTGGTGACTTCAAGAGAAAGGCTCTGTAGAGGTTGGCAAACTTCTCTATTCTCTGTTTCTCTGTTAAATGCCAGTTTTATTCCTTCAAGAATGGAACTCTCTTTTGGAAAGAAATGTGTTAAAACAAGCTCTGCCTGTGAGTTTGCACTGGCAGGATCCTCCACTCTGCCTGCCCAGGTAGTACCTTCACATACTGCTGCAGTTGTGTGCCCAATGCTGACTTTAAAGTGACAACTCAGTATCTGTTGGGTCCTGTTATGGTTCAGATGACTGAAAAGATAAGTGATCAATTTATAGAAGGGGAGATGAAACTCTAGGGGTTCTTTCTAATGAATTATAGAATTATTTTTGAAAAAGCAGTTCAGTGTTTGAATAATCAAAGTAAAGCATATTTCTGGAGCCAGGATTAGGATGGCAATATTTATCTTTGAATTCTTAAGACAGATAAAAATCAAAAATCCAAACCACCAGCTATTTTTCTTGAATGTTTAGATTAATCCAGAAAAATAGACTAAAATTCTGCAAATGGCTTATTTAAACATGGATTGATTGAACTATTGAAGGGGCATTTAGTTTCCTTCTTGAAAAGACTTCTCTGTGTAGTGACATAGAATTTCAGGGAAAGTTATTAATTGATTTGTCATTATGATCCTTTTGAAACATGGAAGTCATAACACTGTTTTATCAACTGGAAATTGAGGCCCTGGGCAGAAACTCCTGGACACCATCTAGTTTTAAATGGAGCTCTTTGTCCTTTCCTTATCTGTTTTAATAAAGCTTTCTCCACTGTGATTGATGTAGGTGATGGTGAAATGTGTTTGGTATCTGTAAGGATGTCTGATTTCTCTGTTGGCAACACTGCTTTCTCCATTCACACACAAGTGAAGATAGTTGTCTTAATAAAAATAAAATAGGAATTAGACTTTTTTTCTTTGTATCATCCTTTGTTAAGTGTAAGTTTGCCATGTGGCTTTCCATGTGTGCCACATGTTTCTTGTATAAGCATCTACTATTAAAGACAAGTGTTGGTAGCTCTATCGCTAACACTTCACATGCCCTACAGTGAAAAGCCAACATCCTCTCCAGCTGATAAGAGCTATCACTGCTATTTTGGTAGTCTTTTGTTGCTTTAAATGTGGGGTGATGAAAGCATGAAGAACAGCTGCTGCTACTTTAATCCTATAGGAGAGGTAATATTCATGTGTTTTTATTTGTGATTGGTGAAAGACTCATTTCTTTCTCGTTGGAGATGAAAAGAAAGATGTTGGGAATGTTTTAGTGCTGATTGTGAGAACATGGCTGTCGCTCCTGCACTTGAGAAATTCGAAAACCAGTCCACCTGTTATAGCCAAAGGAGGAGAAAAATTTATTGCAGAGAGTTCTAAACTTCAAAACCCCAAACTTAAGTGTTTTTGGACTGAAGGAATGAGTAAGTATCAGCACACTTTTGAAACTCTGCAGTTTAGTTTTTGCACATAGTATGGGAGTTACAATCTAAATTACTGAAATTATTCTGATTATACTTGCTTAGAGCTCATGCAGCAACATGTGCAAGAAGTCTATTTTTTGCCAAATGAAAATGTCAAGTATTTTTTTCAAAAAGGTCTGGATGAGTTGGTGGTCTTTCCTTTCACCAGTATGTCTCAGTGCTGGTCTTTTGAAACTGCTGGTAGAAGGATCTATGTGATTGTCTTCATACCTTCTTAACCTTAGGGATTGGTATGATCAGTCTCAGAAGAAGTGACTCCAATTCTTATACCTAAGTCTTGGTCAGGACCTCCGTCTTAAAGTAATTAATTTGATTTATAAGACAAAGTTAGGTGAACTAAATTCAAATCTACTTAGAATTGAAGTGCCAGAAAGTAGTTTACCTGTAAAGCTATCAGTGTTCAGACAACTGAGCTACTTTGTTAAAATTGGCAAGGGATATCCTTTACCAAAGATGAAGCACATTTTATTTAATGTTTTTAAAAGGAAATTTTATCTGAACCAGAACAGGGCCACTTTGCAATGAAGTCCATTAGTTGAGTCTTGGGGCCATTTCTACCATCTGACTGAAAAAAAAAAAAAAAAAAAAAAAAAGAAGCAGCTGTAAACACAACTAGTTAGTTAAACTAGTTGATATGTTACTGAAGCAGGACTAAGCCTAAGTAACTTAGTTGAGGTTTTGAATTTAATTTTTAGTAATGTGTAATGTTAAAAAAAAAAAGTATTCTCACAGTTAGGATGTGCAATTTTTAAATTTTTTTAACTTATTTTTCCCCACTCTTTTTTGTTTGTGGAGTCAACATTTGGGTGCTTTAAAACTTGACTGCAATTATCTTGCAGACATTTAAACATTACTCTTAACAGGAAAAAAATAAAGATGGAAGTGATTCCTGTTCTTAACTGACTTGTTTGACAACTAATGGTTGAACTCAGTGAACTGAGGTCTTTCCAAACCTAAACAATTCTATCATTCCATGACCTTTTTGTTGTAATTGCAGATTAAAAATGAGTTGTGCATCACTTACCAAATTCAGTAATAGAAACTGGAAGCATTGTAAAAGAACTTTACATAGTGAGAACAGACTGTGAGCGGATTATTTGGATTATTTTGGATTTTGAGTAGTATATTAACCTGGGCTTTGCTGGGAATGAGATACAAATAACAGTATTCATTGAACTGTTATTCATTCCCTTTTCATTCAGAATAGATCCTTCAGAGCAGCTGAGTCACTGCAAGGTTTCCATCCTACGTTTTTGTGTGGGAAGTTGATGATGTACCAAAGCCCTTACCTTTATCAGGGAGTGTTACTTGTTAGTCACTGAATACAAGAGGTGTAGGACTGGGAGGGAACTAAAAGATTCCACTTTTTCCATTTTGGGTCACTGAGACAGGATTACCAAACCATCCTGACAGCCAGCTGTCTGATCTGCTCCTCACTCCCTAGTGAAGGAGATTTTTGGGCAATTTCCACAGAACTAACTTTGTTCTCGGACAGTTACTCCCCTGTTTCTCTAGAGAAATGATGCTGTGAAAAACTGCCAATTTTGTGTTGTATAAAATAGTAGAGGAGGACCAATGAGTGTCAGTGACTCTGGATATAGTGTGAAAATAGGTTGGATGTGAAGGATGTATTTTATCACTTCCTAATTGTTTAAAAAATAAGTAAATGTCTCAAGACACAAATAGATTTTAGAAACTACATAGGTAGGGCTCAGACCTAACAGGCCCAGCTAATCCAAGTCCTGTTGTGGCACACATGGCATGGCTGCAACCTGCCATGGAGTACTGAACTCCTTTGCCTCTGATTTCTCCTTGTCTTTCACCACAGTGCTAAGTAAGAGTTGATTACCAGTCACTTTTTAGTGACTTACTCAGTTCCTTTAACCTTCTCATGTTGATCATGGTTTCTAAAACTGTTACTAACATCTTACTTTCTCCCAGTGTTTTGGGGTTTGGTTTTTTTCCCCTTCTCCCTTGAAAGGTGGTGTCCAACAGGCCAAGAGGAAAAAAGAAAGTGAAAGAGTTCTTTTTGAGTGAAACAGTGCAGATCAGTGAAACATGCAGAAGCCATCTCCTACTTTTTGTGTGTAAGGCAGACCTGATGGTATGTCTGAGAATGGGCTGAACACCTGGCCCCAGTTTAGCTTGCGACCTTCTTTAATTTTTACATTTTTTTTTCAAAGTTACCATTCTTGAGAAGGTTATTCACCTTTTTCCAAACAGCTCATTCTCTGAGTCTGCACTTTTACACTGGTCTGTTGGTTTTGGGCTTTCTCTAATTGATCAAGCCTATTGTGTTGTCTTCAAATATTTGAGTCTTCCAGCTTGATGTCATAGTAAACTGGAATAAATACAGTTTCTGTTCTCTCATCTCTGCTGAGTATATAACCCTAAACAAAACTGAGCATAGCATATCTCTGTGGAGTCTTAAATATCTTGTATTTTTCTTGGGAGTCATTGTTATCAGCTACAGTTTGCAATACTCTGTACTGCAACACTTACTCACTTCTGCCTTTCAGGTTCCCTTGGATAATATGTAGGCAGCAGAGGTTTTTTTCTGAGACAGCATTGCTTTTATTATTAGTAAAAACTAGGCAGCAGAAAGTCAGTTTCTCTGTGAAATGAATAATTTAGGTTTATGTGGAATTATTTGTTCTTAATTAATCCATTTTGCTTGTGTTTTTACCTTGCTACTCTGCCTCTCTGTGGGTTGAGCCTTTCAGTCCATTCAGAATCTCAGTGTTTTCAGTGAAGAGTGTCTGTGTATGGAGGCAGATGCAGAACAATACTTTGTATACAGTGTAAACTCTGCTTTTATGAAACTGGCTGAGAAAACACAGTAATTAAATCTTTTTGTTCAAAATCCCATGTGGTGCTGTTGATACAACCAAGTCAGTCAGTGAGTTTTCTAAAATGTTTCGAATTTTTTCTTTAATTTTTAGTTGCAGCCAAAACCGATTTTCTGATTGAAACATTTTCAGGATCTAGCCCAAAAAAGAGAATAGCTCTATTTGGTAATGGCATAATTGTTAGCATTGCTTTTCTCAGGTTTAAATTATGCTTACACAAAGAAAATCTGCTGGGAAATGTGGAAGAATTATCAGAACTGCCACGAAAACAAGTTGTGTTACCCAGATTACAGGGTTGCCTGACACTTGGTGCTCCGGCCACCCTGAGCCTCTGTGCTGTCACCAAGGACAAGGGTTTTCTGGTGCTCCTCTCTTTATTGTATAATCCCTGCATGTCAAAGATAACTTTTCCTTATCTCTACAGTTTTCCTACTGAAGTCCCTATAAAGCAGCCCAGAGGCTGCTGCCTCCTGACTTTGTTTTCCCTTACTGAAAACAAGTTTTAGTGTTCCTGAGGTATCACAGTTGCTTCTCTACTAGTATGCAGACTGGAGTACTCAAATCTATTGCTTTTGACAGACACGTATGGATACAAATGTGTGTGTATAGAATGCTCTAATTAAGTGAAAATCTGGAGGCAGTTTTTCTGTGTCAGACCTGTGCAGACAGACTCCCTCAGAGCTGCCACGGAGGGTGGAGCTCCTGAAGGTGAACGTGCACGTGTTCTGTTCCATCGGAACGGAGCAAAAGGTTCCCTACATGAGTTCCTGGAAGGGCTGTGGATCTCCCCTGCCTGGACGTTAGTTGGGAAAGGAAAGAGTTTACAGGTTAAGAGCATGAAGTTAGTTTTCCACCATCTGACCTTTCTCACATGCCAGCAGCCTTTCTGTAGCATCAAAAGATGTTATTGTTTGTCAGGGTAACTGTGCTAATAAATCCTCTTGTACAAATGTAGTTATTATGTTATTTTTAAAAAAAAAAGTGTACTACCATAAGTAGTTTTATTACTGTAACTGCATTTAAACTAGGCCTTTTTCCATCATCACTGTCTGTAAAAATTTGCATTTCCAACATATTCCACTGCTTTTCAGCATCAACGTAATCCCTCCTTAAGGTGCACTGTAATAGCAGGTGACAACAGTTCTGTTCTGTAATGTACCAGTGGAAGGAACAGAGATACAGCTTTGGGTACCAGACTGTTAGTTATGAAGATTTTGAGATGTGTATCATCTAAAGGATGTTTTTTATTCTAAAAATCTATAAGTTGTTCTGTCTTCCTCTTGCTCCATTAACTGTTATTCTACATGTACTAAAACTGAAATCGAGTAAGTACAATCTGATACGTGTCAGTGATCTTTATAGGATCTGATGTGAGTTACTAGTTATTTATTCATGAATATTATCCCCAGTCTGTGTGTGATAAGTAGTTGAGCGTTCTCAGGCTGTGGTAGAGCAAAGCAAACGGGGTTTGCATGAAGGCAAGCACTTATCTGGTCACACTTGACCTTCATGTGAATCATGAAGATGGTAGAACTAGGCTTCCCTTAGAGAAATCACTGCTGCAGGTCACATTAAGGTCTTAGTTTCATCTGGTTTAGCAGTGTAAGGCTCTTGTCAAGGGATATTTTGTGTGTAGATTGTTGCATATTTGGGTATGGATTCATCTTTATAATATTTCTTTGGAAAAGTGGATGAAGAAGCAAAATTAGTGATGTAAAACTTAGCAGTCACATTAGTGATGTAATAATCAAAAGCCAAGCTCCTATTGAAAAGACAAAACCAGTATGTGAGAATTTGCAGGTCCAAGTTTTGTCCACATGCCAAGTATTAATTACAGTTCATGGCTTTGATGTCCTAACTTGTCTACCTTGTGTAGATGAGCACTTATCTCACTAATGAATTGGTTTCTTTTTCTTTCTTTATAGGATTGCTTCATTGTTTCGTTGTCTCTATTAGCACTAAATCTTCCTAAATTTGATGTCTTGTGTTACAGTGTATTGCCCACTGAAACTGTGCCTGGCTGTGCATCTTTTTGTTGTGAGGACTAACATGCTAGAATTTCATGCTGGTAGCTATTTCTGTTTATTTCTGGTTGTGTTTTCCCTTTTTTTATTTTTTTTCCTCATACCAAACACCTCTCACACCATTTTCATTAAAACATAAATGCATTGTTTTTTGTGTGACTGACTCCGCATTCACTGTATTCACTTCTGCTTTACACTGAGATTTACCATAATGAGCAGCTCCGAACAGTTTTCTTTCTGAAAAACAAGTGACTCCTGGTAATGCTCAAGTGTGGTTTCTAACATTCCATAGAACAGCAAATACTAAAAAGCACTATTTTTTCCAACCTGAGCTTCAAAATAATAGAAAATGGATCTGGCATCAAGAAATACTGATTAGAAATAGGTATGAAATAGATTTCTGATGAAGAGGGAATTTGAGAAATACTTCTTTAAGGATTCTGGTGAGATACACAAACCACCTTCTGTAAGCTCTCTGAATATAACTAACATGCTGCTCAGTTTATTCAAAAAGGACTGTAAATTCTGGAAGTTTTAACTTGATATGTTTGCAGGTAACATGATTGATGTGTAACTCTAGAATGAAAGGAGTATTTAGACTCTTGGCTATCAGTTACCAGTTCTTGTTCCCTAAACAAAGACAGGTCAGATATTAGTCTTGTCCTGTGTGTTACAGTTTCTGCCTTCATCCTGTGAATACAGACACATACAAACTCAGAAAATATTCTAACATGCAAATGCCTATCGATTACTAAAAAGGTAAAAACAGGATAGTGGAGGGGGGGCTTGCCTATCTGTCATAAGATATTTTTTTTTTCATAACTTCTCAGAGGTATATCATATTATAAATGCATTAGAAATGTTTTGCTCTGAGGATATGTAGCATTCCTATAAAGGTTAAATCAATAAAAATGATTTGGCCACATTCCTAAGCATGGCTAGAACAGGTAGCCCGTTGTTTAAGGTACCCTTGAATTTCTGGATCAGATTATTATGGTGCAGCAAAAAGCCTTACTAAAGGCTTCTTACTGTCTGCAGACGTTCTGTGTTTCTATGTGAAGATATCGTCAGCCTAAAAAAACCTGCAGATTTTCTGTGCTACTGAAAAATAAGACTATTTTTAAGTGTAGAGGTCTCAAATGTTGTGCTGTGTGTGCTGTTAAGTTTTAAAGGAAGTTTTGCAACAAGAAGGGGTGAAGACACGTCAGTAATTGATAACAACCAGGTATGTAAAGAAGAGAAAGAGACATCTTTGATTAAAATCAGTGTTGAGACTAGTAAAATTGTTGTCCATGTAAGTATCTCTATTAGTTTGTTTAGATTATTCTTATTTTATGCATATCTGATCAAGTAAAAAAGCCACTATATTATGTATATTTACTATATCTGGCCAGTTCTGTAAGCAAGTGAGATTGTTAAATGTAATGGTAGAAGACTTCCAACAATTTGTAGTTCAAATTCTTCTAATTTTATACAAAGCTGATAAAAATTTAGTAGCTATTAAATAGTGTTTATTCAATGCATCTGGTAGATTCAGTAGTCAGTGCTGAAGTCTCACAGTAGACTGTTTTTATAGGTTTAGTGCATTTTAAAATCTTTCTTTCGCATTGAGGAGCTACTGTATATTATTGTTCCAGGGCAGATTTGTGTCTTACATTGAGTGAATGTGCTGTGCATCCAGGCTCCTGACGTTTTTATATAGGTTTTATGGAGCACAAGCTTACTGTAAGAACATGCCACTAAGATTAGAGTGCAGATTCTATGGGTATTTTAAATTTATTTCACTCAGTCTTACTGTGCACTCTAAGAATGCTGGAACTAAAAACCAGTGCCTTTAAATCTTTGTTTCTTCTTTTTTTATTTTTTTTTTTTTTTTAAATGTGTGAAAAAAAGCTTATACTGCTTTTGAGTTATATCCTAAAATGTGAAGAGTAATTCTGATGATAAAGTACAAAGCCCACACTACTGGTAACCAGGACTATATGTCTCAAGATGTTTTTCAGTTGTGAAAATTTGATCAGTGAATTAACCACACATCCGGCTACAAACATCTTTGATCAGAATTGGGACATTCCAGCTCGTGTGTATGTGTATGTAAGCTGGCTCCCTCGAGTAAATTTTACACATGTGCACTACATATGTGCCTTGAAATTAGTTAGTGAATTAATATTATAATTCAAAGTAATAAAATTACACTCTTCCAAGCCTTTGTTTTGTACCTCCTGAGTATTATTATAATGTATCTTTTTATCTGGGCATGATCAAGTCTTCATTTATTTTAAGATGTATTAATGCACAGTTAGGTAGCTCAGCTGTAATTAAGATTTTGCTTTTGCTTTTAAAGGTAATATTAAAATGTTACTTTAATGAGCTTAGAATCTCAAATTATTATGAGGTCATGACTGAATTAATTGCTATATGGAATAACAGAGCATGATTTTAGGTCCTCTTCCTGAAATGCTGTAAAATTAAAAGTTGTTCAGTGTTTGCATATGCAGTGCACAGTGGTGCACTAGAATGAAACTATTCCTGCTCCAGTATGAAAATGATTTGCACTGTAGAAGATAACTTTGTTCCTGTTTGAGGCTAAACTAAATTTTTGTTACCCAGATGTTATTTTATTACCGACAAATAACTGGACTTCTTCTGAATGTTGGTTTCTTTAATAAAATATCAGTATCAAGAGTGTAACTTCTGAACTGGTTTTAGTGTTTCTGTTTATGCCGTTCAATCAGAAAGGGGGAAAATAAAAATATACTGAATAGCAAGAAAAATACTGCACTTAGTTTTGAACATACAGAGTTGGGTGTAAGAGGGGTGGAAAAGAAGCGAAGTGAATGCCCTTTATGTAGAAAATCCTTTTGGGAAAAGGGAACATTTTTACTGGTGTACACTAAGGTACGGCGCCTAAGTAAATAGCTGCTGCTTTCTGGTGCTGTCAGTTTTAAATAAACCAGTCATTGTTATGGCTTGGTTACTCCACAAATACCCAAACCCTGCAGAGTTAAACTTTGATACCACTGATTGGAAAAATGCAGATGATGGACTCTCCTAATGGGAATTTATACTGATGGACTTACTTGGGGGGAATAAATTTTGCAGCTTGTGTTAGGAAGTAAATACAGTGCAGGCTATAAGTGCTCTGTCACACAGCTGCTCCTATGCTGGGTATTATACAAGAGCTGGTAGCATTAGTTCATCAAACTCTTGTTAATAAAGAGTCACTAAGCTGGACCAGATGTGTCCCCTCAGTGTTACAGAGCAAACGTGACACTTTTTTCCTGCAAGTTTTCTATTTAGAGGTGAAGGATTCTCAGTTGAAGAGATGATGCTTTTGAGTGAAAATTACTCATGGAACTCATAGAAAGTGCTGCAAGGACACAGATACCGCAGCAGTTCAGTGTTATGGCTCACCTAAAAGGCGTTTGGGGACATGATAAACTGAAATAGCAAATTCTGACATGGTCTTCAGAATGTTTTTTTTTTTGTTGTTGTTGTTACTCCTGTCTTAAAATGACTTAAGTTCTGTTGAATCCCGTTTAATTAATGTAAAATTATTCTTGCTGAGTCTACATAAAGATTTGTGTTTATATTAAGCTACTGATCTATTATATTATTAATACAAAAATACAGTTGTGAAGTAATACCAGTCCTTGGCAGAACAGCTCTGCATTTGTATCACAGTTCTTCCAGTGCTGGTATGGTGTGCCTTATTTTTTTGAACCCTTTCAGTGGAAATATACTGTGTCAAAAACACCAGCTGACCTGCAAATAAGACTCTTCTGGCTAAAATGTGTGTTTTCACTTTGAAAGTTGAGGTGAGTTAAAACTTGGCCAGTCTAATGTCCACAAAAGCAGTTTTTCTTGTCCTGGGACTATGGGAAGAAACAAGAAGATACCAAGAGACTGACTCTCAGACTTCTTTCTCTGAAGTATCACAAGTATTTTAAAGGGAGCTCTTCTGCCATCTATTAATTCACTACTGGCACTAACACAATTTATGTAGAACAGGATAACAGTATTAATAGACTTTTATTTTTAACAAAAATTAGGACAAGAAATACAAGAAATAGACGTTTGGTTTGTTTTTTTTTTTTTCCCAAATACTAAGACAAGACCCTGGCAAGTTCCTCCACTGCATATTAGCAGAGTTAGATGTGAAGAGTGGTAAACAATCTTTGGGTACTGCTGGCAAATCTGAGTACAATAGCACATTCTCCTTTACAACTTCAGTGTTAGGGTAGAAAATACCGTACCAACAGAGAAGTCTTCTAAATTTACACTGTTACTGGTTTGGGTTTTTTTTAACCTGAAATTCAAAATTTTAGAAGTATAAGTTAGTAGGAATTAGAGGCTTGAAGTGTTTACATGTGCGTGTTTGCACATACACAGCTCATTAACATTTCTTAAAAGAAAGAATACCCTGTTCTAATACCACACATGGATACATTAAAATATCATGTGTTTTTAACTCTGTCGCTTCTGATTTGTGCTTAAGTGAATTGCAGGTATTCTGAGGGATTAACACTATCTGCTAGTGAATGTACTTAGGCATAATCATTTATCTACATTGTTTTTCCTTATGAAAAAAAAACAAACAACCTTTTCTTTTGCTCACATGTGTATATATAGGGTCGTATGTATTAAATGCATCTGACAAAGAAATTCAGTTTAACAATTATTAATCACTTGTGACATCACCTTGCTCCGATTTGTTACCCCAGAGCCCCTTCCCAGCATATGGCAATTGATGTATATGTGTGTATGCACATATAGAGTAAAACTCATCTTGTGAGTGTTAATTGTCATTGTGATCGGGGCTGGATCCTTTTCCTCTGAACAATATTACATTATGTAACTGGCAGTGGCTCTGTCTTTCTGTTTTAGTAAACCACAGAGTAGATTTAGATCTAAGATATCTGACCATGAGGGATAAGTAAACAATGGTTTGGCACACTTACTGTTCAAATAAATTCAGGGGAAAATAAATGTATGTAAGGTCATCAGCTTTTAGCTTTCCTTAATCAAGAAAATGATAATAAATTTTAAGTCATTATGAAATGCTAGCAATTCTGATGAAATCTAATACATAAAATAAGCTATGTGTATCAGAAATATAGTAACCATATTTGAATGAATTCCTGCCAAAAAATTTTGCCATGGGGTTTTGAGCTATAACATCTTAAAACTATTGTTAATTCCAGAACTGCCTGACCCTAATGAATATGGCATTTTTAAGAGACAGCAGAAGAAACTGTTTTTATCCTTTGCTCTAAAAATAAGGGTAGTTTTACTAGAGATGAAAAAATATTCTTAAGGAGAACTGGTAACACAGTGAATATCAAACATAAATACCTTACTTTTTAAAGCACCCTGTGTACTTAAAGGAGAAGCATAGCTTTTTCCCTTTAATCTTTTACTATCCTAAAATTAATTTTTATAAATAAAAACATTTAATAAGGAGTAGGTTGTGCAAAGTAACTTAATTGCTCTGATTAAAACGACTTCAGCAGTTCAAGTGAGTCAGGAGAAAACCTATGGATTTTTCCCTCCTGGGGCAAGTTCATACATGAAATAGGAAACTTATAGCTACACGAAGAAGGCTAGAACAGTACACAGTATGGTAACAAGCAGAATAAAAAATATATACAGGAAACAGATGCATGAATAATGGATTTCTCTTTTTTTTTTTTTTTTTTTTATTAGAAGTGTTAAACTGTTTTACGACACAGTAACCCGAGTTTATTTTGTCTTTGTGCTCATCTTTAAAATATTCTCTTTAGGGTGTGCTTTTCAGTATGTTAAGTGGTAGGTCTTATATTTATTTGTAGAAGGGAGCGTGTTTATGTAAGGAAACCTGCTCTTAGATTTAAGCTTTATTAACTTAAAAACAAAAACACCTGAGAGCAGACGATAGACCTCCTTAACCTGTTTCCCATAAGACTTTAGAAGGCAGTTTGAAATTAAGATATCTAATAGAAATAAAAGCTATTTTACATGATGTGAGCAAAATTAATTTTGTCACTCATAGTCGGTTCTTGGGGGGATTCTGTGGTGGAGGAGGTGGATGTTTTCTGCACTTTGTGGGTGCTGCTTTCTCTGGATGAAAATCTGTGGTTAATTCCAAAGTCTGGCAAAATTTACAAGGAAAATCTCTTTGAAATAAAGCTCAGTCTACTAATTTATTTCTGAGTATGCTTATCAGAATAAATGTTGCATTTAGGCAAATTAACTATTTATATTGAAAATAACAGTTGTATATTTTCCCATTGCAGTTTCTTAATTGCTTGTATGAAACTTGGATTTTCTCAGTGCCGAAGTCAAGACCTTAAAATGCTTCAGGTTTTACCATCTTAAACTCACTATTTATCTTGAGGCTGCCTTGATTAAAATATTATATACCCTAGGGCATATTAAACATGGCAATTTATTGTAATTCTTATTAATGGAGTGTATTTAATGAGTTTTCAGAACCAACTCCTCCACATACAGCGCACAATGTTGATTTTTATTGGGTACATAGAAAACATACTGATGGTCTGATTTTTCGGGAGGTGCCCAGCACTGACAGCTGCCCTTGGCTCCTGTCTCAGCCAGGCAGGAGAAACGCTGGTGCTCAGCACCTTTGCAGCCTGGCCAGCACGGGATAATTCCTGCCTTCCCTCTGTGCTTTCATTTCCACTGCAGTGTGCTGGACTCGAGTACAAAATAACGCCAAATTTTGCTTGTATTTTCAGCATCTTGCACTCAGAGTTTTAAAAAGTGTTTCTTCTTAGTTGTTATTCACGTTGCCCGTGCACGGGTGTCTGCCACGATGTGTGACAGTCCTTAAACACAGTTATTATGTGGCTCTCCTGAACTGTCTGCACTGCCTAATTAGCATCTTTTGCAAGCGTTATTTGCTGCTTTATTTTTCGCTTAAATGGATGCATTATTAGATGTTTGTTATTTACTTAAGACTTCTCTGAGCTTCTTGTTATTCATAGTGTGACTCTCTGCTGAAAAGCAACCGGGAAAAGTAAAGGTATAAGGTGCAGCTTTAAGATTAATATAAGCCTGACCATGACCAAGAAATCACACAGCTTGAGAGGAATTTCAGTGTTATTGTTATGCTCTTAATGTGGGGTGGCAGAGCTTTTAAATATTTCTGGTAGAGTAGTTAATACAGCATGGAAGTTTGATATTTGTACAGTTTGTAAAGGAATTTGAGGTGTTACCCTATTTTGACTTCAGTTTTCAAGTATGCACTGGTGCATCATTAATCATAGGAAATGCAAAAATAAATAATATAGTCCCTTTGGATTTTTCATGTGAATACTTACCTTTTCCTTTTTTTGTATATACAGTTGAGGTATTTAGGTAACCCCTAACCTTTTGCTTCAACAAGGAGGTACAGTATAAAAATATTACCACAGTCTTCATATGAGCAGTTCTCTCTAAGAAAACCTCTAGATGAATATTTATTGAAAAAAAGCAAAGTTGCAATACAAAATGACTTAGCTTGGCCTGAATATTATATTTTAGACCACCAGTGAATAAAATTAAAAGCACATGGATTTTGAATAACTAGAAAAGGTTGTAATTGATTAGCACTGCTTGAAAGTATTGAAGTGGAGTAAGTTTTGATTTGTGAATGGTTCTATTCAATAGAGATTAATCCTGTATGTTTGATAAAATCTTAGTGCCCCTAATGAGGTAGGTTTTTTTTCCCTCCCTCTCCCCAGTTTATTTAACCATCAGATATTTCAATGTTCTTCTAACAAACTGAAACATTTTGATCTTGCTAAATTTTACATCGGTGTAGTTGATTTAAGTTATGTTGGCTATTAATAGTCCATTTGAGACAGTCAATTAAACAGATCAGTGCATTTTGCTGCCCAAGAAGCCTGTGAGTGGTGCAGTGCAGTTCTGCAGGGCTTGGGGCTCTCACATACCAAAAGCCTCAGTGCGACGCTGCCGCTTTCTTGGTGCACGTGAGAATAGCCATTATTGCATAGTTTTCACTATTATTTTTTAAAAATCCTTGTATTTTAAATTATATTTTATGCAAAGCATGATGATTCCTGAGATTTTGCTTAGCATTCACAATAATATGGATATGATAAACAGAGCTGGAACATAGAGAAAATTTCTGCTTTCTATACAGAGATAATCAAAATAAGTTTGTTTCGCTTTTATCAATATCTTAATTAAAATAAAATCTCCCTAAGATTCCTTACCAAATAATAAAGCAGTTGAGAATTGAGATGTACAAAAGGGTTGGGGGTTTTTGATAAATAAAGAAGAAGATCTTGAGGAGTATTTTAATATAAGCAGATTTTTTTTTGTTGTTGTTAACTTGAAGAGTTTAGGTTTACTGTGTCTCTCTGTTGGGATCAGCATCCAGAAATTACATGTTAAATAATTGTTTGAATTATCAGCCAAATTGGCATCTGATTTCCTTTCTTTGGAGAAATCCTCCTATTCAACAGAATAGAAGTGAAAATGCCTTTTTTCTTTTTTAAAATTGTAACAGTTGTTGGAGGCATTTCAAAAGATTTCACTCCAAAATACTTTGTGTAAATGATGTTTCCCAAATTTTATAATAAATTGGCTGTTTGTTTTTTTTTTTTTTTTTTTTCTTAGTGTTTAGTTTGAACAGTTTTCCCCCCCTTTAAACTCTATGGATTGAATACAATAGCCTTTGCTGGTTGAAATGAATCCACTTTTTTTAAAAAGCTTGAGAACCTTTACATAGGCTTGGTGCAGTCAAAGCCTGGGTATAACTGACACAAGGAAAAATTGGAAGTGAAACACAGTATCTAGTTAATGCAAATGCACTAAACTGGAGAGGAATAGGTATGTTCACATGAATAGGAAAGGATCCTTCCTCTTTGCTCCTCTTGTATTTTTCCTTTCATATGAAGTCAAAACCACACAGATAAAAATAAGTGGAATAAAAATCTTCAGGAATTTGGTTAATGGCAAAGATTAGCAGCCGTGCAGGTTAATCATAGCGCTGTTTTCCTGCCCTATTACGACTTGTCGTTATGTTTCATCAGTTGATGAGAAACAATTAAATTCAAAAGTCCTGAAAGGAATAAGGAGGACATGGGAGCAGAAGGAGATGTAGACAGTACAGAAAGGAGGAACAGATTGTGTATTCTGATGTGCTACTATATCACTGAACAGCAAATTCATGAGTAACTTGGGTCTTCTGGCTTTTCTTCTTTTAAAAATAAACTCTATCTCCCTTTTTGTAAGAGTGGGTTTTTAAAAATGTTGGCTTTAGCTCAAGATATATTGCTTACACTGATAGAGTTGATGAGATTTTGTAGTCCCTTGCATCTATTGTTTGTGTCCAAAGTGAAATTTGGTTACCCAGCCCTATTTAGTGAGGTTTGGGGCAAGTATTAATCACAGTATCACAGTACTTCCCACTCGCTTTAGGAATTATCAGAATTAGGTGAATTAAACAGTCAGACTCCATGTTTTGATAATTTTAGCCAACTAAATTTCTTCTAATCTCTTTTGGAAGTAAAAGCAAAAGAAAGTCCCTATACATGTAAACTGTATTTCCTGTTGTAAACACTGGGATAATGTGGTCTGGCTACGCTTCTGCTGTGCTTCGTTAAGACACCAGTTTGGGTAGAAAAGCTGCTTTACCGGGTTTGTGTTTGCATTTCAGCTCAATGTTCAGGGTATTACAGCTGCCTGACCAGCCACAGGTCATGGTATCTCTTCTGGTATCTATAGATCATATACTAGATGGGTCTTCATCCTGGAAGAAGCTTTTCTTCATTCCTGTTCCTACACACCGTCTTAGGGCTTATTCATGTGCTTAACTGGGAACCAGTCAAAGGGTGTGAAGTAGGAGGGGTAAAAGGAACCCCAGTCATCAGCTCATTACAATAATGGGGATGCATAACTGAAAATGGTTCTAGCATTATTGTTTTTCTTAGAAGGGGGGCAAGGGAGGAAAAGAAATAGGTGTAGCTGTGGTCCCAATATAATTTCAACATGATGGACACCATTAAGAAAATCTTGTAAGTTTTCACTATTTTTTTTTCTAGAGCTTTTAGAGTTTTCAGTTAGTCTTCCTGATCTGCCTCAGTAAAAGATGCTTTGAAAAAATGTTGTAACTATGCTTCTTGCAGCTCATCAAGAGTGACCAGAATAAAGTATTTGCCAATGTGCTTTAAAATATAACTTCATTTTACTTGCAGATAAATCACTTAAAGTCACGTTTAATTCTATTTAATATTTGTGAGTGAGATGCTCTCTACTGATTCTAAGTCTGTATCTGAGATAAAGAAACTTTTCAAAGTAAGCAATGATAGAGGTGCAATTTTATAGTGTATTTATGATTTTTATGAGCATTTCTATGTACAGTGCATACAAATAATTACCTCAGTATACAAAAATGATTTCTTAAAGAAATCTGTGTTCACAGTTCAGAATATTGAAGTAAATATTTGGCAATGCTCTTCTACAGAGTTTTTAAAATCCCACTTTCAATTAAACTTAAAATTCACCAGCATGTTAGATCATGTATTTTTTTATTTCCTAGCTTAATATTTTCATGCATGAATGTTTTGCCTTGTTCATAATAAGTGCAATGAGAAGAATTTGCTTTTACAATTGAATATATTATTAAACAAGCTTTGCTGTGAAATGAGGGCAACTGAGGACTAGAGAACTGCAGATTTGCACTGATAACTTCATCCGAGATATATGCTTAAAAA
This sequence comes from Pyrocephalus nanus, assembly GCA_038380795.1. Lineage (NCBI taxonomy): Eukaryota > Metazoa > Chordata > Aves > Passeriformes > Tyrannidae > Pyrocephalus > Pyrocephalus nanus. The sequence continues at coordinate 5,533,508 of CM076260.1, read as the reverse complement.
TCAGATGTCTGGAACAATGAAAGGGCAATTTTGGGTAGGATAGGCTGCCATATGCTACACAGTACTCATTTTCATCCAGTTTAGAGAACAAGCAGTCTGAACTCCTGTGATCTAAGTCTTTTACAGTATCTTTCATTAACCAGCCATGGTGGAAACATCTGAAAGTGTTACCAGAGTTCTAAATGAGATTCCCTGTGCTGTTGTTGATTAGCTCACTAAGTACTTTATCTTTTGCCCTAAGATAATATTAAACATTTCACCAGATCCCATCAGACCCTTCCAGATTTGTGCAGTTACACCTTGACCCCGGTGACAGCTGAGCACACACCTGCTGTCAAACACTAAGGACTAAGCCACCGACTTCCCTTTGCTCAGCTTGTCAGCTTTGCTAAGGAACAAATTTGTTCTTAAATCTGCACAAGTTATTTACAGTTACTACCCCCCCGAAAGCCCCAGCAACCAGGTATACTGTTTTAACACTACCACCCCATTCAGCATTTCTTAGCTTAGATAACTATAACCAGCATTGTTCAAAGAAAACTCCCGACAAGGGCAAACAGAAGCTCAAATATTGCAGCACTTACCCCAGAAGAAGTTTTGCTGACATGGTGTCACTGAGCTGAACAGGCTGTTTGATGCCATAGTCCCTGTCGGTTCACGCGGAGCTTTCACCTCCTGGTGTAAATACTTCTTGGATCCTCAAACTGAAAACACAAACCATAGCCAAACCTTGTTTTAGTTTTACTGTGTCCCTGGATTGCATAGACTCTAGAGTTGGTTTTTTCCCTGTCAAAAAATTGTGTAGCACTGGTAACATGTGAAAAGCAAGGAAACAAAACAAAAAAAAAGAGAATGAGCAAATATTTGAAGGACCTACTATTACTGCATAGACTGTGGTTAGAGAGCACTTACTGACTCTGTTGGTCTCAGTGGCTGGTAGTGACCTGCGGAGATTAACCATTTAAAAACCAGAGTCTTCTTTGCTGTCCTCCTGGAGAAAGTTTGCACCGCACTTGTGGTTCTGTGGTTGTTTGTGAGGCGAATGAAGCATTCACACAATCCAAAAAAGCAAAAGCTTTAAAACTCCTTTTTTTTGCAAGCACTGTTACTGGAGCGAGCGAGTCATGTGGCTGTGACATCAGAGGACTCCAAGTAGGACTGCCTACACTGTGGCTTTTTCTTTCTCTCTCTCCTTTTTTTTTTCTTTTCTTTTTTTTTTTTTTTTTTTTTTTTTTTTTTTTTTTAAATTTTTTTCTTTTTTTCTTTTTTTGTATTTTGACAAAAGGCCCGTGGTAAGGCCCTTCCTGGCATCCAGAGGGATATAGCTTTTTAATTTTTGTGACTCATGAGGCTTTGGAGAGAGTACAAAATGCTGTAAGAGCCCAAACTTCTGTACAGTTAAAGCATATGGACAGCAGAACTTTATTTGTACTCTCAGTTCAGGTTCCCCCGACTCTTCTTCCCCCTCCTTTTTTTTTTTTTTTTTTTTTTTCCCTTTTTATTTTTCCCCTCCCTTCCCTCTCCCTCCTTCATTATTGTGTCTGTGGAAAAGTGAGCAAAATTGGCACAAGTGGCTGTGTGAAATTCTGAACAACAGTGATGATTTACAATAATTTACATCTTTGGATTGTATCACGATCTTGGGTCTGCTTCATATTTGCTGGGTGGCTGGATTCCTTCTGTTTTACTTTTTCTCCTTGTCGTCTTATACTTGTGAATCTGTAACTCATTGTAAGAAACTTTACCTTTGCTAAGGTCTAGTAGCAGGCTGCTTGTTGGGCTTGTGTTTTTTACTGTAATTGGCTGTCACAGGAGTGTTAGTCTGGGGATTCCTTTGCAAATCTTAAATCATGTCTGCCTTGCTTTACATGCCTTCAAAACTACTTGGCAGTTTTATGTAATGCAAATTAAGGGCAATTATGTTTCCTTTATATTTGGGGCAAAATATGTCGTTTGGATATCATAAGTAGTTGTGTGCTGCAGCCTGAGTGATGCTTGGGAATGCCGGTGCTGGGAGGATTTTCCGTGGCCGTTGTGTAGCAGAGTGAGCTGTGAGGGTTGGGAGGATTTGATTGCTCTTACGTTAATTGCTTATTATACTTTCAGTGTTTAAGAGAAATAGAAGAGTCTTAAACTTCTGGGGAGACTCTAAATAACTGCTAATTCACCAGCTAATGTTAACACTTAGTTTTAAAATGAAACATAAATTTGATGCATATGTAAGGTTCAAATACTTCATATCATCTGTGTGCGTGTGTGTGTGATATTTCTTCATATACTTAACATATTGCAACTTTGATTGTGTAACATAAGCCCTGACTGTACTGGGATGGAGTGGGTTAACAAAAGCAGTATTTTTTTGTTTATAATAGAGGCTTTGAAATAAATTGCAAAATGCTGTGTGTAGTAAGGAATAATGGGCACAGACAGTGTGTATTAGTAGTCTTGATTTGCTCACTCAGATTCAGAACAAAATTGGAAACATCTTTGAGAAAGTATCTCATTTTTTTGCCTCTTTGGGCATTATATCTAGAACTTTTCATATTATCCTGATCATATCACAGATGCACTGTAGTTTTAAGTTTTAGCTGAGCGAGTTTAATTTTTTCCTTTTTTTCAGTTATCATATTTTTTTGGGAGGAGAAGAAATGTGTAAAACATTTTCTAGATATTTCTCAGCTTTTATTTGTAAAATAAAATACATCTCTTTGAAGCTGCCATCCCTCCTTTTTTTTATTTTTTTTTTTTTTATTTTCCTTTGTCCTCAGCTTTCTCAGTAAGAAGTTGGGCAGCAATGTTGTGATATGAATAGCTGGAGGTGTGGGTGGGGAGCAGGTTCTCTGTTTTGTGGGAATGAGAAAAATGATAAAGGATTTTTTTTTTTAAATACGGATTGTGTTTTGATTTTTGTTATATATTTATCAAAGCAAAATGAAACTGTTCCTAAAAACTGCTTTCCTAATAAATATTGTAAGGTGAATTGTGTTGTTCTTAATTCAGTACTTTGAAAGTTATTAGATGTTGCCAAATTTATACAATTCTACCAAAAAATGGAAAAGAAGAATTCTGCAAATAGCCCATCTCATTTAATAATAAGTGTTATTTAATTCTCCTAACCATGGATTGCTTTTAGTTTTTTGTATTTTTACAGTATGGTTAACAACATCAGTGAAAAAAAAAAGTAGGGGTATAAAAATGATGGAAAGAATGGTAATATTTTCATATATACAGAATATATTTGTGTACATTTAAGTTTTAATCAACCTGTGCTGCAGCAAAAGCTTTTGGAGGTCGCTGCCTCTGTTATTTGTGGAACTCTTAATTGTGAGCTCAAAGTTTTTTCAGCTACACTTGTGCACGGAAGATATTTATCAGCTATTTGGTGGTAGGTAGGTGCAGTATTTTATATAATAGATAACTCATGTCTTGACCTAAAATACTTGATTTATATGAAAAAAAGTTGTTTGATTTTTTTTTTTAAACTCCACAATTTATTCTTAGTTCACATCTTTAGTATCAGAATATTGAACTTCCTAGAGAAATCTGAATTTAAAAATTTACTGCATTGAAATGCTCTGCTCAGGCTTTCTCTGGGATGGCTTTTCTGTGATTTCAGTTGTGTTTGCAAAGTTAGAGAATAACTTTGTTGCTGGTTTGATATGATATCTTTAAGATTTTTTTTTACTGTATATACTTTTTCACCTGTTGAGATCAAGAGCACTACAGGGGTGTCTTCATCTAGTAAGGCAAAATCCATTAAAAGCAGAAAAACAAATAGTAGAACTGAGTAATGGAGATGCAGTTTGTAGAAAGTGTCACTGAAAAAAAGGCTGGTTTTTTAGTGTAGAGACATTTTAAAGCCAAATTTGGAGACCAAGTACCTGTGAAACCGGTGGCTTCGTTTGGTCTGGTTTGCTCTTCTGATGAAGCAGATACAAGAATCCTGAAAATCTACTGTGTAAACCAGTGCCTTGATTGCAGACGAGCTTCTGACAGGCTCTTGTTTAAAAGGTAGATCTGCAAAAATGGAAGTTCACTTCTGAGTTCCATAGGGGATGCTTTGAGTCACAATTACACTCACAAAAGAAGTATTATGCGAAGGAATTTCTCTGGTAAACTATGAGCTTGATCTTTGACGACAAATGAAATCTTAAAAGTCAATTGTAATGCAACACTAAAAGATAATTACATCTTTCACTGGTTTTGAAACGTGTTTTGGAACTTTTAAGCTGTGCTTTATTTCCAAACATTTTGCCTTATGTCACTCAAAAGTTCATCCAGTATATAAACAGTGTGATACCCTGCTGAAAGTTTATTTGTACTTAAATGTTTGTTTCTATGCTACAACTGGAATGGTATAAATATTCTGCTTAGAACAGCGTGATGACAAACTTGTTAAATTACATTTGCTTGCAAGTTTTACAATATATACTATAACAAGATCCTGATTTTCATAATACAGAAAAGTCCTGGTGCAGTTTCCTCAGATGCAGGTATTCCCTGTAGGTGTTGGTGATGTATCTGTTTCCACTAGAGCAGGTTTTTTTTTTTTTTTTTCTTTAAGGAGTAAAACTTCTCCCCTTGGCTCTGTTTTTCAAACTGAGTAATTATAAATTTTAGAGGAAAGGGCTGTGTTTTCTGATAGTTCTTAGCCAATAGCTTTAACAAAATGTTTTATTTCAAATACTTGCATGTTTTAGGAAACTTTTGTTGTTAGACTTGGATATCTTGTAGACCTCTTGTTTCCAACACCTCTGTGACAGCTCAAGTGTGCTGATATCACTTTTATACTAATCTGTTAAAGCAAAACCTAAAACTGCCAGTTGATTAAAAAGAAAAAAAAAACCTGCAACAGCAAATTTGTTTTAGCATTCCTTCATTTTAAAATGGTACTTATTGGTGTCTGCAAGAAGGAGCAATGAATATCTGAGCGTTACTGCTGCCTTTCCACAATGACTTTGTGTTCTCTGCCGTAGAACCTTTTTCTAGGTAAGATACAGTTTGAAGTGGACAGTGCCTGGGACCACTGAACACACAAAGGGGGGGAAAAGTGCTGTTACATTTCTAGGGTAAGCAAGTGTTATCTGTTTTTTGTACAGTGCAGTCAGGCTACTGAAGATCCCATTAAACCTTAAACTGAGCTGTTCTTTAAATTAAGAAGATGGTCACCTCTTACTCAGTGAGTACATTATGTCATAGCAGGTAGTAAAAATTGTTTTAATTTCCTTTGAGTTGCCAGTTCTCTCACTTCTTCATAGTACAGCAAAGATGTTGTTCAGTGAAACAATCTAACCCCTGGTTAGACTTTGAATAAGGGGCTACATCTTAATGGTCAGATGTGTCTCACCTTGATTCTTCCTGCTGATCAGACTTTTTTTTTTTTTTTTTTTGACAAGTATTGCTTTTCTTATGTTCCTCAAACACATATCTTGACTGAGAAAAAAGCCCTTGATTAAATGCACCCATTCTAAGCAGTAATATATTATGGTGTTTGAGATCATCTTATCCTTCTAGCTATTTTCTCCTGTTTTTTTTTTTTTTTCCCTTTTTTTAAAGTCAACTTGCAGAAAATATGGGAAACTTGTCTCATATAACAGCTGAGGATGTGGCTAGGTTAAGGCAGGAAACTGCTACCCACAATGCAATGTTACATACACTACCACTTAATAAAATTTATTTCAAACATGCTACTGACAAAACCAAAGAAAAATAATATCCTAACTATGCTAGTTAGTACACTAAATATATCTAGGGAAAAGTGAAAGTAATCTCTCCAGAGCCTTTCTTGCTTCTGGGATACAATGCTACTGGTAGTTACACCAGGGCAGCTCTCAGCAGTTGAAAAGCAGTGGCCTATTTTTAGAAAATATTCACATTGCTCTGGAAATTAGTGATTATGTGCTTTTTAATAACAGTCAAAGTTATTTTATATAGGCAGAATTCAGATAAGCTCTCTCCTTAGATTTTTCCGGTTGGCAAAATATCCTCTTATGTTGTTTTAAAACTGGCAGCTTTTCGTGCTCCATCCTATTTTTGGTGAATCTTACCTTTACTGTAGCCAAGCAGCATTTACCTTTCCTTCCCACTTAATCTGTTTGTAGGTTGGTGTGAAAATATTTTCCATGTCGTGTGAGGGAAAGGAACTGAGAAGAGGAAAGTTCATCTTCCTTGACTATATGAAGATTTAAGAGTTCTAGTTGTTTTGTTTGATTGCCTGCCGTTTGAAGAGTGTAGCAGTTTGTGAGAGGTAAATAAATTAAGTTGAATTCTAAGATAAAGTTAATAGACTTGAATCTTCTGTGAATATTTCCAAATCTTGGACAGAGATATATGAGGTCACTGACGCTGCTGTGCCGTAAATGCCCTGAAAAATCTTGTTCTAGATATGTTCTGGTTTCTGTTTGGTTTTAAATGCACGTATGTTAAGGGTACAGAACATTTTTGAAGCTCTTGCCTCTATAGTCAGAGAACACTTATCAAGAACAGCTGCTGGAGTGCTGTGGATCCTATCCATGGACTCATGGTGGTCTGCTGAACAACGTTCCTCAAGTTTGACAGGTGAGACAGAGACTCTCCAGTGCCACTGCTTTTGGATGAATCTAGCTGTGGTTGGAGAAAGTGCATCTTGCCAAAATATATGGGTAAGACCACACACAGCCTTTAAAATAGTTATTGTAAGCTTATTTTTAGGCAGTATATGTCTTGACAGTTCTTTTATTTGCATGCCAGTTTCACTGCTGCTTATAGATTTTTTCATTTATTTTAGTAATGGCAATTGCAGATTTAGATCTATGTTTGTAAAGCTTTTGCACAACATTTACACTGGAAAAATACAGACTTGCTACTTTCAAACCTCAGTCAAGATTAGAGAACAGATTTTAAAAAAATGTTAAAGCAGAGTATTCACACTTCAGATTTGGTGTCAGTGTTTTTATATTCAGCCCCATTTTCAGGGGCATAGTTCAGCAATAAAAATTTGCTTCTGGTTTTAAAATTATACCAGTTTTAGTAGCTTCTGTGCTTGTATAAGTCTGCAGCAGTGTAGATTTAAGACATGAAATTAGTTCAGTAAGTAATAAAAACAAAATGTTTTTTTTTAAATTGCGTAGTTATTAAATACTGAATTTAGAATCTGTATTTTTTTTATATGTTATAACTCCTGGACAGTGTTTTTCATGTATATTTTAATGTGTAGAATATTCTTTGCATTCTAAGTGCCTACTTCAACAGCTGGCTCCATAATGTGTATTTAAAATATTGTATGTTTAACTGACAGTGTAGAAGGGCCTTGCACCCTGTAGAATTTCTGAGTAAACAATACCCATTTGGTAACTTTCAGAACAGATGTTTTTTAAATACCCCAAGAGAAATTAAATATAATACTGAAATGGAATATCATAAACCATTCATTGGGTAGTGATGCTTAAAAGTTATGGATCCACAACGACATGTTTTTTTTCCCCTAGTTCTGTATTTTCCAGATAATCTTGCATAATTAATGCATGACTATTTCTCAGCAAAACATTACTCATTTTTTTATTACTGAACATTGCATAGGACCGTTGTTTATAGCAGTGGACTTTACAGACAATTAAGGAAATAGTCCCTGCCCTGAGGAATATACAATTAAATATATGCAACCAGTCATTTAAGAAAAGTATGAAAAAGAGGGAGGGGAAAAACCCCATTATAATGAACTGTAATAAAAAATGAGTGATTTGAAGAACTTCATGGGGTAGGGAGAGTAGTTACTTGTAATTTTATTATTAACTTTCTCCACATATTCCAGCACGAAGAGTGTTGGTTCTTTGTGTGCAATTGGCTGATCTTGGTTTCTGCTTGAACTTGAGCAGGATGACTGATCATCACGGTTGCTTCTTTATTTTTTTGGAAGTAAACCCTCAAAACCCAACCCCATAACATTTCCTTATGCAGTGAATGCAAGGGGAAATACTTCTGTGCTGTTTGGGATGCTTACATAAGTTTGAGATCCTCAGATCTGTAAATAGAATTTTCTAGGGTAAAAAAAGTAAAATCAGGTACTTCCATCCTGTCTCCCATTTATCTCTCAATGTCCTTTTTTCTTTCCTGTTTGTTTGTTTGTTTGTTTTTTAATACCTGGATTTACTCCTTTGTCACAGCTTGTCAACAATCTAAGCTTTCCCTTGTAATTAAAAATGTATTGTGGTTTTCTGTTGGAGAAGAGATCTGAAGATCATTCATGAGAAAGAGTTGAGAAGAGGATGAGAAGGGCATGGAAAGAATAAAATTGGAAGGAGAGTTAAAAAGAAAATCTTGCGGTTTAGTGAGTTTTACTTTTAACAAAAAAAAAAAAGTTTTGTAGAGAAGGAATACTAAAGGTGAGGAGGAATGAAGACATTGGAAGGGGATGAAGAACAAGAAGATTCCTCTCTTTTCATGGGGTCAGCACACACAGGGGAAAATCGTCCTCTGGTCTCCCAGGGTCTGTGAAGCCCAGTTTGTTCTCAAGGGCCTGGCTGGGTTCAGGGGGTAGTTGAGCAACTTTGAAGGCAATTGGGCTGTCTCTGCACAGCCCTTAAAATGGCCTGCACAGATATTCCTAGAGAAAACTGGAGCTTGAGGGACATTGGGAAGAGTATGGGAGATGTTTGTATGAAATTCCCAGTGGTTGTGTGGAGAGTTGGTTGGTTGATTTTTCACACCTGGAGGAGAAAGGCAGCATTTATAGATGGGCCATTCACTGTTGTCCAGATAAGCAGGTGCCAATTCTTTTTAAGATTTTGTGTGTGTGTGTGTGTGTGCGCCATACTTTGAGAATAACAAACTGCTTGATAACTGAGTGGTTGTAATGGAGAAAAAGCACAAAAATGAATTGCAGTCATTCCTTCCACTCACAGCTATTCCTCCCCTGACCTTCCAAGCCCAGAAGTGAGGAAGCAGAGCTGTTTTTGGAGAGACCCTGTGGATTGGTTGGCAGAATCCAGACCTGTAGCTCGTAAGATAAATGATACAAGCTTTGAGGAAATATTAGGTGTGGATAAGACAGTGTATGTGTTATTTTCTTGTTAAAACTTAGCTATTTTATCACTTTAACCATTTATTTCTGTTCTATTTAGATGGATAAATAGTCATTTGTTTTAAGAAGATAAATCACTGCATATACTTGTTAGCTCCATGAGGGAAGTGGTTCTTCTGGAACTGGTTCTTTGGAGCATTGACAGCTGAGTTCTTTTAACTGGAGACCCAGCCTGTAATCAAAGTGAATTGTTGTGTGTCCATTGCAGGACACAGGTTCTGGCTCTGCTCCTTGGCTGTGTTTAGTGAGAGGGGTCAGAGGTGCTTGGTAGGATGCAATCATGTGCTTTGTCACAAAAAGATGCTGATGGACAGCCCAGAAACTGTTGGATATTGCCTCCTGGTTACAGTGTGTGTGAGGACAGGGCACTAAGCACCTGAATTGCTTTTGGAACTGTATGACCAAATTCCTTGTTAGTGAAGGGAACAGGAGTGTGTTGGAACAGGAGCACTAAAACCCAGTGTTGTTGGAAAATTCAGCAGCATAGACACAAATTGGTCCAGGCTGAAAAAGAAATATGGTTCACTCGTGTATTTTAATTTTTTTCTTGAAATCATTCTGCTTCTGGAGTGGTGTTTCAGTTGTTCCAGGCCTGAAAAGACTTTGGAATCAAGGTTATCATTGTCTGAAGAGCAGAGTAGTTCAAGACTCTAACTGATCTGTTTTGTGTAAGAGCATGATGGTTGGTTAATATTTGCATGAAATAATTTTTTTGTACCCTATGACCTTGGTATTTTAAATAAATCTTTATTTTAGGGATGTAGGATCTACATTACAGATTATTTAAGAGACATTTACTTTGTACCAAAATCCATTAGATGAGATTGGTAATAGGAGTTTTGACCTCTGTGACATTTGTGTCCTTTGGATTCCACACCCTGTATTTGTGCTGCCAAAGCAGCATCTTGTATCCAGGCTCTTTGTGTCTTTGGGGAACCCCTGGGAATGCCCAGGTTGGTGCTCCCACAGCTCAAACAGCGCTCTGGGCATTTGCTGCTTTGTCAAAAACCCCAATGATAAAGGCAGTGTGGCTTTTCATAAGCCAGAGTTCATTCCCATGGCATTGGCTGTAGGGCCATGGCCCTCAGAGATAACTAATCTCTGCAAGGTGCAAAATGAGCAAATGTTTTATCTCTGTGTTTGTGCCTTTATTGCTGCATAGGTGGACTATACCTTATTTTAAGAAGATTTGGGATTTGGGAATAAGACTGTTTTATGTTCCCATCTTTGTCCTGCTCATTTGGTAAAATGGCTAATTGTTGCCCTTTCTTCAAAGTCTTTTAATTTTTTTTTTTTTTTTTTTTTTTTTTTTTTTTTTTAATGAACATCTCAATGTTTTCTTGCTTTTAAGGCCAGTTTTGCCCAGTGTGGGTTTGAAGCAGCTTTGCAGCTGAATGTTTGTATTTCAGTTTCGGTAAAAATGATACCAGTCTGTTCAGAAATGGGGTATTTGGAGTAGTAAGTGGCATCTTTACAAGCTAAACATAATGATCAAAGAGTTGAAGAAATAACAAATTCAGTTGTCTTTTCGACAAAATTACAATGGAATAGCCTTTGGTTTGTCATTTAGCTTCAGTATGATTTATTTTTCTTCTCTTTTAATTGAAGAACAAATCCAATTCATAACCAAATGCAATTCAATCTTCTCATTTTGTGATGTGGGTAGAAAATATCTGTTTTATCTGTGTATAGGAGCTACAGTAATTCAAGCTTTATTTTTCCTTTTGAATAACAGAAATAAACTGAGTCAGACATTTGTTACAGGACATTATTATGCCCAGACACTTTTCTAGAATTCATGAATTTTACAGAACATTTATTCTTTGGGTGCTTTTCTTTGCTACTCTCATCAGTAGCTATTCCTGGATTGGACATATGACAGATCTGCTGCTAAAACAGTAAAGGTTCTCTACAAGGTTGCCTAATTATTTAGAAATGAAATCTGAAGAACCTGTAAACAGAACTATTCCCAGCTGATAGTGGGTTTGAGTTTTTTGCCCTTTTTTTTTTTTCCCTTTTTTTCTTTATATCTGTGTTCCTCTTTCAAAAAAAGTAATCTTAGCTAAACCTCTACACTGTAAGAACAAGTTGATTAAAACAGCACATCAACTCTTGAGGTTTCCACTGATCCTCCTTCCAACCCCATTATGTCTGGTACATCACAATAGTGTTTATTGATTGCATTTTTTTTCATCCCTAGGACTCCTGACTCATTCTTTGCATGGAGGGAGTGCTGCTAACTTCAGAGTTAGTTATTCAGAGATTTTTCTCGTTAGCAGTTGCTCATTCTGGCTCTCTGCCATCTTTCCTGCACAGTATTCGAACTTTAGTATGAAGAATTACTAACTTTCATGTGCTCTGCTGGCACATGTTACACTATGAGAATACTTAACAAATATTAGTTATTTTCTTCTCTTCACAGTACTCTTGGGAGAAATATGTTACTATCTGTATCATATATATATCTCTTGGTTGGAGGTACAGAGAATAAAATTTAAAAACAAAAGGCAAATAAACCCCCAAACTTCTCAGTCATTCTGCAGTACACAACTAAAGGTGTAATTTTTGTGAAAAGGCTTAGCCTTATCTCCACATCTGTATAAGGTGAAGGAACTCATGTTGTTAGTGATGGACGTTGTCAGTGCTACAAATCAAATACCTCAGTTTAAACGAGGAGTGGATAGTTACTGATCACTTCCTAACAGGGGACGCGGTTGAAAGGAGTGTTCTGGTCTACTGTGATGTTTTTATGTTCTTGTACATAAAGGATTTTCATTGTATGTGTTTTCCAAAATAAAATTAACAGTTTGGACCTCAGTGCTTTTATGATGAAGAGCCTGTGCAACCTTCTATAGGTGACAGTGGGTAGCTTTGTGGAGACCAAATTCCTTCGCAATACTGAAAGTGATAGATTGATAATACAACTCTCCTTCACCTGAATATCAGGATCTTCATGTGACCTTAACTCCTGATGCACTGGCCCTGTAGTTATTGATTAACTTCCCTTTGAAAATAGATGGTTGTATTCAGCTCTTAATGTGCCCATAGTCTTATTTAGGTCACTGTTACAGTATCTCCACTTTAGTTAAAGATGATAAAAAAGTATGGAAATGTGTTGGTAGAAACAGGCGTTATGTCGCATTATTGAATAAAGGTCTTTATTAGAAGTCTAAATATTGGATCTTAGAAGTTTCAGTCCAAGCTTTTGTCCAGTGGTTTTTTTGTTGCCTTTGGGTAGTCACTTGAACTTGATGTGCATTTGTCTTTGCTGGATTTACCATAAAACAGGAGTGATTATGCTGTAGTTATTATGATTTTGTGGAATAAAGAGCTATAAAAAAGCAGAGAGAATGGCAAAGGGCTGTAATCTGGTGCTTAGAAAGGTGAGTTCAGCTGTGGAGCTGAACCACAGACTCCTCTTTGAACCTTTGGGATGGGACTAAATTCTTCTGTCCTTTAGTTTGTCATCTGTAAAAATGGGAATGGTAATTTTTTGGTGTTTCTTTTCAGCTTCTTTTTTTAAATCAATAAATTTAATTTTTGTCACTTGAGGGTGGTTTAGGTACCAGTGATGAGGGTCATAGGAGTACCAACACTAGAACTGAGTTTGCCTCTGCTGTGTCTAATAGAGTTATTAGTTCTTTCTTACTCAGAAATGGAGAAAGCTGCCTGATACTTTGCCATAAAAGTAAAGATTTACCCTCCTTAGATAGTTGAACTGGTAAGTAATACCGTGAAATGTTTAACTGTATCCATTGCAAGAATATTTGCATTGAAGCATTGAAGATTTGTTTAGTAGAGTATTAGCATCTTTCAATTGATTTAACCCTCTTAATGAAATCTCCTACAAGCTTTCTGATGCCAAGTTTTCTGCTGCCTTTTTTTCCCCTGCTATCAACGTTAATATCCTGGGAACTGCTTGAATTAGCTGAAGGAATTACTGGTGAATATGGTACTCTTGTATTACTGGATTTATGTTGCTATTGAGCTGGTAGCTCTAGGGACTTTTTCAAATTTGAGGAGGGTGCAGAACATAAGCAAGTGCTCTACTTAATCTTGTCGATTAAACATCACCATGGAGTCACCACAGCACAGTCACTGCCTGTCCCTTGTGCCTTTCTCAGTGTAACTTATTGCTTTGTTTAAAAAAAAAAAAGAAAATTCAAAAAAAACCCAGGGCACTTACAAATCTTCTGTAAAACGAGACATTTCAACCCAGATCAACATTTTGTTGTTCAAAACAGGATAACAGCTGTGACTTTGTAAGCTACTGTTAGTGGTTTTTGGAGGCTAATTTGTCAGCTCGCTGGCACGCTGAGCTCATTTGCCGAGAGAGGTTGATGTCATCTCCCATCTCGTCCTTTGTCAGAGCTCGGCGTCTCCTCTGCTTTAACCAGTGAATCCCAAATAGAACTTTACAGGCCAGGGCTGTTTGCCAGTGGCATTAGTTTTCTGTTTATGTAACTTCAATTTAGATCTTTCATGACTAAACACAAAATTCCGTCGTCATGTGAGAGTTGATCACCCTTTTCTTTTTTGTATCCTGTGTCCGTGATATGTGGCTCCTTTTTGTATGCTTTGAATTAAAAAAAAAAAAAAAAAAAAGTGAAGAGCAGAAATGTTTATTATTTTCAAGTATTGCTACTTAATTTATTCAAACAGTATTCAATGTAGTTTATTATTGCTTGTTCTGCCTCGAGCACAAAATAGGGATTTTGTGACTGATTATTTAATGAATACAGCTACTGATAAAAAATAAGATTTCTTGGAAGAATGAGTAAATGTCTAAAATCAGTGATTAATAATTTAATGTCAATACTGCACATTGCTGCACCACAAAATTACTTAAAGTTTGTGTTAAGCATCTGTTCAAACTGCAGAGCCACGTATTTTCAGGTTCTGTCTTATTGCTAAGAAGTAATTGCAACATTTTCAGGGAATTTGGAAGAACCCTGGTAGTTTTGATCTGGTAAATTGCTCAGTGGCTTTTTAGTAGCCTCAGTGTCTCAGTAGCTTTACAGTATGTACTGGGATATAAAGAAGAGATCCTTTTTTGTAAGATGCCAGCTAAATAAGAGATGAGACATTAAGGGTAGAAGTAGTTAATTTTCACACCAGAGCAAAGTTACTTACAAGACCAACCAAGGATCCCGGAGAAGTGAGAAGGCTCATGGTAAAGTTATTCAGGGGAGTGAAATGCTGGTTGTGTAGAGCCAGCCAAGATACTGCACAGAATTGGTTGGGTGGTGAAATAGGTGGAATTTGTTGCTGATAAACCCAATGTCACCTGCATGAACTCTGATGTTTCTTTTCATAGAAAAGAGATTCACGCTGGAGACCTCTCTAACCTGAGTAGTTGTGGCTTAGTGGTTGTTACAAACTGATTAAATTTTAAAGGAATTAAGAGTATCTGAGGAAAACAGTGTTACTCATAGTTCTGCTGTTGTGCTCACCCTCTTATAAAAAATAATATTGTAGAACTGAATGAATTCCCTACAGGGAGGAGGCACTAAACTGGCAGGATGCTAAAAGCCTGGGAAGACACAGCTGGGAGGGGAATGTGATAGAAATCTGGAATTACGAGAGATGTGGAGAAAGTGAATGGAAACCATTATTTCCCTTTTTCATAACAAAAACTAGGGGCACCTAATTAAATTATCAGATGGCAGGCTTAAAATGAACACAAGGAAGTAGTTTTTTAACAGTGCATAATTAAAGTGTTGAATTCATCATCTTGTTGCCACAAGGTACTGAAGAAGCCAAAAATTATAGCAGTTTAAAAAGGATTAAGAGAAGATCATGCAGGTGAAGTTTATCTATAGCTATAAAACACAGTTGTCTAGTTGTAACCTCAGGGAAAACTTCAGGTCTGTTGGAGAGAAAACCAAGTTGGGGCTTTCCCTAAGAATTCAGTACTGGCCTTTATGAAGAGAACTTGATCTCTGTGCAGATTCCTGTTCTGAAGGGTTTGTGTACAGATAAGGTGATAACAGCACTGAGATTATAGAGCTACACACTGTGAACAGTGTTTTACCAGGGGGGAAAAGTCACCAGATCTTCAAAGATCTGGATGTTAGTGCCTAAATAAGTGCTGTAAAATCAGGATGCGGGAACTTAGGAACTTTAATTGCTTATGCCTATAAAGGTGAGTGGGCTTACCTTCTACTTTACTGTAGAAGTATTTTCAAAAGCATGTAACCTCAGTAGAATTAATTTGATTTGCAATTTATCCATCATTCAGACATTAATATTTCACTGTGAATTTTTCAATCAATAAGGTGTTTTCTGGTTTCAGTTTATCAGTTAGTCAATCTAAGGATTTTCTGATTTCTCCTTTCAAACATCATCTTTATTTTGTTAACATTTTTAAGCCTCTTTCTTTGGTGATATTTTGTACTCCAGTTGTTCATCTTTTTGATTATTTTGTCTTGTCTTTCTGGAAGAATTGGCCTGTTGAAAGCTATATGACTGCACTCAATAGCTGTGTGTATTATAAAAGTGAGGATTCAAATGGGAAAGGAATTACTGCTTCAAAAAGTCTCAAAAATGCTGGTTTTAAATAATCTGCACTTTAATCTTGTCACAGAATCACAGAATGGCCTGGGTTGGAAGGGACCTTAAAGATCATGTAGTTCTGACCCTCTGCCATGGGCAGGGACACCTTCCACTAGACCAGGTTGCTCCAAGCCCCATCCAACCTGACCTTCAGCACTTTCAGGGGTGGGGCATCCACAGCTTCTCTGGGCAACCTGTGCCAGTCCTTTTCTGAAGGAAATAACCCCACTGAAAGTTATGTGAATACCCATGGTATTAAGGCTACTAAAATTCTACTGATCTGTTTAAAATGACTGACTCCTGGGAAAGATTCATGTGTGGATTTACTATATCCTATTTTTTTTCCCTAAAAGTGTGCTTTGATGAACTCCCTTGGGCATAAGTTTGATTCTATTTCATCCTTAGGTATGAAAAAAATTAAGCCTTAAGGTGTGATTAATAATAAAAAAATTCAAAATATAACATTATAGATGATAATTGATAATGTCTTAACATGTTGGATGGGCAAAATACACAGAAACCATAATGTGTTCATCTGTTATTAAATGCTTAATTTGAGATTTTTCTTCTATTTCAGTTTTGGATCCGGCATTTATCATCTTAGATTTCAGCCACACTTTTATATATGCCTGAGGGTGAACTTTATACATCTTTTTATGGAATAGAAACACAAAAAGGTATCACATTGCCGCCTAGACTGATCTATCCTCATATTGTCAAAGATTTATGATGATCATACTCAAACACTTGATACTTTCTTTGTCAGACATTTCAACACAGTAAACGAGTAAATCAGAACTTTTGAAAGATTGATTGGTGCAAATGTATCTGATAATGTCTGAAGTATATTCAGAACTCACTTTAAAAGCACTGGTACCGTGCTTTGGGATTGCAGAAGGACCACACATATTGTAATATGTGTTCTTTAATGGTTGCATAAAACACAGACCTGTTTTCTCTGAATTGTGATTATTTTCAGAGATAGTAGGTAAAAATTTCTAACTTCCCCTTCCTCTTTCCCATCCATTAAAGACCTTTGTGAGGGAGCAGTTTTGTGACCTGACTGATTTCTGCATTGCCAGGTGATTATGTAGAAGCCTCCTACACCTCTGTCAGTGTGGCAACAAGGTAATGGAGCTGCTTTTCCTTTCTATTGTTCTTAGATTTAAAATGGAATATCTGTAGTAAGGCAGGCTTAACTGCAGACATCTCTTCCTCCTGCATCTTCCACCTCTCTTTGGGGTCAGTGAATGATCCCACCCCAAAAAACTTTTTAAGATGGTCCATTGTTTTTTTTCCTTTCCACCCCCCTCCCTCCCCTTATGACGATGAATATTTAGATCAGCACAAATGTCATTTTTACATTTTGATAAATTACTTTCCAGGGCTGGATGGTAGGATGAAATTTTTGTAGTGTGACAACCTGCCTGTGCAGTTACCTGCATGCCAATGTGTGTATTTGTGGGAGATGGTGGAGGAGGACGTTTGAGATGAAACAGTTATTTTTTTTCTTGTTAAAAAGGAATATTACTTTTATTTAAAGACATAGACTTTCTGGACCTTTTCAGTGTTTGATATTACTGTAACAGTATAATACTAATAGAAAACACAACCCTCTCTTAAACAGCAAATTCATTTTGATTTTGCCAGAATGCCATTACATTTTTTTATGTGCTTTATTGTTGTAGGAGGGTGAATATTTTGAAAGGATGTAAAACCGAAAACACTTTAGTCAGTTGTACTTGCTGATTGCTGAAAAAGCCTGGAGTATGAGTTGAGCCAGACAATCAGCTTAACATTGGCACATGTGTTGCATCATTAGTACTTCCAAATAAGCATCACCCAAATATGTGTTTGGGTTTTTTCTCCCTAGAAATAGCAAGTAAATAGCTTTGTTAAAATGTAAGCAAAGTGTTTAATTGGGAGGAATTTGTCTTGTTATCACAAACCCAGACTGAGTCTCTTGTTCATGCATTTCACTATTTTGTCTATAGCAGGGCCAGAATTGGTTAATTATGAAGAAAGTACAAGAATTGTGCAAGAGGACAGCTGTGGAAAGCCCACTCATATGGGGGCAAAGAAAACCCACCCAACCATCAGTTAGTGATTGAAGTTTGTGAAATACAAGTATATTTCATAAGTTACAGGTAACAGGAATTTAGGAATTGTTTAGTTCAACTTTAACCTGAGGTATTGTGTTGTATTATGGCCATCACCATGTTTTACAGAAAGATGAAAGCAACTTTGCAGTAAATAGATGGAATAATCAGCTTTCCGAGAAAGTCTCATTGTGATCCTTAACACAGAGATAAAATTTTAAACCTCAGATCATGAGGTTTGTATTTGTTTCAAAAGGTGTGTGAATACTAGCTCTCAAAGACCCAAGACATGTTTGAGTACTAATGGATAATTGTCCATGTCAACATTGAGCTGTAAAACCATCAAGCAAATTATTCAATGGTCCTGTTTTTCTTGATATTGGAGTCCTACTTTCCTCTTGTCCTCCAGCTCCAAGTCTAGTCTCTGGTGCTTTGATTTGCCAAGGGATTTGGATCACAGCTGATTTAAGGCTCTTTTCTTTAGGAAATGGTTTGTCTTTATGAACCTTCTGCATCACTAGTACTACTTTGCTCATTGGCCCATTTATGCAAATTCTGACAAAACTAAGGGGGATGGGGGTGGTTGATGTCTTGGCACTGTAATTTCATGTGCCCTCTTCTGAATCCTTCAGCAGTCCTGGAGAGGGATACTGGGAGATGGGTGAATTCATCTTCCCTTTCTAAATAGCAGCTGTACTTAATATTGGTAGGTGTTACACTTGCAACCTTTCCAGGTTTGTGGAAATTTTCTTATTCCATTTAGGCTTTTCTAAGGCTGCCCTTTGCTTATCTTTGCCTTGATAACTTGTTCTCAACATCATCATCTGCAAATGAGTTAAGCAACATGAGTACATAGTGTGGGAATTCTTTCTTTCAGTTAACAGGGGATCTGAGGGTTGGGCTGCATTCTGGAGGGAAATAAGCATTTCTGTTCTTTGGAACTCAACAGAGAGAAAAGCCCCATGAAGCTTTTCTGCTTTCCATCAGGGCCATGATATACAGGTGATGTGCAATGACATAATCTCTCATAGTTTTGATGGTATCATCAAAAGATTCTGGACCAACAGGGAATAATTCCTTCTCCTGTTGATTTACAGCACTTACATCTCCTGTTAACTGAATGTTTTTGTATTTTACCCATCACACAGATGTTTCAGATTGATATTGATAAGTGAGAGATTTGCTTTCAAGCCCTGTGAGTGAGAATATCCACAGATCAATAGATTTTGCTGTGAATTCCAATAGTAACATCTCCTGTGTAAGAGCAGGACTGAGTGCACTCATTCCATTGGATGAAGAGAAACATTTAGTGTGTTTTGCCTCTGAACCTTTCTGTTACCCAGAATATTTTAACCTCATATAGTTGTACAGAGTTTTAAAAACTGGAGCAGTTAGTTCAAAAATATTTTGGGTCTTTTGGTGAGGGCTGCTCACTGCCTTCAAGTTCCAGGATCGTGTCTGAACTTGCTGGTTCTCATTACAGCATCCCCTGGACCAGGATGGGTCTGGTGAAAGCCCACGTCCCTCCTCGGTGGTAAATCTCTCAGTGGTGGCAGAAACTTCTGTTGTAACTCTTAAGTACATTTTATTTCTGGTGTTAACCAGGCATGAATCTTCTCTTCCTGTTCTCTTATGGTTGAATAGTTGTTGCAAGAGGGATTCATTTCATTAACTTCACATTTCTGCTTGTCAGCGAACGCACCTGAGCGAGTGAGCGCGGCCCTCCTTTCTGTAGCCAGTGCTTTTTTTACTCACACTGATGGAGAGCAGGGCCAGGAGCTGCTGTCTGGGTACTTGGATGTTACTGTCAGAATTTTTGTCATAAATGTGTGCTGCTGGACTTGTCACACTGTGTTTGTCACTGGGGCAGGTCTTTAGTACAGAAAAAGTATTTTTTCTGTTGTTTTGTGTGAACGGTGTAAAACAGTCTTTTTATTGACTTCGAAGCTTCTCTTCTAGGCTGTGTAGCTGGACCTTAATCTCAGATATGCTTGATTTTTTTTTCCTTTTTAAATGTGATTTAATATTCTTTTTTTCTTAGACTACAACCACTTTATTATATTTTAGTTAAAACTGACTGTATACTTCTGTTACATTTCCATAGAATGTTTGTATCATTAAAACTTCTTAAATAAAGACAGCTTAGAATTTTAAATTTTGTTAGAGTAATCTGTGTCATCTTTCTTTTTCCTTCAGTAATTAAACCCAAAGAAATAAAAACAATCCATCTGTCAATCCTAAGGCTTATAATGTTCATCATATTTCTTCTCTGAAGCAGATCCTACAGTCACTTTTGTAAATCAGCATCTTTGCTTCTGGAAGCAACTCAGGCTTGGCTGGGACAGGAACATGTCCTGAGGCATCACAAATTTAACACCAGACCATGGAAGAGACTCTAACCCCAACAGAGAAACTACACCTGACTTTCAGCTCTTTTTGAGCTCATTGGAACCTCTGATTTTTTACTCAGACCCTCGATTCTTTGAGATCTTGGGAGAACATAACATTAGGGACAATATTAGTGACTGCAGCTGCAGTTTAACTGAGTTCTGAGCTAAAGGCAATGCTTACCTTTCCTCTTAAACCTCTCCTCTCTTCCTGGTAGTGGATGATACGTTCCCCTTTTCCCAGGTTTGTGATTTAGATTCATCTTCAGTTTCTCCAAGATTTACCTCAGAGCAATTACGGCATATCTTGATGCTGAGCGATTTGCAAGATAACAGTATTTCCTTCAAACTTTTAAATCAAAGTTTAATGCCTTGTGATTTATTTTAATTAACTCTGAAAGAACTTGATTATTTTTAGACTTTTTTTTTTTTCTCCTTTGGCATGTGAACTCCTTTGGAAATGTGTCTGCACAGCTTCTTTGTACT
This sequence comes from Pyrocephalus nanus, assembly GCA_038380795.1. Classification (NCBI taxonomy): domain Eukaryota; kingdom Metazoa; phylum Chordata; class Aves; order Passeriformes; family Tyrannidae; genus Pyrocephalus; species Pyrocephalus nanus. The sequence goes on along the minus strand of CM076260.1, from coordinate 5,512,923 downwards.
CTGTCACTGGAGCATGTAAGTAATCTGTGATAATACAAATTAAAGGCCATTCCAAGAGGAATGAGAATAGTATGTAAAATAAAAAGCATTATCTAAATTAATTTTTGTGGGTGGATAATATTTAAAATGAGAGATTCTTTTAGTGCAGGTGTTCCTTTTTTTCTGAGTTACTATTTCAAGTTCATTTTCATTTGCGTTATGTCCATTGTCCCCTTAATAGCAGCTGAAACAGTGAATATATTCTCACTGCACTACTTGTGTTGGTTTTAGGAAGTTTATTTCTTCTAAGAAAATAGGTGATGTTAAATATTTGGTCATTTCCAGGTGGAAGTAAAATAATAATACAAACAAATCTTAGCTCTAAGCTTTGAAGAAAATTGTTTAAAAGCAGAAAATTCATACTGGGACAACTCTGTAATCTCAGAACTGCCTTCTGTTTAATGCAAAGGCTCTGTGAGTCCTGCTCAGCCAAAGCTGAGAGCAATCACTGGAGTCTGGGCTGCTGAAAAGGATGGATTTTTTTTTTTCCTTCCCTTTTTTTTTTTTTCATGCGGACTGAATTCCCTTTTACAAAATGGGCATGTTTCCCAGGAAAAACATGATACTTCACTAATCAGGATGGAGCCTTATCCTGCAATGGGACCTACATTTTGGTCTTTTCACCACATCATTGCTGTTTTCTACATGGACAAAAATAGATATAGAGTAAACCAACCCAAAAAGTCAATTATAGGGTTTTATAGTGATGTACTGTGAAAAATTTGGTCATGTTTTTCATTATACAGAATGTTCTTTCCAAAGACATAAACAGAAAAAAGCACATATGTTTGATTTTAAAAATAACTGTGCTTAGCTGTTTAAAAATGCTGGAGACGTTTTGGATAGTTTTAAATGATCACCATCATAATTATATGATAAAACTTCTGTGTAAAGAACTATCTGGTTTATAATTATTTAACTGTTGGGATTTTGGGGTTCAAGAGGTATACTTTGAAAAATTTCTCATACATATCTGAGAAGTCTGACTTATTCATCTTCCTCTCCTCTCTAATCAGGAAGTAACTGTTAAATCTGTGATGTCAGTTTAGGGGGAATGATTTAATTTAAAAAGTATTAACATGTGAAAGAAATATTGGAATGAATGAAAACAGTTTGGTCCACTGATATTTAAACCAGTGGTTATGCTGGGATAGCGTAGTGCAGGAGAGATGCTGAGGTAATAGCTACAATTATAGTATCAAAGCAATAAAAATTAATATATAATAATAGAATTATTATATATTGAAAATTATAATTCAATTATAATTGAAAAACCACGTTTTTCAATTGCGGGTGCCTGAAGTTCAGTGGATAAGTCCATAGTTGGACATCCACGGAAATGTGGCAGGAATTCCTTAGGTGTGGAGCTCTGGCCTGTGCTTCTCATTGTTTTCATGGCAAATGACAAATGCTCAGGCCTTCTGCAAATGGGTCCAAATCCATTTAAGTTTCTATATATGGGCACTAATATTTGAAAAATCAGAAAGATTTAGAGATGGTAAGAGTCATATCGATGAGAATAACTACTTTTTAAAGAATAAATGCCATTGGCCATGTAAATTGTGCCTCCTTCAACTTCACTCCATGCCCATATAAAAGTCCCTCCCTATCTTTCTTATAGTCCCCTTTAGGTACTGAAAGGTCCTATAAGGTCTCTCCCAAGCCTTTTAGTTTGAGTCTGATCCAGATCCTACTAAATGTAATGGAAACTTTTGAAACTTTTTATTTATATGTTTATTGCTAATATGTTTTCTCACTTAGTTTGTTGTTTTGCTTGACACTGAAACTATGTAAGCAGTTGCTTGCTTAGATTTACATGAAAACACCTTTGATCTTATGCTTTAAAGGAAAGTAATTCACAAAAAATGCTGTTTCTTGAGATTTTTATGTATGTCAAAATCATCAAATATTTAATAATAGAGATATTAAGTTGGTTATTAATCTTTTAACGATTTTAAACAGTCTCTTTCTTGTTTGCAAATACTTTGTGTTTCTGATACATTGACCACAGTCAAAGATATTCTACTGCTTGGGTAGTGTCCTCCTACTCCTCTCCATTGTCAGTCTCAGAAAGAAGAACTTGCCACCATCCTTTCATTTAGGTGCCTTATTTATGAGGTGCTTCCTTTGCATGTTCTGGGTAATTCAATACATATTTCCTCTGGCTTCCTCAGTACAACTTGATTTCCCCAAGTGATACTGCATTTCACTTTCTCGAACTTTTAGTATTATATTAAATATCTTCTAATTAATCCATGGATGTCTCAGGCTTCCTTGTGCTCTAACCCAGCCATTGAACATATCTTCACTTTAGGCATTTAATGGCCAAAAAGGCACTTTAGCTTCTCTGGCCTAACTTGCTCTATCAGTTAACCCTGATAGAAAGTACTGCCACCAAAAATGTTACAGAATATTTGGCTGAAGCCTTTCTTCCAAAATACAATTTCCAGATTTATAACATCAGAAGACAATGAATGCACCTTGTCTATTGGTATTCTGTTTAATCAATCAATCAATCCCTTAATTAAAAAGTAGTTGTATTAAATAATATTTGAGTGTGTCTGGTGTTGATTTCCAGTCACTTTGGCCATCTCCACTCTTTCAGTCATCTTCCTCAAGGAAATAATTTCATTAGGCTATTGAGTCACCTCTTGATGGTTTTGCTAAGCCAGGAAATTTGGATTCTGTCTCTTTTGCAGCATTTTCTTGTCATTAACTTGTTTCTCTTATTTTTAGAAATGGATGCTGGGACTGGGCACATGATTTTAATATCTGTTGCATGAGTGAAGCATTGACAGGTGAAATAACTTTCCACTCTTACATCTGATGATTGAATTAAAAGTATTTTACTTAATACTGTAGTGAGTGCTCTAAATAAGTGGAACATCTGATCTAAATCTTAATATCTATTCAGTGTTGTCTTCTAAGCATTGCCCCTTTTGCAGGAACAGCGTATTTTTCTCTGAAATATGTAGCTTTGCTTTGACATTTATATTAAATTGCGTCTGAATGGGCTTCTGTTTGCTGGGTAATCCACATCACGGTAAATGACTCCCTTGCATTGGATGATGCTGGAATGACATCACATTGTGGGGGCAGTGTGGGCTGAGGAGGAGGTGAGGGAACTGAAGAGAGATGGACTAAATGTGAAAGGAAAAGGTGGTGGTATAAAAGGAGAAGGGTGGAGAAGGAAGCTCCAAGAACAGCTAAAGTTGCCTCATTTCTCAGCCAAAAAACAGATAAAGTCTCAGTTGCAGCATTCCTCAAAACTCTGATGTGAATGGAGATATTGAAAAAAATTATTTTTTTAACTAGGTTAAGTTGTGTCAGAAGTAGAACTGAATGAGAGGTCCTTGGGGTCAAGGTGGTGCAGAAATTCCAAAGACAAAATAAATTATTCAGATGTATGCCCGTAAGTATTGCTGCTGGGCTTAATGGAATCAAATTGTGGTTACAAGAAAGGGAACTTTGTTTACATTCTCTGGATCCATTTTATGTAGTTAAGTCTAAGTAATGTTTCTTCTGTAGGGATCATCACAGACTTTAAACCAGGGTCCAGCAATGGAATGCAACAGAAAAAGAGTGACTAAAGTATCTTTGAAATTCCCTGTTCAGCCTGTAGTCAACTTCTTTAAATTTCCATTAAGATCACAGCTGCATTCACTAATATTATAAGTTAGCCTGGCCACCTGCCTTAACACTAAACTTTTCTTTCAGGAAGATAAATAGTTTTCAGATTTCTCGTTGCTGGAGAAGATCAACGAATATCTGGGAGGGTTTTTTTGGTTCCTGTAAAAAAATGCATTTCTTTGTGACCACAAGGTAGGCTTCAGGTACTGTACAGCAATTTAAATTATTCCATTTGCATTTTGTACAAGTGAGAGGATGCATTTTGATGCTGCAGTTGAACTGGGTGAGACATTATAACTTGCCTAGAGGTGATGACCCTTGTTTCTAGCTCTTTAAAATACTTTCTTGTTAACACCATGAGAAGTTGTGTCTATAGGTAGAAATGGTGTTGGGATGGTAATGAATTTTAGATTGACTCATCCAGTTACATTGTGCTCACATTTTTGTGTAAAGATGTGCAATGACTGTAATGTTAATGGAATGTTGGAGCAAAAGCAAGGAGCAAACCAAGCTTTAGGAGAAGACATTTGGGGTGGCCTCTGGCTGTGAAGAAAAGTTTTTGTAGAGGTAAAACATGTAAGGGGTAAAATAGGACTCTCTAAGCATGGCTTTCTTCTCACTGCTGCTGGAATTATGCTGACTTCTGATGCTTCCTCAGCAACTTAATCTCCAGGCACCATCTCATCCAATAGTTTTTGAGCACTGGCTTTTTTTCCCCCCCTTATTTTAAAATTCCTGTATGATGTCCAAAATAAATAACTAGCTTGTAATTTGTTTTCTAGTTCAGATAATTCTTGGCTTAATAAATAGATTCTGTGTTTTAGCACCAGTGACCTTGTTTTACTCCGGCACTTTGGATTTGTGACTGTGGACCAGAACAGTTATTTGGGTCTGTGAAGAACAAAACTGCATCCTATTACTATCTAAAAGTGAGGTTAAAGTTTGAATACAGACAATCCATATCTCTGCATTTTGCTTTCTGATCTATGGCAAAGAGAGGGGCAGATCCTTGATCATTCACAGAGCCTGTCTTAGGAGAAAGTGAATCTAAAGTTGAGTATTTACCTCTGTTGAGAGTATTAGGACAATTAATGTGAATGTTTATCTAATAAGTTAGGGCTAGTGGACTGAAAGATTTAAATAAGTGAACTGAGAGTAATGCCTGCTCCTCTCTTAGCATTGGGACTTACTGAGTCTCTGTTCTCTGTTAAGGGATAGGAAGAGAATTAAGTTGGTGTATAGATAGAAATTTCTACTTTTTGTTATGATTTAAAGTTTCAGAGCTGGCCATTGGTGCCTTGGACTGCTTGCTATGCTTGGTAAGAAGCCGGCGCACAAAGAGTATAAAGGGAATGATAATGATGCTATTACTGTTTTTGATAGTAGGAGCTAATATTCAAAATATCTGTTAGCAGTTGATTTGAATAAAACTCTGGTAACGTTTCAGGTGAATAAATGGAACAGCTTCTTATATATTGCAAGGAAATGATCTGCTGAATAAGACTTACATGCAGGAATGGAAAGAAAGAAGAAAAGTGCCTCCATGACTTTTTGGAATGAAGACCAGTAATATTTTAGAAGTAAGAGACAGAACAGGAAAATGTGATGCTCATCCTTTTGTTGTTTCTTCACGTGTTGCCTCATTTTATCTCTTCTTATTTGTACACTTCATCCTTCTCTGTGCCTGACAAAAGTTTTCAGAAGTTCATTCACTTGGGGAACGATCTGGTTCCCTTAAATATATATCTGGGCAATGGCTTTGACTCCATTATTTCCCAAAGACTAACCAGTCTGTTTTCCCTGGAGGTCTGAAGTAGCCTGTACAGAGTCTATTGTATGAGAAAGGAGAAGCAAGCTTGCTGGACATGAACTTTTTTGGAATGTTTTTGCTATTTTCCAGTGATTCTTTGTCTTTTAACTCAGAACAAATCAGTGAGAAGGTACATGATTGTGTTTGTACCCAATTTCCATTTTTCCTGCAATATCGTGAGAAGTGCAGGTTAATTGAGAGCCAAGCCCTTGGATGCCAGTTGTTATCAATTGCTTTTTAACACAGTGATTACAGAAAAATACATGCTAGAGGGAAGGAGGAGAACCTGGAAAGAAGAAATTCTTGTGTCTCAGCAGGAGGAAGCAAAGAACATCCAAATTGCCTTTCCACTTTAGCTTTCCTTCAGATTTTTTTTTTTTTTCATAAGCCAAATAGTCACAACCACAAGTTATTTCTTTACTGGTAGAATGTTGCCAAAATGTTAACTATACAAAATCCATAGTAAAATATGTACCAATGTATCTGTACCTTTGGGCCAGTAGCAAGATGGATTTTAGAGCAGATAGACCTACTGACCCATGCAGTGGATTTTGAATGCAGAATTTGGAGGGAAAAAAAATATAATTTATGTAAAGAACAGTATAAGCTGCTGAGATTTATATCTGACTGTTCTATACATACCAAGAAATACTTCAATATTTTGGAACCACCAGGCTAAGAAAAAGGAGTAAGCTTTACCTTTTAAAGCAAGTGTGTCTTTGTGTTTTGTCCCAAAATGGTCCTGCCAGTTGATGTTAATATTTTTCCATTTGGTTTCTGCATTCATAGGTGAAACTTTTGGGGTTAACTGTTGCCTTAAGACTTTCAGAAAGTTTATGGTGGTAGTTGCTGCTAATTTCAGGAAGGCAGTATTAAATATTTATATTTATCCTGAAGAGCTTTTGATCACAGCTCCATCCCACTCCATCTCTGAAGCCTGCATTTTTCTCCCGTCTGTATCAACAGTCACAACTTCTTAGAAGTTGGAGATCATAAATAAGTATTTAAAGATATCTGAAATCTATTTAGTTCCACAGATTCCTCTCTATTACCCGCCTCTGTGCCACACACATACACGCAGAGGCAGAGCTTGGTGGCCCCATAAAAACTCAATATTGACCCTAAGGCCCTCTGAAAATCCACTTTGAAATCTTGGTTTTATTTTCTTCAAGTTTTTAATGGGTAAAGTTCATATTCACAAGTATTTAAAAGGTGTGGATCAGCACCTTATTTGCAGTGTTATTTAAAGTCCTTCGTGTTCTCAAATCTAATGATTTTTTTCTTTTTATTTGGATAATTACAGTGGGATTTTTTTTTTTTTCATAATCGAGAAGTATTTCTTTGTCCTTCTGCCTAAATCTTAAAAATTCCCGGGAGACAAATTTTCACATTCTGGAGTTTAGGACAGAGTTTTGCAAGACGCCTACTGTGTTTGGCTACTTCCATCTTAATAAGAAGGGCTTTATGTCTACTAAACCACTATTTCTACGTTTTTATGGAATTGGGCAGTGCCCGGTCCCATAAAAAGCCATTGTACCATAGCTGCAGCAGCAGCATTTCTGCAGATCAGCTACGTGATGCAGTTTGTAATCACATGTAAAAGAAGTTAAAAATTGAATGTAGAAATTTCAGGAAAAACAACTTTTCTTAGAAGTGAAGAAAATCTGTAATTGGCTGGGTTTGTTTATGTGATTTAACTGGATTATTTTTTTTGACAGTCACTCAGACATCTCACAGAATGAGAAGATAAGGACAAAATTACCTACCTGGAACTGTGAATTACTTCAGTGTTTTTTGAATCATTGTTGAAATGCTTTGGAATGTATTTGTGTTTGGTGTAAATTGTTGCTTTATGTTCAGCATAGCATCTTGAAGCTTTATATTTGTAGGTTTAAAGGTGGGGTTTTTTTCCCTGTCATTTAATAGTCTCTTGTATTTATACTATTTTTATCCTGAATATTTCCATAATAACTTATGGGAGAAAAAAGGATTTTATGATGTTGTTTCAGAGCTGGGGAGTGGTAGTCAGGTAGAATTTGTGTAGCTTAGAGGTCCTTTTCACACCTGTCACACCTCAAAACTCTTCAAGGCTTAAAAAAACTAACCTCAGCAGCATGGATACCTACCAATGTTGCTGCTGCTATAAGAACAGCTTAATTTTCAGCAATACTGAAGATATTTAAACTCATATAATAAAATAAATTTCTGTCTGAATACTCTAAAGATTTCTAAGGTGTTTGGAACTTCTCAATAGAAATTAGAGGAGTTAACATGAAAAAAAGATCATTACACAAGTGAAACTCTTCTTCAGCAGTTTTGTGTTCACTTTATAGTGCACAGAAGAATGTCAGGCTACGGACAGAAACTACTTGTGTCGATATACTGGTTTTAAAAATAAAACAATAATTAGTCTGTTAAGACCAATTTGTTCATTTGCAGGATTTTTGTACGTTACACGAGTAATTTTGCAAGAATGAAATTCTTGTAAAATCTGTTTTATGGCAGTTGGCTTCCTTTAGAAATGTTTTTGATCTGGTTTTATAAATGGTGTTAAGTATAAATGCAACATGTATGGCACTGAAACACACTTGTGAAAGTTTCAGGGAGATTTTGGTTTTGAAGCACTGTTTGAATACTCTTCTAAGTCCCCCATGTGAATTTATCTGCAATCTGCAGTGAAATATGGCATCTTATCTTCCTGTGCACTCAGAGTGGCTGTAGGGAGGATTGATCAGTGCTTTATTGTATCCATGCTCTGGAATGATCTGTTACACCACTGGCCATACCATGTCTGATGGTGAGGCTGGAGCAGGAGCTGGGCTTTACAGGAGCTCGGAGCTGGCCTTTAAGTCTCTGTGTGACCACGTGCAGCTTTGACACCGTCCAGTGTGTTGATGGACTTGCCATCTGTTTTATGGCAACCTGGATGCCTGAGCTCCAGGCAGGAACTGCAAACTTGGGCAGAGTGTGATTATATCAGGTATTAGATTATACCAAATAAGTATTCCTAAAAATAGTTTACTTTCTTAACTTTATTTTCCATTGAATACCATGACTTTTTTTTTTTTTTTCATTTTCAAGGATCATAATTTCAGGATTAAATGCTGTGTCCTGGAACAATTTTGATGAAATAACAGAAACAAACTCATTTTTCATGTCTTAACTTACAGTGTGGTCTTTTTTAATAAAATTCTCAATATGCCAGTCAAACACGAATTTCTTGCTTAAAAGGAAAAAAAAAAGAAAATTCAGACATAAAGGCAGTAAAAGACACATTATCACATTATTAGTGAGTTATTATTTGGGGCAAAAAAGTCCCCACAATTTCTACAGCATGCCTAAGCGGATTATGGAAAAGTTGAAGTTTGAAAGAATCTCCAATGGTCTTCTGGCCCAACCAGCCTTTTCAAAGGAGGGTCAGCTAGAGCAAGTTGCTCAGAACTGTTCTGAGTTGTGTTTTCTAATATCTCCAAGTGTCGTGGTTTTTTGATGGAGAACTACATTCTTAGCAACCTGTTCCAGCAGTTGACCACCCTAAAAAAAAAAAAAAAAAAATCTATTTCCATTTCATTATGTTTAAGTGAAATTTTCTGTATTTGAGTCCATGCCCGTTGTGTCAGCAGATGGCTCCAGGTGGGTTTTGGCTTTCTTAACCCTGTTTTATGGGCAGTGTCTTTCTGTTCCTCCTGGGTTGCCTGTGCTACTTCTACCTCTGCTATGCTTTGAGCAGCCTGGTCTGGTGGAAGGTGGCTCTGCCCATGGCAGGGGGGTTGGAATGAGATGGCCTTTAAGATCCCTTCCAACCCAAACCATTCCGTGACTCTCTGATTCTATTATTATGATTCCTTTTGTTTGCATTAAGTTCGGAGCAACTTGTGTATCCAAACAGGCTTTCTGCCTCCTTTGCTCGATTATCTGCTCATTGTGATGGACCATTCTTGGGCTTGGAGGAGGTGATCAGCCAGGATCCCTGGATCCCTCGTCTCTCCAGGTCTGTACCTCTTGGATGCCTCTACAGCCTTGAGTCCTTAAAAAAATAGTGATCATTGTCCTCACATTCTGTTTTTTGTCCCCAATATATTTTTAGGTTTTCAGTTAAAACTGGCAAGGTTTAAGCTTTCCTTGAATTCTTTTTTTTTCAATCACAAATAAGTTTCATCCTGTTAAATCCATATTGTAAAACTAGTGCTGTTTCCCAAGCCTTAGGGATATCCTGCCTGTGTAATTACAGGTTTATGCTGCAACTCTGCAGACGTGATTATTACCAATAGTAGGAATAATTGCACTGCTTGGCTGGTTCGTGGTCAGGCACTGTCTGGTACCTCGATGTGGAACAGTTAAAATAAAAAAATAAGAGCAGAAAATTGCTGAAATACTTGTAGGCAATGCTCCTGACTGGCAGTTTTGTTTTCTATAGCTGTGCAGGTATAATGAGATTTAATCAACAATAAATCCTGCAAGGTAAAAACTCCCAGATTTTTTCCTAGTTACTAAAAGAGGATGGTAATAATTTTGAAGCAGTTTTTTCTCACCCCTTCCAGAAATATTGCATATAAACAAAAGTAAATAGAGGGCAGCATATATTCCATGTGAAGTTAGTTTAGATTAAGAAACTACTCGGCAATAGAATTGATGATTAGGTGAACATTAACGTTTTTATTGCCTTATATTGTTTAATGATTTCTCTTACTTTTAAGAAGCGACCCAATTTTTTCCCCCATCCCTCTGACAGATCTTGACTTCGTGGTCTTAGAAGAGGGTGTTGTTTCTGTGTCGTGTTTCCCCAGCTGTGACTGTGTGTAATGATCTATCACGAACACATGCCTGGAAAACTTTAAATGTTGAGGTTTCCTTTGCACTCAGAAACTTCGAGAATATAGGGAATTAACTGTAGCTGGAAGTAGGAACAATGCTAGTTAGGAAAGCTGTTAACTGTTAGTATGCAATATCAAATGTCTCATTTTTCGTTGATCAGTTTTCAATTTTACATGCTACTTGAATAACATTTAAATCTAACTCATTACTATGATGGGGTAAATGATGTTCTGGAAGACAATATTTATTTCCATATAAATTGTAGGTTTAAATCCCAGTTATTACTGTCCTTAGTGGCAAAGCAGGTGATAGTCACAGTTGACTGTGGCCAGAAGAGAAATAGCATTCCCAGTGTGGGAACACTAGGGAGAAAAGCAAAGTTAAAATACCTTCTGATTGAAGTAAGGATTATTCAGCATTTGGGTTATAGAAGTTGAGGAGGTGTTCACAGGGAGAAGGAACAGAAATGAATCTGTACAAATACAAGCCCAAAATCTCGGAATGTTTATAAACTGTCACTTGGACTGCATAAATTGAGAGAAACCTTTGGAGCAAAACTGAGCAGCATTTATGTGCTTATCTTTCCTTTCTTTTTGCTTATTTAATTTTCAAATTTCTTCCCTGTATTTAGTTTTTCAGGGTAAATGGTAACCACCCGTGGATCCTGTTGCTGTAGGTCCCATGATCATGATGAGATGGACACTGAGCAGTGCCCAGTGTCCTGGTTATGTTGTTGTAGGCATTTAGAGGATATTGGGTGTTTTTTCACTACACAGTTTAGCACTGAAACTAACTGCAGAAACCTGTACGAGGAAAGCTTCTGATGGCTTGGATTATCCATGCAAACTTCCTTGGAGTTTCCAAGTGAACACTTGAATTGAAAACACTGCCAGAAAATGTATGAACACTGTACGTAAAATCAGATCTGAGAATCATTCTGTGATAACTTAAGGGTAAGAAATGAGAAGAGCACAGGTAAGTTAGTCACTGTACAACTTCAATAATTTAGAGTCAGCTTAGTTCTGGAATAGTTTCAATCTCATAGAAAACAGTCCTTTACTCTTTTTTCAAGCATTTGCTTTTTCTGAGGAATCCTGTAGCTGTTGCTCTACCAAGAGTAACAGAAGGACCTTTATTTATGAATTTCTGTAAGATGTTTCATGTTTATTCCTCCTATTGTTACATAATTCCCCCTTGATAAGGGATTTCCCCTCTGTTTCTGAAGAGGATTTGAGAAGGGGAAACTGAGATAGAAAATAGTGATTCCACAGATAATCAGGAAGGGAAGACAGCAGCTAATAAACTAAAAGAGATGTTCTTGTCGAAATAAATGTCGTAACAAGTAACCCTCTTTTTAATCTTCATTTTTGTGGTGTTATACTAGTCAGTGTTTTAAAAGTAATGTGAAAATCTCAGTTACACATGAATATTTAACTGATATGTGAGCTCTAAAGCTTTGGTTTGTGATTTGTCTCCAAAAATGGTACTTTGAAAGAAAGTATTCTGAAGTGGCAGATCACAAGTATGCGTTGAAGCTTAAAATGTTTTTCTTTGCCCTTAGTGGTGTTTTCTCATCAGTTTTTTATATATCATTAGTTGTTTTTGCTAGGGTTAATTCAATTTAACGTTTGGAGAGAACAGTTCTCTCAGAAATAAAAGCCACTTTCTCATGGCTCTTTTTTTTTTCCTTCTTATTTTAAAAGTAATTTTAAGATTCTATGACATGTCAATGCCACGTGAGAGGAGAGACTGCTGTTTTGCAGGTTCATGTAAGCACAAGTGGGAGGCTAAATGAGGTCAATCACATCAACACTGGCTCCTGCTGTAGTTGGCATAACCTGCTCCACAAGTATAGAGAGTAAGGAGAAATAATTTAGGTTAGATTAAATGTAAATCAGGTTTTATTTTTCAGTTTATCACTTTTAAACCCTGTGTTGATACAATGGAGTGCTAACCTATCCTTTATTAACCGTTTTTTCTAATATCTGGAAGGATTCTTGTATTTAGTATGAAGTCTGCTTAAGGTATTTTTCCAAAACTGGAGTGCAAACACTGTGAGCTGTTGGCATTGGAATTAGTTGCTTGTTTAATTCTGTGGCAGTTTTCAGACCTTCACAATGTTCTGCTCTCAATGGGATGCTCGTCCAGCTCTTTAACTCTCTCATCTCCACCAGGTGGGTTCCAACACCTGAGGCCTTTTCAGAGTGGTGCTGTTGCTTCTCCTTTGCCCACAGGCTGTTGCCCTGAAGGAAAGGTATCCCTTTGGTACCTTTTCCAGTCATTGGTATCCCACCACAGTTTTCTGCTGGCTGTGTGAGTGCAGTGAGGGGCTGTCCTAACCCAGACTCTGTTACAATATGCTGACATGTTTTACAGACTTCACAGCATGGCTGGGGCTGGAAGGGAACCCTGGAGATCATCTAATCCGACCACACTGCTAAGGCAGGTTCCCCTGGAGCAGGTTCACATCCAGGGTTTTTGGATGTCCCCAGAGGATACTCCACAGAGTCTCTGGGCAGCCTGTTCCAGTGCTCTGTCACCCCCAAAGACCTTTCCCTTCATATTTAGATGGAACTTCCCACATTTCAGTTTCCTGTTGCCCCTTTTCCTGTTCCTGGGCACCACTGAGGAGAGTCCAGCCCTATCCCCTTCATACCCACCCTTCAAGAAGTATTTATTCTTTCCTCTTTCTCATCTATAGGAGAAAGAAGCTTATATCTGTAAGTATTCTGGATTTGGAATTTTCGACTGGCACATGCACCTGTAATCCTCAAAGGTCACTTTTTTGGATCTGCAGACTTTTTTTTTTTTGGGAACTAAGCTATTCCTTTGTCCCAGTCATAAAATGCTTGTATCTCAGTTGAATATATTTAAAGAGTAGAAAATTTTGAAGTGTATTGCAGATAGAGAGCTTGAATGCATTTTAACAAATAGGATTACAGTAAGAAAGGATTTTTTTATGCGAGTTTGAGGTTTAATTACTTTTTTGTCTACTTCCAGAACACCTTTAACGGTTTTTCTTCTTTGTATAGCTTACCAGGTTCTTCATTCAATTGCTCATAAAGCATTTACTTAAAGAAAGAAATATCAAATGAAAATTTTGTTTGGGGAAGGGAAGGCTTTATTTTTGTGCTCTGATTTAAACACGTTGTTTGGTCATAAATGGCAATGCAGTAATTCAAAACTCAGTGTTTTGGGACATTTCAGAACTTTAACCAGGCTTGCAGTTTTGTGCTAATTTATTTGAGTAGCAGACCAGTATAGACTTGGAAACCCAAAAGTGTTGGAAGAAGGTGAGCTTCAAAACTGAACTCCAAATTTTACCTGTATTAATGACAGTAATTAGTCCACGGAATTAGAAAATGCATGCAACTCGGGTTTAAAATGTGGCTTCAGTGCTTTCATAATTTGCTTTAAAAAAAGTTGATAAATACAAGGGAAAGACCAAATTAAAAGAGAAAATGTAAGGATAAATGAGCATAAGCGTAACTACCCATAAATCAAACACTGAATTAATCCTGTTTAGAAATACCACTAAATGGCATAAAACAGCAGTGACTGATTACACAGGAATGAGAAAACCTATCAAGTAACTTATATTAAGAACACCTTGTAAGAAAAATTATACCTTAGTAATAGGCTTTAATCCTACTTTAAAAGGTAGGATTAGAAATGTAAAGCTTTATTCCTGAGGCATCCAGACTAAGATTGTTAAACTTTGTGCTGGGATCAGCTTAAAGCTTCTTTTGACCTGTTATATTATCTCCGGTGCTGGCCAGCCATGGATTTCAAGGAAGGGGTACAAGAAAAGGAGAAACATCCAGGGATACTTCCACAGGATGCTTTCCTAACCTCTACCTACGCGTAGTTCAGACTTCCTGAGCTAGAGCTGTCTTTGTTTTTAGTAGCTCTCCATGAATGGTTCTTCCATGAGTTTATCCAGCTGCTGTTTGAACCTGGCTAAACTTTGAGGAGTAGCTTGCAGCAAGTCCTTTAATTCTGTAAGTCTCCTCTTCCTGCTTATACAGCACGACTTGTGACAAGTATAAAAATTCCCTGATCTTTTAGTAGGAGGAGTCATTGGAAAAGTTAATGGGTTTTATCTGTTATTTCTGTAAGATAGTCTGGTAACAGCATTTGGTCTATTTGGTGTGTGATAAATAAAGCAACTAAAACTTGAGTGGGAATAAAAAAATGATTGTTTTGTCCTATGTCAGTGGCTGATGAGTTGCACAATCCTGGTCAAATTATGTCATTTTTCCATGAGGAGCTGGGACTGACTCTTAGTGCGTTAATGCAGGTGAGTGTTTTCTGACTCAGGACTGACTCATGTCCACCTGCTTTGAGCAAAGTGCAAAACTTCCTACACTTCTCTGTGTACACGACTTTATTTCTACTTTTATGAAATAGTCATCAAGCTCACATTGAGTTGGCTAAATCCAGGGGATATACTCTGACAACTATGGTGGAAAGTGTTCTGGGAGCTACTTAGTCTTTTTAGACCGTGTGAGGAAACTACAGTGTGACTCTTGCACTTGGTCTGTGGGTCATCTTATAGATATTTTAAATCCTATAAGCCACATTTGCACTTGACTCATGTTTTTAAAAATTGGAGGATGCTGGCAGTAAGCCAAGAAAAAGAACTTAATACTTCACACTTCGGATACATTCTGCTTACCTTCTTATTATATAAATTCCCCCAAAACACCTGTAATGCTCTGAAGCTCAGTGTTTATTTTCCAAGTGCAATTAACGTAAGAAAATGTACCTTTTGTAACTTGTTCTTTGAACACCATGTACATGCAGAAAAATACAGCTGTGACCACAGAGGAAAACCCTTTGACCAATGCCTTGTAAAGTTGTTCATTGCCCGTGTACTGCCCCAAATGTAATTCAAGGTGCTGTCTTATCAGCCCTTTGCTTTATGGAATTTGGCTGAATTTTGAGCAAGTTAATGCTAATCAATGGCACAGAATTCCATTTATTTTAACTAGAAGACAGTGAAATTAAGAAATTTTCTAACTGGCCAGGTTAAAGGTTTAGTATTTGTAATGAGCAGAAGCTTTGGATAAAAGCTTGATTTTTTTAAATTTTTTTTTCCCCCTCAGCAGAAGTTTCTGCTTGTAATGTGTGAAGTGAGCTAATTTTGTCCAGTTTTTATTTTTAAGGAAGTGAAATAGGGCCTCTTGTGAGCTTCATCCAGTTACCTGAAGGTGTTCCTGCCCATAGCAGGGTGTCAGTCCCTTCCAACCCAAACCATTCAGTGCTTTTATGTAAGCTCCAATCTTCATTTTTAAGGTTCAAGAAATTAAAGTAATTAATTTATCTCTTGCTCTGTTGGATGACACCTGTTTTTAAGTGAAATAACAGAATTTTCTTTTTCAGCAGAGTATTTAGTATGGAGGCCAGAAAACCCTACAAGAAGACAGAATTTGAAATGCTTTGTCACTTAGGAATGGCTATTGTTAAATACACAATGGAACAAGCATGACTTTCAGACCTTTGTACTATTATGAGCAATGGGTTTCTAAGTTTAGTGCCAATATAAGGCTTTTTTACCTCATTTTTGGACAGCAGTCGTGGTGATGGATAGCATGGTACCATGGTAAATTCCTGCATGTCTTCTGTGCGTGGCCCTCCTCAGTGCTCTGGTGCTGAACCATGGAAATGAGGACTGAATGAGGTTGTGGTGTCTGAGAGGAGCAACTGGAGCCAAAGGCAGGTGGATCTCAGCATGGAGCATGGTGCAGTGGGATGTGTGTGTCACAGGGACAGAACTCTGGGGCAGATGTTACGGGTAAGTGTTGGGAGGATGGTTAAGGAGGAGAGGAGGAGGAACCTAAAGTAGGATAACGGGATGGCAGGTAAGCCACAGGAAAGAAAGATAAGGAGAGAAAAAAATTGTTAAGAGTTGTGGGTGTCACAGTCGGGCTGTGAGAAATCAGTATTGGGCTTGTAGGCAAGAGAGAGGTGCTAAACATGGACTGTACCTGCCAATTCTGTGGATTGAAACAGAAAGGAATAAACTGATTCCTGAGGCATCTCCATTAATGAACGTTCTTTAGACATAAGATTAGTTCTGAGTCTTGATATTGCTCACAGTTCTTACATGCAGGAATTGTTTGCCTTGAGATTAGCATGTGTGTTTACTGTTTTTATTTTGGAAAAAGGAATATGGCAAATTGCTTTTTGTGAACTGTGTTAAAAGAGCACCAGTGTTGCAAAATGAACAATAAAAATTAGGAAATACTACAGTAAAGGTTACCTCTATAACTGTGATTTATCTCCTTGAACTGGCACTAATTCATGCTTCCACTGTGTGGGGATGCTGCCCTGGGAAGTTGGAGCAGTTCCTTCGCACGGATTAATCCCATCTTACTGATTCACCCGGTCATCGGGCCTTTGCTAAAGCCATTTATAGGATCAGTCACACTGTAGATAAGCTTGATATGTGGCTTTCCTCTCTCAAAGGGTTTTGTGAATTATCTTCAAGCAGTCTGTTATTGGAATCTTGTTTTATGTAGTCCTGCCAAATCTGGCACCTTAAATAAAAGTATTGTGCCAAACAGTGAAATGCACTTGTTCTTATTATCTCAGAGCATGCAAACAGTGAGGATTTATTCCAGACTGAACTTCTGCCAGAAACAACTGTGATGGGAATAGAATTTTTTTTTTAAGAAACAATGCTGCCCTTTTTGTATCTGACTTGTCATCTCTCTCACTTTCTACTTCAGAGAACTACCTGTAATTCCTGTATTATTTAATACTTTATATTGAATACTTTAGTCCTTATGTAGATCTGCCACTGACCATTTTACTTTTTCAGTTCCAGTGTTGCTGGTGCTGGTTTTCCAAGTTCCTGTTCCACTTTTGGTGGTGCTTGGGTGGTTTTCTGTACCCAGAGTCCATTGACGTGAAATCGCCACCAATGGCTACAACAAATTCTCCTCAAGCAGCAAAGTGCTTGCTTTGAAAAGCCAGACTGATTTGGTAAAGCCTATCCCAAATTCTCTGCTAACTAACTCATAATCCTAAATCTTTCTGATGGGGAAAACTGAGAAGAAACAATAGTTGCTAAATCTTTACAACATCACTGACTATGATGGTCTATATTAGGTCAAGAGCACAAGTGGAGATGCAGAATTGACATTTATGTAAACTGGGAGCCTTCAGTCCTTCAATGCATCATAGTATCCTCTGGGGATGTATTTTCTTGTCATAAGTGATCAGTGTTTCAATACTGGAGTGCATATTTCTGTTTCTGATCATCACTTCTTATCAGACACTCTAGAAATGTTTCTATTGTGCAGTTATTTTGCAGAGGAGTTGCTACAAGTTTATGGTAAAATTTAAGCTTGGTTGAATTTGTTTTCTAGCCAGACATAGTTTATTTGAAAAAAAATCTGAATAAAAGATCCATTCTTGCAATGCTTCCCTTTGAAGGCTGTGTAAAATCTTGTTTTGCTTACTTCAGAGGCTTTATTTAGCAGAGCTTGATTACGTTTTTCCATTCTTTTTGTACTGGCTGTTAGAGACCATTATATTTTATACATATCAACATGTTGGTATTTAAAGGCTTATTCAGAATTTCCATTCTTGGATCATTATCTGGAAAACCGTTGCTGCATTTCAGTTATTTACATTTTCCTATTCCTTAAAATTTGGCATTAAATAAACTCTTAACTAACCTGTAAATGGTCTCCATCAGGATATTTGGAAACCACCCTGTAAGCACTTTCAAGCTTTCTGTTCATCTGGTATTCTGAGATAATAAAGAGTGCTACTTTTATTTTTATAACACTGGTGCATGTTTCAAGGCTGTTAAGTGGATAATAGTACACCACAGGTTGTTAGTTTTTCCCTTTAAGATGCTGAACACTTAAGTGTGTTGGTCAATAGCCGATGGAAAGATCTCTTTGATGGCGTTGTGTATGTGGTGAATTTTAAGACAGAGACAATATCCCAAAATAAGAGATTTTTCTTTCCTAAGAGGCTTCCTCCTTAAGATGTGAAATGAATCTTGCTGATGAATTGTGTGTTAATATTTGGTTTTGAATGTGCAGCCTTCCATGGCAGAAACAGAGAACAAAGATTATTATATAGGGAGTTCTATGGCCAACTTGGGAAGACTGGAGACTGTTTAAAGTTTTTAATTAAGCAAATACTTCTCTTCAGTGATCTGAAAAAATAGTTTTTATTTGAGTGTAAAAACCTGATTTGAGTGAAAATCAGTGTTTAACAGTCTTATCTGTTTTGTTGTTGTTATTTTGTTTGTTTTTTGTAACCAATTAAATGACTCAGCATTGGCAGACTGGAGAAAATAATAAGTAAAAAATGAGTTGTGAAAAATTCGCTTCTGTAAAGCCGTAGAAATTAAATGGTGGCTGTTTTCAATACATTGATGCACTTTCATGGCTGAAAGCCAAATATTTATAGTATTTTTCAAATGTGGAGTACTTCTGTGATACCTGCACTTTGAGTGTTTTTATTGAGGGCATTCTCCTATTAAGGAAAATAGAGGGTTTTTCATTGTAGCTTAGTTCTTTTAACACTTGTAAACTTAGAGACAATGCTGACAGAAATGTATCTTTACACAATTTCTGAGGGGCTTGGCCAATCCAGAGAACCATATGTGATCTGTAGTAACAGAACTGTATTTCTGGTGTATTTTAATATGTACTGCAGGTAGTAAAAGGCATTTCTGTGTATTAGAAAACCAACTCTAAACTAGAAACATATTTTTAAGTGCTTAAAATATAAATAAAATTATCTGCTTGCATGTAGTTAGTGTAATGTTTTTATAGGAAACGTATATAGCTGGAAAAGAAAATAAGTATAGTCCTAATTTTCAAATTACAAGTCTAAACAAAGAAAAAGAAGCAGCTGTCTGCATATGTATAGTTAAAGTATTAGTAAACTCCAACTTTGTATTTTTTAGTAGACTTAACAATACCATACTTTGGAAACAAATAATATTCTATATATAATATGGATGTATTTTGTTTCATAGCACCATGGAAATCTATAACAAAATTTGAGTACTTAATTTTTGCATTAAAAATGGCTGAGAAACATGATTATATATTGTAACAGGCATGTATACTGTTGTTAAAACTAGAGCTTGCTAAAGAGTTTGTGTTTAATCATAGTATGTATAAGATAATTTTATCTATAATATCTTCATGCTACCCTTCAATTTTACTTGTTTGCTCCTGTCACGTAAAAGTTTGTGTTTGATGTGATAAGCAGATTTTAACATCATTGGAGATACATATTGCTACACAATATTGGCCATTAAGTGCTTGGCGTCCCTTGAAGATGAAGGAAGATAAAATGTGATTACAACTATCGATGAAATTGTGGTTTTCCAAGATTCTCCATAATGAAAGAAATGCAGATAGAAGAAAATATGTGTTCTGTGAAACAGAGAAATGTTCCAGGATTTTCAGCAAAAAGTAAAGGATGTCACCTGAAGTGCTAGAAAGCAGCAAAAAGGATATTTATGTAAGCATGGATATTTATAAGCATAGTTCTTAGGGAATTTAAATTTCTTTTGATGTCCTAGCTGTAATACCTACAGGCCACTGCTGAAAGTAATTAGGCAGGTAACAATTCATGATTGGGAGAAGTTTTTATGATGAGGATGGTGAGGCCCTGGCACAGGTTTCCCAGAGAAGCTGTGGCTGCCCCATCCCTGGAAGTGTCCAAGGCCAGGCTGGATGGGGCTTGGAGCAACCTGGGGCAGTGGAAGGTGTCCCTGCCCGTGGTAGGAGGATTGGAATGAGATGATCTTTAAGATCCCTTCCATCCCAAATCATTTTATGGTCCCATGATTTAAAGTGCCTTCTTTAAAGGTCCCTTCTGACTCAAACCAGTCTGATTTTATCATCCCTTCAAGTTTTTAGGTTCTTACTGTAATACTAAAAAAATCATTCCTGGAGATGCTGGTTTAGGTCTCTTGAGTAACAGATTTTCAAACTTGTATATTCTACATATGGTACCTCTACCTATGTTGTGTTATTTCAATGTGCTTCGAGGTTAATCTGCCTGACATATAATTAGAATGCCTATATTAACTATAGATTTGAATTTCACTTGTAATTAAATTTCATGATAACATTTCAATACTTTCAGTGAAGTCTTCATTAAAAAGTGAGAAATGGTTTATGTCACCCTCATGTTAATGTCACTTTTTCATGGCTGGCTTTCTACTCATATTTCAGGCTCTTGGATGTTATCAATTAGGATTTTTTAATAAAACACATTTATAAACTTCCGTTTGCTTAAACTGTTAGACTGGCTTTCCTAATATTTTTATTTTTTTGCCACACAGCCTGTGTGTGGTCAGAAAGTTTTGAGATTGTTGTAGGAAATACTTTACATGCTTCTAAACTCCTCTGTGCTTGGGTGATCGTTGAGTCGCCAGATACTGTCACTGCGAGCCGTGCTGCTCGTTTATACACAGCTTTAGTGATTGAAATCCCTTCCTGTTTTTAATTGCCCTCATTATATTGACATTTTTCTGGTTTACAAAGGTTTCATTTTCAGGTTTATAAAGGTTTTGACAGTGTGTTCTTGTATTGCTTAAATCTGTGGCAGTACAGCAAAATCTAAATGAACAAATGATAAGTTGAACGGATGGCAATATGGTTTTCATTCATCTTTTTGCAGCGTCTTTTCATCAGCCATATTTTTCAAGTAATTAGGAGGGTTCATAAAAAATATTACACTGTTATTTCGATAGTTAGATTTAGCAGTAGATCAGACTGGTATTTTAAATTCTTTTTTTTTCTCTGCCTCTATATCTGCAGTGTGAAAAACGAGCTGAAAAGACCTTGGCTTGTCTGTTTCCTGCCAGGATGGATGTGGATGGGCTGGGGCACATTGGTTGGTTGGTGTTTGACTTACCCAGTTTTTAAAGGAGAAGAGTAAGACTGGGCTTTACAAACACTCCAGTATTTATGGTAGGGTGTTCTTTATGGGATGTAATGAAGGACTTTCAGTTTAACATTTGCTGAGATTCCCTGAGAGGATGTGGAGTCTCCCTCACTGGAGATATTCCAGAACTGTGTGGGATGACCGTGCCTGAGCAGGGAGGCTGGACCAGATGACCTGCTGTGGTCATTTCCAACTTGACCCATCCTGTGATTCTGTGATGTTGTTCTCTGTAAGCAGCAATATCTTTCAGAGGTGCCAAGCCTTAGGTGACTTTCTCATCCTGATCACTGTCAGCACAATGGTGTCTCTTTGGCCTGGACTCTTCTCACTTACATTTTCTATTGTGGGGAGCTACAGAGACCAAATAATTTAAGCTAGTTTTTGCATTGTACCTTTACAGTCTGTGGCCTTCTCAGGAAAATATAAGACACCTTGTTTTGGAAATCTTACTGGCCACGCTGATCTAGTAGGCAAGAAATCCAGTCACTTATCAAAGAGGAGGTAGCTGAGTAAGTCTGCCACTCATGAGAAGTGTAACACTCCACGGGTAGATCAAAATTTCTCAGTCTTGCCAAATCATCTGTACTTGATCTTCCAAAATGAAATAAATAAATAAATAAAAAAAAAGCATTTTCATGAAGAAACAGCTTGTTCAACCTGAAGGTGACGCTGGAGTGGATGAGAAAAGGAAGCGATAAAAAACTTAATAATGGAGAAAGAATAGGACAGAATGAAGGTGTTGAGCAGGAGGAAGTGAGTTGCAAACTTTTTGCAGGAGCATAGTTACAGTGGGAGAATCCATTAAGGAAAATTTGCATGTGAAGGAGATTGTAAAGCATTGGAAAATCTTTTGCTGACAAGTTGAAATAGTCCTGATGCTTTGAAGTGATAGAAGTATACAGTGGTTTCATCAGCCCTTGTAAAACTTGCAGGAAGAGAATAAGCCAGAAGAGAAATTTAAGGGGTTCAGGTGGAAAATGAACTGTATATGGTTTGCTAGTAGGTATAAAGACAGATTTTGGAATATACAAATTGTTACTGTGCTCTATTGGAGATGAAAGTAAAGCATTTCAAATATCAGCTGGTTTTACTGCTGATGTTTATTTGCAATGGCAAGACATTGGATTGTGCAAGTAATTAATGGCCTTCATAAAGAATTCTTGAGGCAGAAAAATGGAAATTTCAGTATATGTGTACTTATGGAGTGTGTTAGTGAAAAATTAAGCTCAGTATTAGATAAAATTTAGTCAGTCTGAGATGAGATTTGGACACTAAATTCCACCTAAGGCTCATGCAGTGATTGAGTCCTGTAAGATTTTGAAGACTACCTGGTCTTTTATACAACTTACATTATCATACTTTACTAACATTACTTTATCATCCCCTGTGGAAATTTAAATTGAATGAGGATCAGAGGTCCCTTCCACTCTAAATTGTTCTATAGTTGTATTCAGTTTGATGGTTTATAGCATACTTAGCTTCACTTCCTCAACATATGCTCAAAAATGCCTGTTCTGGGAAGTGGGCATCTGTCTCCCAGCTGTCTCCTACCTACAAACAGTTTTAGGAAGAGACACTTGAATTCTGCCTCTGTATTCCAGTTAAAAGTTAAATGGACCATTTAGTTAATAATGCCCATTTTTTCAGAGGGCTGTCATGGCATCTGCCTGGATGGGCTTTGTATCCCAGGGATTTGCCTTTTGTCCACAGAACGGGGATCAGGCTCCAGAGGCTCTTAATAGTTGCTCAATTCCTTGATCCTGTTGAGCTGGACCAAGGTGCCCCCAGGGACAGGAGCCTTGGGTCCCAAACTGAGAACCTTGACCCTTCATGGCACATGCATTTATGGAGAAATCATGGAATTCTGGAGTTGTGGTCCTATTCATGGAGCTGGTTTTATCCAGCTGTGGTTTGAAGTGAATATACACCTGGTAGGGGGTTTGGAAGTAGCTTGTGCCTTCCAGCTGAGTGTCCTACACATCTCCGGTGGCATGGTTTGGGAATAGTATTGGTGTGGAATCATCACAGGAAATAAAGTTATTAGAGGAAAAGATAGAATACATTTAATGAGCCGCTGTGACACTGGAGTACAAGAGGCTACTGTGAAGAACAAAGGTGTTTTTTTTGTGGTTTAATTCTCTGTGGAGTGTTGGCTCCTTCTAAACGTTACTCTGTTGTTGTTAACTCAGATTTCTTCTGAGATGCTACAATTCAGAAATCACTGGGTAGTGTGTTTCATAGTCAAACATACTATAATTAATACCTTTAGCCTGATTTATAGCAGCACGTATTTTTCATTTAATTCTGAAGTTTACCTTGTGCATGGTATCTCTTTTTTCCTTTTCTCTTTAAATACACGTTTCATTCAGTGTCTGCAGATCTTACTTCAGTGCTGACTATGTGAAATCTTACTTGCTGTGATTTGAGTTGTGGCATCATAAATTAAAGTACTGAGAGGTTACCAATTTTATTTTCCTGCCTGGGCAGTGTGCTGCTGAGAAAGTAAAACAAATTTAACAAATATAGAAATTTAAAATGCATAGGTTTCTGTGCTGTTAACATAATTTTTGAATGTGAGTATTGAAGTTGAGACCTTCTCTCCGGTATATTGATGTTGGAAAATGAAGAGACTGTGTGGTGACTGAATTTCCATTGACACTTTTTTTGCCATTTCTAGCAGTACTTACTTCAAACATTGAACGTTTCGCCCCTGTTATTTCAACTGTTCCTTGAAAATGGCTATTTCAAATCAATATTAAAGCTACATGTCTCATGCTGACCTGTCACGTGATAATGCCATTTATTTTCGCTTTTAAAATCGCTGATCACAGTGGAAAAATAACTTTAAATGCATTTTTAGCTATTTTATTATATCTGTAGGTATTTTTACAGCTTAACTCTCTTAAGAGGTGCAAAAGAAGAAACCGATTTTTCAAGTACTGTTTTATTCTTTGCTATTCATTTAAATAATGTTTAGCTCAGAAATGCTGCTTCTGAGTTTCATGTATTTTGAGATAAAAAGCATTTAAATAAGGCTTCATAACAAAACCTCTTGTTTCATAATAAAAACATACTGTAGAGATGGATCAGGGATAGAGTCTATATTGATCCAAATTAAAAAATGTAATAGTTACAGTTTTATCTTTGTAGCTTACAGAGGAGAAAAATGTTATTTAGCAATTACTACAAGATAGTAAAGCAACATTAAGATCGAGCCTGGCTTTCTGTTATTTAACTGTGAATTTATATAATATTTAAATGTCATAATTCAGTAAATTCTAGGGAATTATTGGAAGCTTAAAATTATTGAAAAAAAAAAGCTGCTCATTTGGAGTAACTCTTTGGAATTTCAGTGTTTCAGCAATGTAGAATTTTCAGTAATTTGACTTCATTTAATTTATTTCAGCAAGTACCCATGAAATAATTTTTAATAAATCAAATTCAAACATGTACTGGAACATTTGCCAAGATTATAGTGTAGTACCAGCTACTGCTACCTTAGACATAACTCTAAAATTCGGAAAAGAAATTTTATATTATTTTTATTACAGCAGGAAAATATTTTTGTGGAAAAATAGTACTTAAGCAGCCTATTTTTCATTTTCTGTTAATGTTGTCATGAGGAAGAGATGTGGACTCACTGATCCTTCCATCATTCACCCGTTCTTAGCCTTTCTGCTCAGGGAAATTGATGCCACCTTAGTTTATTCTTACAGAATTCCAGGTATTAAATGCTATTGCATGGATAGCATGTGTGAAAAGCTGTTGATTCTGTTTCTAAAAAGAGTATAGCTATTCTAAATACTTTTTTATTGGAAATGCCTGAAGCTGAATATCTGAAAGCACCGTGTTTGGGCTGTAGGCTGGTTTTGTTGTGGGTTCTGAGAGGCAGGATCCTACTGTTACTCCAAATATAACTGGACTGAAGTCACTGTATCATAGATACCCACTTCTTTTGGCATCTGAAGAGCAGCTTTAAATGTGTCCTATCATTTAAAAGTTACACAAAAATTGGCATAGGTAACGGAAATTAGAAAGAAATTTAGCAAATTAAATTTTACAAAGAGTCTTCGTGTGAAATATCAGGAACAGGATAAACTGATGAAACAGTTTTAAAATGCAGTTCTCTTCAGGGGCATTTTCCAATCACAGCATAGTAACGAAAGTTTGTTAAAATTGTAACCTGACTGCACTTAGTAAATAGTTGTGTACATTTTTCAAATCAGAAATCCAAGGACTGAAGTGACTTCAGGCAGCTGCAGCTTTTTGGGGGAGTGTCCTTTGGTGCAGCCGAGAGCAGCACTAGTGTGGATGGAAGAGCTGAGGGAGCAGCTCTTCCATAAGAGCTAAAATAACTCTGTTATTTTAGAGTTAATCTTAAAATAAAGTCACCTTTAAAATATTTATTTTGGTGCTTTACTCAGGTTGGTTTTTTTGTGGGTAGAAGTGTGAACAGTATGAAATTGAGAATGCTTTAAAAATTGAAATAAGCATCTTGTGTAGGTGAGAAGCTGTAGTAAAAAACTGTGCAGCTGAGCATCTTTTAATATTTCTTGGGGTTTTTTTATACTTTACATGCTTTAGTGTGATATAATTTAAACAGCATTTTCCTTCTAATTAGAAAATTTTAAATGTGACTTTTAAATAATAATTTTTGATTTAAAACAGAACAGCAGAACTAAATCACCACTTCTCGAAATCTGAAGACAGTAAAACTTCTTCTTGGACACTTGATTCCTCCTTTCATATTCCTGGGAGGCTGGGCATTATGAGTTGGCATTTTTAGGCTGGGCATGATGAGCTCAAATAACTTGCAGAGTAAAGTGTATACATTGAGTTATATGGGAGGAATAGTTCATTTTCCATTGTCAGCTGCCAGGCAAGTCAAATTCCGAAAGAAGGATGTTATTAGTTGCACATAATTTTAAAGGAGTCTGAAAAGAAGCAGCACATTTACATAATTTAGATGTGAATATAAGGATGCAGTTTTATGCAGTGTCCTTTTCTGAACAGAATTATACCAAGGAACTGTGATCTGTTGTAGGCTCAGCTCAAGGAAGCTCGCTAGAAGTTAAATAACATTAATGTTTTAGTTGGAGCTCGTGTAGAAGAGGTATTATTTTAAACAAAAATGAAGCCTACAGCTATCTGGTTGTGAATGTCTCTCAATTACAGTGGCGTCCGTGGATCTTGGATCTGAAAGAAGATTTGGCTAGAAATTCTCCACATCCTTAGTCTGTGTTTTCCTCTGAATAAGAAACAGCATGTGTGAATTACATTTGCCATAATCCGCTCCATACAGGAGGCTCAAAATGTCTGTGAAAAATGATTATGCACGGTTCAAAACAGTTTTGATTGAGGTGGATAGATGCCTTTTTAGCTTAGCTGGTTGGAAGTTAAAGGTATTTAGAGGAGTACTGCCGAGTGGCCAACATTCTGATATTCAGCTAAACACAAACCTATGAATAAGAAGTCACTCTGCCGTTGCAGACAATCGCATTCCAACGGTGGTGTAACTTCCTGCATTTAACCGAACATGAAACATTATTCAGTGAAAAGGAAAAATACTCTTTTTCCTGAGTGTGCTACCCAGGCAATTAGAATGAATTGCTACTACTGTAAAGTGGGGAGTTACTGAATGAGATAATCTGTATTTAAGCTTCCCATAATACAAGCCTACGGAATAAAAACATGTTTCTCTTCTGCATCAACTTAAAATATTTTTACAGTTGTAGCTACCAAGTTTATAAAGAGGTTTCTTCTGCTTTCACGAAAACGGAACATTTTTGTGTGTTATGGAAATAAATTTCAGTTTAAGTGCTGCGAGTGCTGCGATGCTCACAGTGTTTTCAGAGGAGTCACTGCCTCTGAAGATCTTCTCAGCTCCTCACTTTCCAGTTTCAGTCAAAACAAAGAAACTTTTCCCCGTTGCTGGATGTGTATGAAAAGTGTCAAACTGAAATGATGGCTGTGTTGGGCATTCTCAGGGGAAAAGATAGTGCTCAGCTAAAAAAAAAAAAAAAAAAAAAAAAAAAATCTATTTGCAAAACTTTGGAACTATCAGTGATTTTTGTGAAGTGCAACAACATGAGTAACTTTCTACACAATACTGTTAGACTAGAATCAAAGAGTATAGTTAACACAAAAAAATAATGCTGCATATTTAGTGCCTCATTTCCAATTTCTTGTCCTGTACAGTATGTTGTGACCTTCATGTGGAAATTCAACCAAGTATTATAATTAAAATTGGCATTTGCTTGTTTTCTCATTTGGAACTGAGAGAAGGGACTGTCTTCATCTTGTATAGGCTAAATAATAGCCTCTAGACACAAAGTTTAGCTTAGTTTTATTTTTCAAATATACATTATTAATAACCTAATTATGGAGTTATGCTGTATTCATAATTCCTGTTAAAAAATTTAAAATAAGTGGATTTGCCTTCATTCGTATGGAACCACTTAAGGTAAAGGTGAAATCCAGTTTGTAAATGTCCAGTTTGGGCTGTTAGCTGGAGAAAATGCTGTTTACCTTCAGATTCTAATTCATGCAAAAATGTTCCTTCTTGAATGTTACTTTTGAATTAAAAAGTCTAAATTGCAGCTTTGACTGCAATTATCGGTACATCTTGGCTTCTAGATCAATGAAGGCTGTCTGTGTGAGAGACCACTATCTAAGATTTGGAAAATCTCATGTGAATAAATCCTACAGAAACTCATGTAAAAGAAATGCAGAGAGAAAATATTCATCCTAGTGAAAAAATATAATTTTCAAGGTGCTGTTTCCCTGTCTCCCAGCAAATTAAAAAGGTCAAACTCCTGGCAGCTTGTAAAACAGAAGCAGTTAGCCCATGGCCTCACATAAAAAATGCAGAAAGCTATTGCTTATATCCCACCTCTGCATTTAAACCAAGAACTGACTGCTGTTTGTGTTTTTAAAAATAGAAGTCTGTTTACTTTGATTAAGCAATCCTGTGAGCTGCAAATATTTTGACCCTCCCACACCTCTCCCATATTTTTTTTCTTTTGTCTTGGGTACAAGCAATGAATCTCATGGATTGTATCTGGACTGTCAGTGGGATATAATATAATTTACTTTACCGACTGATTCCCTTCCAGACGTCTACATGGGTTGAAAACTGGATTATGGTATTTAAGATACAAACTGTCTGCCCTTACTTGTCACAGAAAAATACTTGTCAGTTAAGCCACAAACTCATATAAATAAGACTTTGGTCTTAGAGCAACATATTTCTTAGCTGATGTTTGAAAATACGAGTTCCAAAGCTCAGTTCTGCAGAAGTCCTGACTTGTATAAGCCTTGTGTGCCTAATAGGAGAAAACATTTTATTTATGGAATTTGAAAAGACAAATAGGGAAAGGGAGATGGGAGTATGTGTTGCATACTTTAGTGCTGAAGGAACAACTATAGCATAACTGAGGAGAAAGAAGAAATGAGTTAGTGTAGGAGGGATTAGATAACAGTACAGTTTTTAATATTGAAGACATCATTCCTAGTATTTAGTCAAAGCATATTTTACCTAACATATATTACATTAAAATAGTAATTTAAAAATAATATAAAATATTGCGCATACCTTATCTAGGCATTTCTCTGAGCATTTCACGAAACCAGCCAGAAGAAGTATAGTTAAATGATTACATGTCTTTTTCACTCTTCTCTCTATTTTTATTTTTAAGTTATAACTTCTGCTTGATTAGAACAGATTCATACTTTCACACTGTATTAGGCATTTAATATGCTCTGTAATTTCTACCACCCTCAAGGAAGCCAAAACTCCACCAATTTGCTGATCTTACCAACATTTTAACAAAGTACTTATTTCAGAATATTTCTGATATTGCATTTACTCCGTGTCACTCCTTCCTGGAGGCTTCTCTGTGTGGCAGAAAGATGTCCATGATTAAAAAACCAGAAAATTAGCCAAATGTTAGTTTTGCTTCATCCTGTGAAATATTTCCTGTCATTCACATTGGACAGTCCTGTATGTTCTTACTGACTATGTGATTCAACCTCACTTAAAAAAATTTGTTGTGTTTGTTGTTAAATGATGTAAACCAGCAGAAACACATACATGTGTTAATCTAAATAACCCAGCCATGGTTTCAGGGAGACTTGGATCAGCACTGTTGCCTGAATTAAGGTTGCTTGAGCTGCTGGGGTTCATCTGGTTCAGTAGCTTTGCCACACTCCAGCCATTTGAGTTGATAACTCCCATATGAAAAGATGTCCTGAAAAGTGGCTAATTGCTCCCACACAATGGAGGGGCAGTGAAATGCTTTTTGTGTTGGATCTCTGCAGAGCACTCTTGGCATTGGGGCTGTTGGGGTATCAAAGGTGCTTTTTCTGGCGGCTCAGAGAATCTGTGACACCTTCTCTTGGTGTCCCAAGACCATATTTAAATATCTCAGTTGATTAAAATGGGGAGGATATGAAAGTGAGGGAAGGCATCTGCTGTATGAGGAATGGGACCAGGCTTAAGCAAAGACCTTATATTAAGTTGTGCACCAAAATAAATTGGTTGCAGCAGAACATATTTCCCTCCATGATAACCCAGGATTTCGGTTTAACTCTGGATTCTTCCAATTTCTTTAATGTAAGCAATTATTTGTGAAAGCTGGAGAGTGCCTGGAAGGGGGGGTGGGGAAACATGGTCTGGTGGGGCAAGGACCAGACTCTGCTGGATGAGAGGGATGGAACCGAGAAGGAAGACAACAGCATGGGAGCAGGGCCCTATTAGTGGGCTGGGACAGAGACAGGCGTTCTGCCACTTGAAAGGGGAAAAAATACCCGTCATCTTAAGCAGTCCCACCTTCAGAGTGACATTTCCAAATGTCTGAATGCAGGCTTTGGCAACTCTTGATGTTGTTTAATGCAGTTTTTGTGTGTAGCTCTATTTGTTTGTGTTGTGGTAGCGCTCAAAGAGACCAGTCGTGATTATGGTGGCTTTATGCAGATGGGAAGACAGCCCCTGTTCCAGAGGGTTTGTACCCTAAGCCTTGGCATGGACCAAATGTTAATGCACCATAGCAGTTCCTTTCCAAGACGGTGGCTGAGCTCATCTGGCTCAAATTGAGCAAAATGTGACATGTTAGCAGGGGTTTATCCCTAGGAACCACCCTTGGAGCTGTGCCAGTAAATTCCAAGGGGCTTGTCGTTGTTTGCTGTTACAGACCTGTGATGGCTTTGAAGGGCTGGAGCCCAAATTCTTCCACATCCGAGTTTGCCAGTGAAGAAGACCTTGTTTGTTTTTAGGATAGCATCTTGTTAAGATTAGGAAATACATGCCTGCTGCGTGTTGTTAAAGGTGACTGTCCTATTTCCTGTCATTTCAAATGATAAAACGTTGCTAATATTGGGAATGCACGTTCAAGTGCACCAAAGTAAGGAAATAATTTATTATGTAGAAGTTACGGGGACGTTCAGCACCAAAAAGCTCTTCAATGCAACGTATAAATTTCATTTATTCAGCTTTTTCAAATTTAGCTGCAGAACTGTCCTGCTGCATCTCAAGAATCTGCTCATGAAACTTTGAAAAGTGTTCAAGGAAAACCATACAACCTATTTGCCTGAATTGTAAATATTGCTGACAGATCCTTACTGCATCCAGAGGAAGGTTCTGTTCCTGCCTGCTTGGTTTAAGCCTGCGTGTTTCTAGAAGCCAAATGTTTGACTGTTCCTATAAGGATGAAGATTTCTCCTGGCTTTTGTGTTGATTTGTTGGTTGTTCTTTTTTTTTTTTTTTTTTTTTTTTTTTGTGTTTGTTTGTTTTTGAGTTTCTTTTTTGCTTTTTTTTGTTTTGTTTTTAATTTAAATTTGCTTAGGAGGACTTGAGGGAAGTAATTAAATATTTATAAAGGGAAAAAAGCAAGGCTTAAGTTCAGAAAAAATATGTTTTTTCATTAAGAAAGCCTCCTAGAAAATGGACTGCAAAAGCCAAGGGCTATGCTGGTTCTACACCATCTTTTCTCCCCAATTTCCCAGTAAGGAATATAGCAGACTTGAAACATTATTTTTTATCCTGTGATACTTCCAGTGGCATTCCACTTTTTTACTCTTCTGCTCTGTTATTTCTTATAAAGAATTTTTTTGTACTTAAGGTAAAGATTTGATGCTTTCTACACTTCCCTGAATAGCGCTTATTGTGAGGTGTGTAAATTTTTGCACTGTGCATATGGAGTGTATAATTTTTTTAAGTACAGCTTGTAGAATGAAACATTTTCTTGTGCAGTACATTATGCTTAGAAGCATCAAAATTCTCTTTCTCTGGATTCAGTGGGCTTAGGGTTGTATCTTTTTCTATTTCAAATAATAAATTTTTTTTTCATAGCAGTTTAAGTTGTGGTTTACAAAAGCAGTTTATCCTTTAAGCCCATATTAACAGATGAGCAAACAGCATTGATTCTGTGTTACACTTATTTTTTGCATGCATTAGGCCCTGAAGATGACCTTAGAAAATCATGTATTCAAATATTATTCTTAATATAAGTGCAAAAGTAGGCACTTGAAGTCAGGACAGGTAGATATTAGTAAGCTGGATGGAGTATTTCTTTAAAAAGAACTGAAATGATTGCTTAAATTGCATGTCATCAAACATTTATTAGTACTCTTGCCATTATTTGCATCTCTCAAACAATTTTTTCCTTTAAAGTCTGTGCATAATGTTGCAAAACCCTTTTGGGTGGCAGGTGCAGTTAACCACATCACAGTATTCCAGATCTATATTTACAGCAGGAATTTTCCTAGTTTAAAATTATACTTTGCAAACAGTTTAAATTTTAAACTAATATTTTTCTTCTAATGAGCAGTCAGGAAAGTTTTCCATCACAAAGCATAATATCCAATGAAAAATACCTGTGTAACACAACATTTACTAAGCAAAGCTCAGAAACTGCTGCTCCCCCCAAGCAGAAAAATTCCTAATACTGCAGGTAATTGTGCAGTGATGCAGTGTGATGTGCATGTCAGCTTATTCATAGTTAATTAAGACAGGGGTTTATGATTTATCTTTATTTATGCAGGGCATAATTTTCATTCTGAAACATTACTGATAGCTTAAAAAAAAAATCCAGGTTTGATATATCATGATACCAATACCATTGTTGTTCCCTCTTGAGCCTTTAAGTCCAAGCTTGGGAATTTTTATTTGTGTCAATTAGCAGTGGGAAATTCAGTACAAGAGCATTTTATCCATTTCCAGGTTTTAGGGGGGGTGAAAAAAATTATTGGAGGGGGTGGTGTCCTCCTGTTTTAATCACAGGATCCTTCTGACTGTCAGAAACATGCAATATTTCAGATTTAGTAAATTGGAAAGAAAAATACTATTAAGTCAACAGCAAAAATGTATTTAATGTGTGTGGCTTTTATCCAGTGTGTCGTGGTCTGTTGGGCAGATTTTTATTTTGTGGCCTGACTGGGATTGTCTTATCTTCAGGTTGTTTTTTTATGTAATGTACATGGCAAAGTCATGCATATTTAAATATATATATAAATGTATATGTACATATATGTTTATAATATATATATGTGTGTATAAATAAATAATATATACAGACACACATATATATATAAGGTTTGGATTCACTCAAGGTTATTAAGAAATACACAAAATGTCTACTCAGGCAAAAAGTTAGAAGTACATGGAGTTGTTTAAAAAACCCCAAATATGTAAGAAGTAAATATAAATACATAAAACTTTATATATAAATATATAGAAGTAAATATATCCCTATGCTACGTCCAAACTGCGTGGTTAATAAAGCTCGTAGTAAGTAACCTCTGTACCAAAACATTCCAAATTATAACAAATTGTATATATTTTTAGCTTATCTTTTTAGCTGCAAGGGATCAGAAAAGATAAAATGCTTTTTCTCTCCGTCCTTTATAAAACAGATACACTTAAAAAAAAAATTCTTGGTATGAACTCGTGGATTGCTGATCTTTTTCTTTTAATTATTTTTTTTTTTTGAGCCTGTTGCATCCGAAAGGTTCGAGTTTCAAGGGTTAAGCCACCGATAGAAGCAGTTCATTGCTGGAGACCATGTTTGATCAAAAGGAATTATGTTTTACCTATTTCTACTTTTAGTTGAATTTATGTCAGGATAAAATAGTTCACAAATAGCACTTGAAATAGATATTTTTCTTAGTGAGCTCACTTGAATTTACACATGCTAGGCCTAGAATCTCAGCCCCATCAACTTCCTTGGGATCCAGACTTCTTTCAAGAAGTGTATTTGAGGCAAAAAAATATTGACATTTCCTTCGGGTTTCCAGACTTTTGATGTTCATTAAAAAAAAAAGTGTAATCGTTTTTGTTAACAAGTCTACTCTTACCTTTACCCAGAAGATACTTTGCTATTATGTGCTATGATTCTTGAAATAAATCCATGTAAAAATATGATATTATTGGATTACCTCAGCTTTTAATAGAAATATGTACATAAAGCTCCAAATATGCAAAAGCAGAATTGAGAAGTATTGGATTATTTTGAAGTGACCTGTGAAAGTGGGGGAGGGAAAGAATAATTTGTACATCTCATTTGCTGATGGCCATTAAAATAATTTTGTCCCAAGGTAATGGGCCTGAGAGTATTTGAAATGAAACACGCTAATGCAAGAGGATATCTAAGGTGAAAGATGTTTGTGTAATGCTAAACATAACCAAAGAAGCTGTGGTTTGAGCAAAGGTACCATGCTCTATTTTATCAAGTGCCAGAAGTTGCATAATGAAAGTCTTTCAGTTAAAAAAAATATAAGTAAAGAAAACACAAAAATGCCACCCAGCTGGTAGAGATCTTCCTAATTTTTACCTGATTGTATTTCTGAAGAAATATGGCAGGGCCCTCGTAAATTTTCAACATGAACTGCATTTTTGTTGCCAATTTCCATATCCTTTTAAAAGTGCTGAAGCGTGCATTTGCTATTTATGTTTGCAGTAGACTGAGTACACTTTTACTATTTGTGGTTTCAGAAATTGGAAACAACCAAACAGTGGTGCTATGGTCTAAAAAAATAAATTTTAAACAGCTGTGGGACAGTATTTTTAGAATGGTAGGAGTCCTTCTGAAGACAGAGTTGTAACTGTGTCTCTGTGCCCAGGAAAGCTCAGAGGGGTTAGCAAAATTCCAATTGTGTTGACTTCACACCTCTGGCTGCATTGTCTGGGATAATCCCACTCTGGACAAATAGAGCTCCTTGCAGGAATACCTTCACCCTGATATTTTCCTGCTATCCCCATGGGTATTTGAATTACTTCAAGCAGTTCTTATATCAGATTCTGTACATCCAGTTCCCTTTAGCTTAACTATTCCTTATAAATGTCATACAAGATAGATAATTAACTATAATCATATTTATAGAGGTAATAAAAGGTTGTAGAAGACAGAAATCCAGTGTTATAATACAGGCTTATTTTGGCATGCCAGTTCTATTTGTTCCCGAAAAATGATCCTGTATAGTGAATTATTTATTAATATATATCAATGCTTTAAGTAATTTGATTAAAATAGATATTTTTAATTTCTTTGCCATTTCATTGGTGAATGTGGTCCTGCCACAGATAATACCATGCTACACTTTGGATATAGTGCTCTGAAAACAACCAGACCTTCCAATGTTTTTTAGTTTACAAAAAAGAAGTCTTAATATTTTTTCTTGCAACATTTCAGCAATAGCAGAAGTTTTTCTTCTTTTACTCAACCCAAGTAATTAAATTACATAATTAGTTTAGATTATAAGCCTAGAAAGTGTCCAATATGGTCACATGGCTTAACCCTCTGGATAAGTGTGTCATTGTAATGTGGCAGCTCCTTTGTGGAGGCTGATGAATTTGGTAACTTAAATCATAATGTGTACCATGGTTTGCTAATTTAATTAATTGCTACTTTTGATTTTAGCTGCAGTCAGCTGTTGATTTAGAGCTTTTGATCTAGGCTTTCGTTGATGTTAACTGTAATTACTTAATATGAATTTAAAATCAAATGAATTCTGATTTATAACAAGTTTTTTAATGTCAGCTCTTTCTAGAACTCAAATTATAACCATATAACCATACCAAATGTTGCAAAATCTTTTTTCAATGACAGAAGAAATACAGTTATGCTTCTGGTCGATGTTGAGTTCTGTTCTTGCCATGGTCTTGTGCCTGGAGCACTTTCTGCCCTCATCCTGCAACCTCCTGGGTTATTTACTTTTCTGTTATAGTCCTGAGCTGCGTGGATTTGTTGGCTTTAGGATCCAACCTTCCAGCTTTGATTTCAGGTGACCATCCTGGAATGGTTTGGGTTGGAAAGGACCTTAAAGATCATCTCGTTACAACCCCCTGCCATGGGCAGGGACAGCTTCCACTATCCCACGTTTCTCCAATCCCCATCCAACCTGGCCTTGGACACTTCCAGGGATGGGCTTTGCATTTGAATGTGAGTTGTACGTAAATAATTTATCTGAATGCGTGTTGTATTTTGGGATCCAGCAGTAACGTTATCTGTAGTAGTTTTTAAGGCATAATAATATTTAATTATACGAATAGTGACTACCCATTGTGTTGAAATGGTTGTGTGATTATACTCAGCCAAGAGTAAAAATAAAGCAGACCACTGACAGTTACTCTCTGAGGTTGTGAATGACCTTACTGTAACAAAATACTGTAATTTAAAAAAAATTATATGCCCTTGTTTTCAAAAGTTGAGGTCAGTTTAATATTAGTTTCAAATTCTGACAATGAATTGCACTTTATCTCAGTTCCAAGAAATACACTGTATTCAATGTATTTGCTGTCAGTACAAGATGAAAGGCTATGTTGCAATGTTTTAGTTTTTAATTTTAAGAAGTAGAGGAAGATGCAGCACTTTCTCATCTGAGTTACAGCACTTTGATAAAGTTACTTTTCTGAAAAGTTTCCCTGGGTACTTTCTTGGAAGAAACAATTCTGTCTGTTCAAAAGTGAAAAGGGGAACTAGGGAAGGATAAATTGTGAGTAGGGTGAGATGGTGTCGTGCTACTATCAGAGTCATTTTATAAGCCCCATCACCACTAAACACTGATAAAACAGTATTTCTTTCTACATGGCCTTCTGGCAGTGCTTGTAATTCTTGCATCTTCTGCCTATCAAAGAGTTGTTGTGCCAAAAATAATATTTTAGACATAAACTTGGCAAGTTTTCTGTTGAATTCGCTTTGCCAATGAACTTCCTAAATCAGGTGCACTAAGTCCTTATCATTGTCCCTAAAGTATTAGAAATGAAGCCCTCAGTATTTAAAGAGTGTGTAATCTATGACAGGACTTAAAAAAGCACTAGATGATCAGGGTATAAATGTATGTAAATGTATGCAAATACATATCTATGTGTTGCTGAGTTGTTAATAACTTCAGATGAAAAGGTGCTGTAACAATACACTAGAAATTAAACATAAGGGATGTTTTTTACTAAAAGAGAATATAAATTATTCACAGAAATTAAATAATAAAAACGCTCCAGAAAGCTTTTTTGATAGTAGTTGATGTCAGTAATGAAAACCATTTTTACTATCAAGTAGATATTTGGTGTAGCAGCTTTAGAGCTGTTTTTGACAAAGATATTTTGGTGCATTTTCAGAAAATTGTGTTAATGTAATTTTCATGACCTTTCAGATGGTCAAATGTAAACATATAAAAATTTTGTGGAGATTCATTACAGAACAACTGTGTTTTGGCTGCTCTTTGAATTATGGCAATTTGCACTTGGATTTCAGTGCCAAAATCCAGACATTCTTGAATTCCGTGGACCAAGAATTCAAGTTGGATCTTGAATTAAAAGCATGTCATTTAAAAATGGCAGTGTTCCTTCAGTGTGAAAGGAATAGCTGCTAATTGATATTTCAAAAAAATATTTCTAACCGTATTTTTCAAGGAATTAATACAAGCCATAGTTTATAAATTTTTTTAAAAATTGAATATATTTAGATAGAATAAACCCTCCCTTTCTGTTGATATAACATTCCTGTTTTGTTGTGTTCTATTTGACAAGGTGGAGGT
The DNA here is from genome assembly GCA_038380795.1 of Pyrocephalus nanus. NCBI lineage: Eukaryota > Metazoa > Chordata > Aves > Passeriformes > Tyrannidae > Pyrocephalus > Pyrocephalus nanus. The sequence goes on along the minus strand of CM076260.1, from coordinate 5,475,662 downwards.
GATCTTATATGCTGTGAAAATCTAATTGTTTTGTTATTTTGCTGCTGAAAAAGAGTGTCTTACACTAACTCAGTAGAAACTCAAGTTCTGTTTACATAACATATTCTCTACTCCTAATTTTAATTGCCAGTTACATACATGTACATAATACATAGCTTGTATTTAGATTTCCATCAGAATGGGTATCTTAACAGGATATGTATATTTTAGATTAATATGTATCAGTTATCATCCAAGGTGATGCTTATGATAAATGGATTTTATCCCATAGTAGCAGATGAGGCAGAAATTTAGCAGTTTGCCAGTTGTGAGATCCTGGCAGTGACCCTCTACTAGGACTTGGTGTTAAAATTTTTAGCTACCTGTGGTTGCTACCGAGGTGTTGTGATCCTACAGCTCAGCTAATCTGCTTTGGTCTGGGTCTGCCTTGAGTTCCAGCACCGAGCTGACCCCTACTCCTCTCAATTAGTAAAGATAAGGATTGTTGCGGTGATTGAAAATTGATTATCCCATTAGTGTTCACGTGGTTTTCAATGTTGTAACAAATGTTATCCCAAATCCTGGTCTCTGTCCTAATATATCTAGTTAATTCCTTCTTTTTTTCTGGAATCTTAAATCTGGATCTAGCAAGTCATGGTGATCTCAAAGTGGACCTTGTTTGTGAGTGACTTCTGTGATTTTTGTCCTATTCAAACAGGTAGGTTCAGAAAGGTGTTTATTTCTGGCACAATCTGTAGGTCAGTTAACCGTAATTTCTTAGGGTTTTTTAAGGGCTTTATGTTGGTCCCTACTCACTGAGCACAAAGCATTCTATGAAGTCAATAAACTTATCTCTAAATTCAGAAAGGTATTTAAGAATCATTTTAATCTTGCATCTTAGAAAGGGTCCCAGCTTTAAGGACCTCAGTTAGACCCACCATCGTTTCTCCTGGAAGGAGTGCTGTTTTCTTTGGTCCACAGGACTTCCTCTTTAAATTTCTGAGCTTTGACCAGTTAAAATGTCTTTGTGTGGTCTGATGCCTGAGGGTTTGGGAAAAAAAAAAGTCTGTGACTTTGCCCTTACTTTTTTTTTTTTTTTTTTTCATAGAAATAGCAACTACAGACATCTCTTTTCCATTCCCATCTTTTTAGTCACTTGTAGTTTTTAGCCAGATGCGGGTCATAGATGAGAGTTTTAGGGTCTTTTTTCATAGCAAGCAATTCTTCTTGGCTTAAATTAGTACAATATAGGTGTGATAACAGCAAAAATGAGAGAAGCCTTTTAAGTACAGCAGTGTTTCTGTAGTTATATCAGAGCCTTGTTTTAACATTTGAAACCAACTTGTAATTTGGTTTGTGATTAGATTAGGTGGAATATGGTCCTATCTTCCTCAGTTCTAAAAGGCAAATGGACCAACCTCTGTGCCCAGCTCTCCCTCCTCCAAACATCTCACTGGTGAAAACCCCTGAGCTCAACTTGTGGTTTGGTGGTGGAGTAACACGAGCAGAAATCACAGAATCATTTGGGCTGGAAGAGACCTTTAAATCACCAAGTTCAGCCTCTAACCCAGCACTGCCAAGCCCACCAATGAACCATGGCCCCAAGTGCCTTGTGCAGGGTCCTGGCCCTGCCCCCAACTTCCCATAGTGATCAGGCTGCAGGGTTAAAGAACTGGGAATTGGTACACCGAGATAATTAGGGAGTGACAAAGGACAAGGCTGTACAGAAGGAGAAAAGAGAAGCTTCTTTAAAGCAATTACTTAGGATCCAGCCCAAACACCACATGAAAAACCTCCTTGAGGTGCAGCAGTGGAAACTGTTATGTGGGAGACAAGTTGCCACGTGGTTGGAGCGGTGTTTGGGTGTGAAGGGAATGGACATGGTCCTTTCAGCATTGCTGGTGGTAGTTGTTGTAATGTTGAACAAACCTTTCAGCTGTGTTTTTCACAGTTTGCCTGTATCTAAAGTAACTTTCTATGTGTGTAAAAAGCACTACTTATGAATTAGAAGGTGTGTGAAGCTGATTGTTTTTACTTACAGATACATCGAAGTGTGATTAAAGGACATTACTATTCACTTTTATTATTAAATCTTGAAATTCCCTTCCGTGCAGGATGGTTGTAACTAAGATTTCCATTCTGGTGTGGTGTGCTGAGAGGAGGAGTTTATGCAGCTACACTGTCTTGCTCATGGCAACTGAGATTCATCAGACCACATTTAGCTGAGTGATGAAGATATCAGGGGTATTAAATTGCCCCCTCACAGGCACAATATCTGGGCAGGGAGCAGTTTGTTTGGCCCAGCAGCACCTGTGTGATGTGGGTTAGATGTAGCACAATCTACATCTTGCCTAGCGGGATGAAGGACAGGGATGGGTGGATGGATAGTTGCTTAGGCAGCTGATGTGTCATGGAGTTTGAAAAATCAGAAAAATAGAAGCACAAGCAAAAACTTATACTTAGTTTAAAAATGGGGTTTCATAATTTTCTTCCTTTGCCTCTGAAATTGGTCACTGTGATGTAAATAAACTTCATCCTCACTTTTTTCTATCTTTGGAGATTTTCTTACCACTAAAATATTTATTAGAGACAATGTTCTCTAATCTAAAATATTGTCCCAGAAGACTGATTTCACAAAGGTATCAACTGCAGAGTAGCAAGTTACACCGTGTGTCTGTGAGAGCTGTGGTACTCTGGGGACAGCTCACACCTGCTGTATCACCTGTGAGGGCTCACGGGATCATGCCAAGAGGACAGGGTTGCACTTAGAAAGATGCAAATATTGCTCAGGACCTCTGAGAAGATCTCTTTGGCAACAGATACTACACCTGCAAGAGCTGGGCACCAGAACAACAAGCTGGGAATCCCTTTCCTCTTCTTTGTTTGGTGTTGGTTTTAACCAGAATGTTATTGGGGTTAAAAATAAAAAAGAAGGGTTACATGGAATAATATAAAAGGAGTTGTAAGAATTGCTTGTGATTTTACTCTGAATTTGTTTGTTTTTTTTTTCATCCCCTAATAGCCATAATAATTAGTCACAATTGTGGCACGTTTCCAAAACTTTGATTGAAATAAATTAGGTGGTTTGAGTTATTACTGAGTCCTTATAGAGCTTGATTTAGGTGAAGCAGAATTTGTAGGGAGAGGTGGTTTATTACATAAACTGAGACAGCTGGTTACAAGTGAGAAGCTTTTAAGTGTTTAAGCTCTTTTTCAGATCTTTTTCATGCTGTTCTCTGGGTGATGATACACGATGAGCAGTGCAGATTATGGGCTGAGGAAAAAGATCTTCTTGCACAACTGTTCTGTTACCGGCCTGGGATCAGGAGTGTGAGCAAGAGATTTCTCTCCTTCTTTCCTCCCTTTCCCACTCCAAAGATTTTGATGCTCCGACATTTTTCATTCTCCTATTGGCTCCAGCAAGCTTTACAGATGTGCATCTGTGAGATGAGCTTCTAAAAAATCAATTGTTACCATAAACAATCATGAAAAATTGCTCCCAGTCTCCATCTCTGGACTTGCAAATCTCACGAGCTCTTTGGGGCAGCTCACAGAGCTGAGGCTCACGTGCTGCTCTGGCTCTGGTTGTGTGCCTGGAACAGCTCACCAGCACTTTCTTTATGACCCTCCCCTAAGACCATGGCTTTGCTTCCTACCCTGCCACCATTGCAGTCTGTGCTACTTTCAGTGCTCTGTGGGAGCTCTGCTTTCACAGCAAGGGTTTGCTGCAGGTACGAAAATGGAGCTGAGGTGGCCAGTGTGGAAGAGCTTCAACACAGTCCTTTGATGCCACCCTTGGAGCAATGAGAGTCAATAAGGATGGTCGTGCACAGGCTGAGAAATTTTGCATTTTGACACATACGGGCATTTGATCAGGATAAGTACTCAAGCATTATTTTATATTTTGATTTTTTCCCTGATTATACCTCTAAATGGAAATTATTTAACGAATACTTCCACGTATCTGTGAGATTTTAGCAAGATGCCCTTCCAAACTTGACTCTTTGGAAGTCTTTTAATGACTTCTGAAATAATCCAGGGAAGTACTTGCATCTCTGGACTGAAATCAGCCTCAGTGACTGTCACTTTAAACACGTCAACACAGAAGAAGAAAATGGAGATTTGCTCTAAGCTGTGGACAATCAAAGTTTTAGCTCTGCAAGGATTTTGCTGCTCAGGTAAAGTTTAATACAAGAAACATTCCCACTTGGAGATTTGGAATGATCACCCACTACTGGGGTTACACACATTCATTTTACTCTCAGGCACGTGGTGTGACTCGTGGGGATGATTCTTTTGGGCCCCTTCAGACTCAGCATATTCTGTGATTCTCTGATTTTCAGGCAGTCACCGTACCACTGAGAGTACAATCAACACGTCTCTCTGAGTATGTGTTTGCTTTGGGTGATGACGCAGTTCTCAGTGAAACAGTTTACTTAGAGAAGAAAGTGTAATTTTAAACAAAAATTTTTAATACATTTGGGTAAATTGCAGCAATATACTGTGAGACAAAAAAGGACAGAGATGATGGAGCTAAAATGATAACATCTGAAATGATATTTTCTAAAAAAACCTATAATTCTTGAAGCTGGAAGTACAGACAGTGTTTTTGAGGTGCAGCAAAATGTCATCTCTGCAGTAAATCAGACTTATGGTGAAACTCCTGAATATCGTTGCTCACCATTGTGATTTATTTTTATTTCCTCTGCTTACAAAAAGGTTCATCGATTATTGATTGTTTTACAGGGCCTTAATGGCTCTCAGTGTTCTGTAAAATAGCATCTTCATCGGAAAAGGAAATTGAATCCTGACTTTCAGTCAACCTTTTTACTGCTTTTCCAGTGTAAACTTTTCCACCCAGGGTGCTCCAATCTTGCAGGTGGTACAGAACCTCTCAGTTTGATTTGTGAACCTCTGATACTTATTAAGCACCACGAGGAGCTTTGCAATGCAGAAGTTTATAACTTGCACTGAATTGCCCCATGTCACTGCTGGGGAGTAGCAAAATGTGGCAGTTCTGTTGCAGGTGATCAACCAAGATACTGAGGAGTCTTATGAGCTCTTCTGTTCCTTCACCAGTTACCCATCACAAACTCTTGATTCCATCACAGACCTTCCTTGAAGGCTCCCTTGAAGCTGTTATTGCCACCTGGGATGGTTCTGTGGCCGTGGTCCCTGTTCTTTGCTAAAAGTAAAAATCTTGCTCTGGAGGTATTTAAGGAGACTGGATGTAGCACTTAATGCCATGAACTAGCTAAAGGGTGGTGTCAGGTCACAGGTGGAGGATTTTTCCAACTCAGTTGATTCTGTGATTCTTCCTTAAAGTTTTGCTGAGAATAGGAGTGTGAAAAAAGGCCATTAAAAATCTTGTTGGTCTTATGCTTTGCTTATGTTTGGGAAAGGAAAAATGTTTTGAAAAATGGATATTACTTGAAATTTGTTCTGTTTTCCTTATTTTTACGTGATTGTGAAAAAATAATTTCATTTAATTTCACAGTATTTTTCCTGTACTATTGCTCACCTTCAAAAAGTGTTTTCCTTATTAATAAAACACACTTGAAATGTTAGATACAATCATTACTATTTCCTACTTTTATTTTTTTACAGAAGGGGAGAGAAATTGTTGTAAGTACATAAACGTTTCAGTAAGATGCAGTAGCTGCCAGGACTTGAGAATTGAATTTTTTTAAAAAAGTAATCCTTTATATTGCAAACAGACAAAATAAAAATAAGAATTGTAGCATCATTTATAAACTAGGATTCATAATAATTCAATCATAAGCTAGTTTAGTTTAATTAATTTTGAAAGTTCTGTACTGTGTACTTTAAACTTTGCAAGTTTGTGGAACCCAAACAATTAAATGTGGGATTAGGACTTGTAATTAAGACACATGTTTGGCTTGGTTTTCTACAACAGCATTTCCACAGCCTCTCTGCTGAAACCAAACCAATTATTTTATCAGTAGTCGTTTTTATCTTTTTCAAGTAATTTTCAACCTCTCAGTTGACTTTTAAGAAATGCTAAAATCCCCTCTTCCCCAGGGAAAAAGAAGCACAACGCAGAAAGACCCAAAAGCTGTTCATTACCAAAGCTAAATTACAGGCAACAGGAAAACCCACCATAATTCACTTACATATGCAAAAAGTTTTGTTTTCGCCACCTAAAATAATATTTTTAGTTTCCAGTTCTGCTATGCTCTGCAAAAACCACCAATTCTGCTCTCATCCATTTTATAGAAATGCTTTACATCAAGACTTTTGTTTATAGAAATCTGATTTTAGAGTAAATTGAAAGTGCATACTTGGATACGTGAGTTTGCTCTCCTTTTTTCCTTTGGCTTAGAACATTTGGTCTATGTTGCAAATGTAAAATTAGTTAAATTGTAAGTACCAGGAACTGAGTTTATGCTAACCAGGTCATTCCTGGTAAGGGAAGCAAAGCTTAGCACGGGGATAAATAACTGTTTCCCCACTAACAGGACTGTACAGTTTATTCTTAAAAAAAAAAAAAAAAACAAAAACAAAAACAAAACAAAACAAAACACCAAACAAACAAATCCTCATATTTATTTTGATTTAGCTAAAACATTTCTACCATCAAATAGGTTTTTTTCTTTTAAATGCAGTTTTTCAAATTAATTTCTACAGATATTTCCAATTCCTAGTAAGTTCTGGTTTTCAAGCTCAAAATAATGTGCTTCAAAACCTTTGTTTTAGAGAGAAAATATCTCAGCCTAATTTTTAAAGATTGGGCTGGATAGGAAGTGAGAGATACCATCTCTAGTCTGCACTCCTGCCAAGGAGAAGTCTTATTCTTGACAGATTTTATAGCTTCACTGAAGGCAAACATAAAAATGAAGGGCCTTTGGAGGCCAAGTAAGAAAGTTACTTGATAACATGAAACAAATCAATGCATTTAATTGTTGTTATTATTCAGTTATTATTTGCTCTCCGACCCAAAGGACCTGAAGTAAAATAAAGTTCAACCTCTTTTTGATTTCCTGAATGGTTTTGAATCTGATTCTTTGACTGTGTAACAGAGCGTAACACTTTGCTGTATTTTGTTTTTGCAAGGAAGTTAACAAAATACTCTATATTTTTCAGTAAAATGTGTGAGAGCTGACAGAATTTGCCACCATGAAAACTATTTTTGGCAACTTCTGCTTATAGCCTTCGAAGTAAGAACTAATAACATACTTTATTTACAAAAGTCCTTCTATCAAGCCAGTTAAAAGGAGATTTACTGCATACTTGCCTGTGCATTATCAACTGAAGGAAGATACAATTCTATATGTTTATGTCAGTGATTTTAAATTTTTGTATCTTCTCAGGAGCAAGCCAGTAAATTCAGAAGTTAAAGAACAGTTAAAAATCTGCTCCTTCAGTAGCAGACATTTCTAACTTTGCAGAAGGAAAGACTATATGGTGTCATTTTTCAAGCTAGGTGTAAAAATAATTTATAATCCTTTGTTAGAGGTTCTAATAGTAAATTTTGTTACTGGGTGGAAGGAGATTTCATTAATATTTCCTCTCTTAAATATCCTTTTATCATATGTGCACACTCAAAGTCATCTTGTCCCCCAGCTCTGTGAGTAGAGTTGTGTGAAGAGAATAAGAGATCATCTCGTTCCAACTTCCCTGCCATGGACAGGGGCACCTCCCACTAGACCAGGTTGCTCCAACCTGGACTTTCAGGGATGAGACAGCCACAGCTTCTCTGGGCAACCTGTGCCAGAACCTCACAACCCTCACAGGGAAGAATTTCTTCCTAATATCTAACCTAAACCTTCTGTCACTCCAGGCCCTTATCCAAAATCCTCTCCAGCTCTCTTGTAACTTCTTTAGGAACTCTAAGATCATCCTGGAGCCTTCTCTTCTCCAGGCTGAATAACCCCAAACTCTCTCAGCCTGCCATAATAGGAGAGGGGTTCCATCCCTCTAATCATCTTCATGGCCTCCTCTGGACTTGCTCGAGAGTGTCGTTGAGTCTTAAGAACATGTAGTGTACTGGGAAGTGACATCATGGCATGGTCATTTGTCTTCATTGAATCTGTGCTGAAGCAGAGTAGGCAAAACTCTTCCCTTACCCCCTTGACAGTTGCCTTTTTCAAATTTGATGGTGAGGGTTCAGGAAAGAGCCGCTCATACTTTTGCATTGCCATTGTTGCAGGAAAGGCCAGGAAGGAGGTAATAATTTTGTTATTTAAAAGCACTATCCAAATTTTGAGTTCGTCCACCTGACATTGGTAAATTTAACGCCCTTTGTCATCCTGTGTGAAGAGTTAGCCCAGGTGCCTGCCAGCCTGCGGCTTAGGATGTGGGTTTCCTTGGGCCAGCCACATGCAGAGCCAGGGGGAAGGAGGCAGGGTATGCAAAATGGGCAGGGGTTGTGGTCACCCTATGATCTTGCACACATTTTGGATGGGTGATCTCTGAGGCTTGTCCTCTTGTGACATGACAGCTCAGCGTTGTCAGGCTCTGTGTTGGTGATGTTACAGGCCAAAAGTAAGTTCACAGAATCACAGAATGTGCTGAGTTGGAAGGAACCCACAAGGATCATTGAGTCCAACTCCTGGCCCTGCATGGGACCATCCCCGAGAGTCACACCCTGTGCCTGAGAGTATCATCCAAACACTTCTTGAGCTCTGTCAGCCTTGGTGCTGTGACCACTGCCCTGGGAAGCCCTGCTCAGTGCCCAACCACCCTCTAGAGGAAGAACGTTTTCTTAATGTCCAACCTGAACCTCCCCTGACACAACTTCAGGCCATTCCCTCAGGCCCTGTTACTGGTCACCACAAAGAAGAGATCAGTGCCTGCCCCTCCTCTTCCCCTCATGAGGTTGTAACTGCAATGAGGTTTCCCCTCAATCTCTCCTCCAGCTGAACAGACCAAGTGACCTCAGCCTTTCCTCACACAGCTTCCCCTCAAGGCCCTTCACCATCTTTGTTGCCTTCCTTTGGACGCCGTCTAATGGCTTAATACCTTCCTTACATTGTGGTGCCCAAAACTGCCACAATATTCCAGATGAGGCCACCCCAAGTCAGAGCAGAGAGGGACAATCCCCTCCCTTGCCTGGCTGGCAATGCTTTGCCTGATGCCCCCAGGACAGGGTTGGCCCTCCTGGCTGCCAGGACACTGCTGACTCATGTCCAACTTGCCATCAACCAGAATCCCCAGGTCCCTTTCCCGGCACTGCTTTCCAGCATCTCATTCCCAGTCTGTACAAACATCTGGGGTTGCCTCATCCCAGCTGCAGAATCCAGCACTTCATTCTGTTGAACTTCCTATGGTTGGTGATTGCCCATTGGTCCAATTTGTCGAAGTCTCTCTGCAGGGCCTCCCTGCCTGTGAGGGAAAGTGTAAAGGCTTGGTTTTGAGGCATTTCTAAAGGCCTTTCATAAGGTTTTGTCTTATGAATATGAACCTCTTGATATACTTATTCTTTCCTTTCTCATGAGATAGTTGTCTCTCAACAGTCATTAACCATTAATCAGTAGTAACTTGTAGAAATAGAATATACTTCTTCAGCATTGTCAAACAGCTTTGCCTAAAATTTTAGAGTTTTGTTTTTGTTTTTGTTTTTTTTTTTTTTTTTCCAGAATACAGACAATATAGGACAAAACTTGCAGGGATCTCATTACTTACCCTTTCAGCATTTTGATATTTGATGGCAGTTCTATTCTGATAACTCTATTCCTGAGTGGTCACTCTTTACTGAAGTGTCTTGGAGTGAAAGAACTTAAATGCAATAAAGAAAGGCTGCATTTTGTCCTATTCAGGAGGTGAACCTCTTAATGATTATAAAAAGTTTTCAAGTGTTTGTAGTGGCATTTTCATGGTGGGTTTTTTCACCATATGCCATGTAATTGGTTTTTGTGGACTAGATTCTTATGGAAACAGTTATGTTTCTGAACATTGTTTAAGGTCAAAAGGAAAGAGGGCTGAAATGTGAAAGGAAAAGGAAAAAAAAAATTTGAAAAAAATGATGAGTTTTTATTTGCCTGAGAGCTGATATTTGAAAAGTTGCATCCTTTACTGCCTCTACTGAAGAGGCAATGCAAGGACTGCTGGCTGATTGATTGCCTTCTGAGAATGATGTCCCAGTCCCAGCATTGCAAGGGGGTATTTTTGGTGACAGGATTGCAGCCTTTAGTTCTGGCTGGCACACAAAGGACTTCCCAGTGGCATTTCCCACTTCCTTTTTCAAACTGCAGATTTTCTCCTGCATTTCCTGAGAGTGCAGCACAGACTCTATTGTCTTGCCCTCAGTGATATCATTCCCTGAAAATCGTGTTAAAACTCAGTTTAGCAACATAAACTCTGCAAATGAACACATTTGACTCCATGTGGGTTTTCCTTTGGAAATGTTATGTTGTAAAGGAAAATAAACTTTTTGAATACTTTTGGGAGTCTCCAGAAAGCTGAAAGGGTCAGGGGGACCTTCCTGTGCTAGATAAGGACCAAGCAGAATCACACACACAGATGGTCTTCAGGGCATATTTACTTGGTGTGTTTTTCACTGGGGGTTAAAAGGGGTTTCACAAGAACTTTAACATCTCCCCTGCATCGTATTTGCTGCAAAGCTTTATGACAGTGCCCGTCCCTCCCTGGTTCTCCAGCAGAGCTCAGGCCTGTGGGTTGTCAGTGTGTTTCCTCTGGTGAAGTGATTATAGGCATTTACACTCTGTATTGAATATCTGTTCTTTATGGCTTTGGTCTACAAGTTAGGATGATTCTTTCACAACGTTTTGCAGTACCAGGCATGGGAACAAGGTGCTCAAACGTTATAAACTTAAAATGATAGAGTATTTTGTGCCAGGGCTCACTTTGTTGGGGCTTGTTGGTTGCTCCTATGAAGCTTTTCAACTTGTAGCACATGAAAGCCTCCCAGATATGCTAAACACCCTGGATCTCTGTAGAGATGCTAATGAAACAGCAGTTAAGAGATTAAAGGCCTTTGGAGTGTACAAGCTGGATGAAAACCAAGTCAAGAGAGGAACTAAACAGTCCCCTTTGTATCCTCATCTAACCTGATTTGGTTTTGGTTGTTGAAAAGGTCTGTGGGATATTTGGAGCTCATGCTGCCTTGCTTCTGATAAGCATAAGAAACCACAAAACTTCAATAATTGAGACAATTTTTTTTTTTTTGCTCCCCTGTATTCAGTTTAGTAAAGTGTATTTTTAGCAATTTGTTTAATGATGATCCTTGTGATTCTGCATTTTCAAGTCTATGTTAATGTTACTGTTCCAGTTCCTCCAGGTTGCACACAAACATGTGACACTGGGGTATGACCACAGCAAGTTAATACATTTTGCAGTATCTCTTGACTAATGTTTGCATGGATTGAAGTTATAGTGGAGGTCATATTCTTTAAAACACAAGTTGTCATATTTTCAGTCTATTTTTCGAGCTGTAGAAACTCATTTATTTTAGACTGCAGGCACTAAGATCAGTTGTATCTGAAGTGGCTACTTCAGGGGTACTGTCACTGTTTAGAATTGCTGTTATTTCATGGTTCCCCACATTCAACATGATAATTAATCCATGCCAGTCTTATCTTTGGGCTTTACCTGTGTGGTTGTTCTATTCATTGGAATATAAGAATATGGTAGAAATAGAGGGATGTGACTGTATGTTCATTCTGCTTGCACATTACTCAATCTCACCAGCAGTTCTCTTGTGATTTTTTAGTTGGTGAAAAGGCATTTGAACTCATAACCATATTTCCTACATGGTGTTTTCCCAAGCAAAGTACCTCTGCTTATTTTATTATACAAAAAAAATCAGAATAAAAATTATATGGAAGGGCAGTAAAGACAAGATGTTTTGCTCACTCTGCTTATGGCTTTGGAAGAAATGATGAGAACGTTATTTCCATAAAACTGGGGATAAGATAGGGTGTGTTGTTTCAAGCTTGGACAACTCATGTTAAAAATAAAATGTCATTTAAGTTATGTCACTCAATGCTACCTGATTCTTTTTCAAGATAAGTTGTTTATCAGTGCTTTAAAACAAAGGACTTTGTATTTTTAGAAGCATTATTTACCACTTTACTGCCTTTTCCTTTTTTGATGATACCTTGGTAAGTAAAAGTAACATCCAGAGTCATTTTGGAATCTAAAACATGTGAGAGACCTAAAAGATACCATCAGGCTTTTACTGGTTATAGACAGCTGTGGTATGTTAAGTCTATAATTTTTCATCAGTGAACACTAAAAGATCAATGTTAGTGACATCTTCTGTGTGACTTCTTTTGTATCCATCATGCATTATGCAATGTTTGTCATTCTTATTGGTTAAAATGTCTGTCAGAGTGCAAATGCTTAAAATTCTGTAGCATTAATGAGGTCATGTTATTTGAAATATCTTTGAAGTATTTAGTGTTTTAATATGCTCTTAGTTTTTCTCACATGTATTAGCTCAAAGTATAACAGACTAATTACATGAGATTTATTTTGAATCAAAGGTAGTGGAGGGGCAGTAGCAGATCTTGGTTGCTTGATGGGTGGACTCATGTGAACCGTCTGTGTTTTAATCTAAATATTCCTGTCTGGCTTTTGGGAATTGAGGGGTATTGTGAAAACAGTGGCAGGAACGATTCCAAATCATACATGGTGTCTGTGTACCTTATGGAATAAAATGTCAGAAGGTGCTTGGTCTCTGTTAACATTGAAAGTTAAGGTCTGTAATCTCAAAGAGAAAGGGTTCAGAACCAGCATCCAATTCACATACTGTAAAAATCTAAAATCCTTTTGGAGTTTGTGCAGCCTAAAGATCTGGTCATATCACTATGACCCTACATTTGGTCAGCTGAGTAGCTTTCTGTATTCGAGGGGCTGTACCCACTGAACCTCTTGATGATTTTCAGAGCATTGAGTCCCACAGGTAGGTTAGATACTGACTGGAAACTGAGGTGAGCTAAATTAATACTAAACCCACAGTATATTTTTAACAGTGAGATAGTGGAGTAGTTCAACATAGACAAGCAGTGGTGGGTTCTTCATCAGCCTAACCTTTGTGGTCACATATGAATAAGTCTTTGCGAAGCAGAGCTCAAAAAATGACACCTGTGACTGTGAGTTGACCCACTTTCTGTGAAACGTCTCCCTTTACCAGTTAGAGGTGTGCCCAATTTTCAGGAAAAGTTTCTGGTCTTTCTTTCTTATCAGTGTTACCAGAAAAAGGGGAGGGTAAAGTATGAAGATCACAACTTTAAGGTGCAGGGTTTTATTTTTGTTTCAGAGTGTTTCATTATTATCAATAATCTGGTCAAGGAGATCAAGTGCACCCTTGGCAAGTTTGCAGACAACATCAAGTCGAGTGGGAGTGTTGATCTGCAACAGCAATAGCTCAAGTCTTGACAGTGCTTTGTGATAACATGGGTTCTTTAGTGCTGCATAATGTGCTTTTCATTCACCCTCTCCTTGATCGAGCTTCTATTCCCTTGGCTGAATTTAGAGAGAAAGACAGAGAAAGGATGCCAGGATTTGGCTGGAAAACTTATTGATAGAAATCAGGAGCTGGTTAACTGGGAGAACTGTGTCTTTCTGTTTTCTCATTTATCCCCTAAGGTATGATGTCCATTTACTCTTGTGCCTTGTGGTTCCAATTAATTTGAATGCTTGCATCCAATTGAAATTTAAGCAAATAGTTTTGTACACAAGAGGAGGACCTACTTGTACAACGTGAAAATCTTTCAGCCTCCATAAAATAGACTTTGCAAGCTGTGGTTTACATACAGAAGCCATTCACACACATGCAGGAAGTTTTCCTGACTTTTGCTAACGACAGAAAAGTCAATGAAATTAGAGAATAAATGATTCGTTGTAAATACTTAGTGAACTGTGACTAAGCACCTTTTAATAGAAAGTGTCAGTGTTTTAATTCCAGGGGCTAGACTGTTCATGAATAGTTATATTTTATAAGGTACTTTGTCATGGCTCGTGAGATATTTACAGCAAATCTTTTTTTAGTCTTTTTCTTTTTTTTTTTTTTCATTAAGAAAACTCAGGAGAATTTCCTGAACGTACAAAGCAGGCTCATGGTTGCACAGTATGTCCCTGAAAACAGCTTTCCATGCAGTTTGCATTTCCTTCCATCTTGATGGGCTGGGGTTTCAAGATGAGTGTTATTCCATACCTACCTTTGTAGATAATGCCTTTATGGGAAAGGGGGAGGGGGAGGGAGAGGAGAAAAATGTTCTTGTAGTTCTAAAAACATGTTTATACTCTTACTTTTCTCTAAGTGTCTGGAGAGATGCCAGAAAAAGTTCCTACTAGTCAGGGTACACATATACAAGTCAGTGGGTTTATGTTGAAAAGAGAGAAAAAACACCCCACCTTATTATTTTTATTGCTTGATTTTTAAGTATTACAGGATGCTCCCTGTCAAAGTGATGGAAGAACAGCAACCCTTAAATGATGATTAAGCTTCTGGGGAAGAAAAGGGAGGAAAACCCTCATACATGGAAGTGATTTTTCCATCCAGCTTTATGCAATTTTGTGTTTTACTCTGTCAGCCACTGATGAGCAAATTTAGTCTCTGTAAATCCTTCTTAAGCTGAGGGTTAGGAAGGCCCTCAGTTGCAAAGTCTCGGAAAGAGATTCAGCGAGACCGCTCTCCTGAAATCTTACAGACAGCTAAAGCCAATAAGGGATTTGGTGTTTTCCAGGCATCAGGCAAAAGCTCCTGAGAACTGTAAAAAATACCCCTCTCTTGGAGGAGGAGGGAGACATCAGGAGCCTGAACTCTGCTGCATTTCAGAGGGAGGCAAGGACTCCCCTTAATACATCAAATCCCCATCTCCAGGGACTGTGTTCCTAAATAAGACTCGCTCGTACATCAGCATTGTTGTAAGTTATCTGAATTCAGAAGCTGAATACTTTAATTTGTAACTTCTGAAATATTCAGTGTATTTTTCCTTGAAGGTAATGTAAAGCATGTTTGCATGGTTAGGGGCTGGACTGCTCTCAGCTGTACCTTCATAAGCAAATTGAAGTTAGTGTAATTTCATGGATAATTAAGTAAGAATGAAAATTTTAGAAGTATAAAAAGAGACTTTTCTTTGTTCAGGAAATGATCACCATTTAATATTTATTTGTAATATTATATAAGTTGTCTCCAATCGATTTGATGAGTCTCGCTTAGTGAAAGGCCAGATGAAAGTAAGTAAATATGAATTAAGGCAGTGGAGGCTAACTGGGAAACTTATTTAAATGCTAGAAAATTTCCCTTCCCCACCTCCCCCCCCCCAAAAAAAAAAAAGAAAAGGTAAAATAGAAAAATCCAGCTGGGTCATGGCCAAAGGGTTTTTTAAAGTCTTTTTTCTCTTTTTAGATTGGTGAGCTAACTCTACAGACATTTCCACTGTACCTGGTAATCTCCAGGTGCAGTATGAAGCAAAGATTTAAAAAAAAAAAAACAAACCAAAAACACAAAAAAAAACAAAACAACAAAAACCAAAACAACACAAAACAAACAAAAAAAAAAACCACACACACAAAAAAACCCCAACAAAACAAAACAAAAAAACCCCAAACACAAAAAACCCCACAAAAATCAAGACCAGAAATTTAAATTTTTTTTTAATCCCATTTAGAACTTGGTTAGGTCTTTTCTGTAAGCTTAATCAGTGATTGCAACCTCATGGGGTCTTTCTCCTTTCTGCTTTTACTTCGTAGCTGAAGGCTGAAAAAGTGCAACTTGCCTGTTTGTTCCTTCCTCCTCGCTGATAGTACAGAATTTGTCAGCAGAATTTTCTGAGGACAACAAAATTAGGTTGTTCATTTTAGTGAATGGAGAAATTGAGGTGCTAAGACTGTGGCTCTTGGGTGGGTTCCCTCCCACCTCCTAAGAGGGAGATTGTCCTGTGCATCTCCTCCCATGCCTGGCTGAAGGACCACCTTCTTCTCCCCCTGGCAGCTGAATATCACTTCTGTTGCCATCCCTGGTAACCACACTAATTGCTTACATGGAAAAGGAATATTAGGAAAACATGAAGTGAGGCTAAAAATACATCCAGTATGATATAGCAGCTGGAAGCAGGGAAAGCCAGCACCTTCCACCGGCCAGATCTCCACGGACCACCAGCAAAGTGCTCCGGGGGCCACTGCAACCATGAACCTCATAATGTGCGCTGGAACACTTATATCAAATATCACCTCCTGCTTTTTACCTTGACCTCAGAAGAACTTCCCCAGCAAGCGATAAACAATAAACTTACATAGTGTGCCCGGGAGACTTGGGCTCTAAATAAACTCTGGCTGGTGCCACACATTTTCCAGGAAGCAGAGCTCACCATAGACCACACAAATCTCGGCCACGAGCACCATCCCTTGTCTGGTGAGCGAGGCCAAGCTGCAGCTCGAAGAAGCGGCGACTGTGCCTGGATATAGAAGCACAGTCAGGGTGTTTTAAAGGGAAAAAAAAAAAAAAAGGGAATAGCTCAGTGTTTTGTGGCTGCCCCTTCTGTGGCAACCGGGGGTGCCCTGGAACGTGGCTCTTGATCTTTTCCTCTCTGACTCTGAAACTGAAAGGAAGGAAATGAGAAGTGTTCAGTAACTGCAGCACGAGGGGAGACATTAATTAGTAAATAATTCTGTAACAGATCATTCTGATACCAAAAATTACATTTGCTTTTGCCTCTGTAGTGTGTGATTCAGTGAAACCACAGCTTTTCTTGGGGAGTTTGGTCTTTCCGCGAGCCCAACCATTGCTTCCTTGGCTCCTAAGGAGGAAGGGAAAGGGGAAGATGGGATGCTTGATGTCATTCCCTGAAGCATGTCAGCTCCTCACTTTTGTCTTCAGAGATTAATTCTTGATTTGGAAGTTTGGTTCTTTTTAAAAACTGTTTGACACTGAGCATCTGAGGGTTTTGTTTAAGATGCTGTTCATGTACCTAGTTTTTTTAAGAATTTTGTTCTGCAGATACAGATAAAAAAATCAAAGTACAGTATCCATGATAATGATTT
Source organism: Pyrocephalus nanus (assembly GCA_038380795.1). Taxonomy (NCBI): domain Eukaryota; kingdom Metazoa; phylum Chordata; class Aves; order Passeriformes; family Tyrannidae; genus Pyrocephalus; species Pyrocephalus nanus. The sequence continues at coordinate 5,458,712 of CM076260.1, read as the reverse complement.
CCTTTGTTGACTCATGCGCTAGGCATAACACTGGGTCGACAAACAGAACAAACAAAAAATCTCCAAAGTTTTATATGCTTATAATGGTGATTGCTGATTTATATGCTTATAATTGATTGCTGATTTTGCCCCTACTTGAGCAGTCTGAAGTTTTTTAATTAATAATTAATGTATTAATACTAATTCAGTCAATCTATAATTTTATAGTAAATTCTCTCCAAATTGTCAGTTATTCAAATTTAAATACTTGTCAGTAAATACCAAGTCATGCACATTTTGCCTGAATGAGCACAACTCGAGTTTGTCTTTTTTTTTTTTTTTTTGAGAAAGGTCAGAAAAGACATTTTTTTTAAAAAAGGCAAATTTGAATGAATAACACATTGTTCTTTACATTGCCCTTTTTGAGGTATCATCAATAAAGTGAAATAGGTAACTAAGCATTTCCTTCCTGTGAAGTTCTGTCGAGCCCTGTGAGAATGATACTTGCCCCCTTTTTTGTCTTTTTTTCTTGACTCACAGGTTGGATGTGCTGCACTGTAACTTCAGATTCTTCTGTCAGTGTTCTTAATATATTACATTTAAACTGACAGCGCATACTTGTCCTTGCAATTTTGCTTCTCTCCTTTGTGAATGTAGTATTTTTCATGCTTTTGAAAATTAAATTTTTGAATAAAGATCTCGAAGCGCTTATGCGACTTTGCTTGTGAAAAAAAATCTCTCTGAAGTCCAGATATTCACATCTTCTCTTACCTGCTCTCCACTGAGCCACTTATCATTGGAAAAAAGAAAACAATTTATTTTTGAGAAATGTAAGAAAGCTGGTTCTTATTTCCTTTTGATCATCTCTGAACTCAAAGTGATTATTTAATAATTCAAGTGCACAAGGGGATCAATTCAGCCTATTGCTTCTGTGTTTGTCCCCTTCCTGAAGTCATGGGAGGGACTTAGGGTGAAAACAGAGAGGGCAACCATTTACACTGTCCTTTGGACATATGGGAAGACAGGGGTTTGATCTATAGATTGTGTAAATAGGAATATCATTTGTCAGTATTCCCCTTTGGGCTTTTTGTTTGTTTGTTTGTTTTGGCTTTTAATATCCCATATGTTTAGTTAAAAAATATATCGTGTCGGTAATAAAATGAGAAAAATAGCTCATATTTTTAATGAGACATTAATTATCTAAGTGATGGTTTAGCATCTGTGCTCAGTTTAGCTGCTAGACAGCACATTTTGGACAAAATAAAAAAGTAAGCTCTAATTAGTAGCCACGGATGTGGTCATCTCCCAAAGTCCTTGCTTTTGTTTTTCTAGCAAGTAGATCAAGACTGGGGTGACTGTAAAACATCAATATTTTATAAAACTCTTCTTTTCTTGTTCCAAAAATTCTGCCAAATTGCGCTTAAATGAAGTCTTCGGAGGAAAAAGGCTGTGAGAGTTCTTTACTATAAATACATTTTTGTGATTTTAAGAAGAATGGGGTATTTATAATGGATTGAACCAGAGCTTCTCTGCTCTGTGTTATCTTTATAATGTTTGCCATAAAGTGCTTCCAGGCGACATCTTGACTTCTGTAATTTTTTTCTTCCTTCTCGTTGGTGCCTGGAACAGATTATTGTGGGTTATAACATTTTAAAACATCTAAGTAATCCATTTGAAAGCAGGAAAAGGAGCACACCATTGATATGTAATTGCCCTGACTTTCCAGAAAAGATTTTATCAGAGAACTTCCAGTTTCTTACTCTAGGGAGAAGGTTGCATAGTTTAAGTTCTGAAATAAAATACATTTTTAAAGCACTGAAATTGATATATCTCACAGTAGAATTTTACGCCCAGAAGAAGTGTGAGTATTGGTGAGTTTGGTCCTTCCTGAAGTTAAATCTAAATTAAACCCAAGTATTTGAAATAACTATTCCACATTTTAATGTCTTTTGTGTCTTTTTGTCTAGTGGATGTATTTTATCTGTGCCTAGTGGAGAAATAATTTCTATTTTTTCACTCATAGGTTCAGTGATAACACAGAGTAACCCCTGTCCCAGCTCACAATGGGTTTGACTTTTGGTAACTCTGGGGAGTTGTGGTGCTGCTTTACTTGGAGAAGGCATGAATTGCCTTGCCCCAAAGTTGTTCATTTTAGTTTAGAGCACAGATTTCCAAGCTGAGATCTCTGAACCATTGATGATCCAGAAGTTACATTAAGTATTTCACAGCAGTTTTGTCAATATATACTATAGATTTTTAAAAATTAGGTCTAGAAATATAGGAAATATTAATTTCATCGTTAGATTTTACAGAGTTCATGAGAAATGCTGGCATTTGTAAGGCCCCTTTGGTGTAAGTATTTCCATATTTTTAAGATAGGCTATGTTTTTTGACATCTTTTTGCATTTCTCCCCATGACTACAGTACTGCTGCAGCACCTCTCTGACACAAGTACTGCAAAGGTGACTAATGAGAATGCAGGCTCCCTACATGCAGGGGTGGGTGGATGTTTTGGTTTACTATTAAAATTAAATTTAATTTGCTAATTTACTATTAAAATAAATCTAATTTGCAAGGCCTGATCTGTCAGTAGAGCACTTGTTACCCCCTGGCAATGGGAGGCACAGGGGGATAACTTGGTTTTTCTGTCACTGACTACTGTGGACAAGTTGCTTCTCTTCTCCAGGCATTGACTTCAGGAAGGGTAGTAAAGTGAAAAACTGATGTCATAAAACATGTTAACATCTGATAAGGAGGTGTGTTGTTTGAGGCTTGGATATAATTATCATCATTCAACACCCACAGATCTCATTCGTAAAATCATGATGTGAGTTTTTAAAACAATGAAAAATGGCCTTGATGTTTTGAAGAATATAAAAAAGAATAATATTATTTCTCAAAAAATTAGCATAAAACATGCATCCTCGTTTATGTTTTGTATCTTGTGGATTAGTTTAAATTGTCTTGTGGTTTTAATCTAGATTTAAAATAGCAAGGGATTTCCACATTTGGTTAACACTTACAATGTATATATACAGTGAAATGATGTTTTGACTTCCTGCTCTCCTCATCACTTTTTCGCCCTGTCCTCATGAGAGCAGACTGGGAATTCATCTCTCTTGGCTTTGTTAAATTCCAGTTGTGTTTGGGTACATTGTTGAGATGAACTTTTTCCTAGAGCAGAAGTGACTGATCCTAGTCCAGTCTGCATAGTCGACAGAGTCAGTTGTCTCATTTATTTCCTGAAAAACTGAAACCCTTTGTGAGTGAGCGAATGGAACATATTATGTTATACAACTGGAATAAATTATATCTTCTTCCTTGGCCAGTCATAAGGATTTGCAAAATTAATTTATGTTTAAGACACTCAACTGTTAGAGTTTGGTGTATTCTGATTAGTACACAATGGCACTGAAAAGGGGTCTTGCCCACAGCTTTGTGTTGGGGGAAATCTGCTGATTTGCAGCAGTTAGGAAGTGTTTACTATAACACAAGAGAGGAAAAAAAAAAAAGAAACCACAGGGTGAAGTGTATTGTTTTCCACAAATAACAGGGCTTTTCGAAGCACCTATGTAACGTAGCTGTCCAGATTCTCATATTTACTCATTTTATAGTCACACTCCTGCTCAGCCAGTGGGTTTTGTACATCCCACAGTTTACAAAGAGTAACCAAGTCAGTTCAGTGGAACCATCTGTATGTATGTATGATTATTCTGCAGAGCTTTTAGCAAAGCTTAGAAAATTGGGTTTTGATGGAATTTAGCGTATTCACTCCAAAACATATATACCTATAAATAGTTCGTTGAAAGTAGGTTTCTGTAGCGTTTTGCATCAAAATTGACAACGTTTTGCATTTTGACCCTGGGGGAGGAAAAAATACTTAAAAAACCTTTTACTCTAATACATTTTCTAAGTTGTGTTTTTATATACATGTAATCATTTTTCATGTCTTAACAGTAGTCGTAAAAGTTTAAGTATGGATAATCTTACAACACTTTCTGCTTGAAATCGAGCTTGAATTTACATATTTTTTCTTCCAATAACATAATATACAGGATTCTGCTTTGATTTTATGTATGATATTGCTCATGAAGAAAAGTCATGGCTACTGGGGGGAGTTCATTCCTGAGGACTAGAAGGAAGAAAATATAATTTCTATTTCCAAAAAAGGCAAGAAGGAGGATTGGGTAATGACAGACCAGTCATACTCACATTGATCCCTGGGCAGGTCATCCTACAAACCATTTCTGAGCCTGTTAAGGATAAGAAAGTGATTGTGAGATGTCAGCATGGATTTATGAAAGGGAAATCACATGTGACCCATCAGATGGCTGCCTGTGATGAAATAACCACTGCAGTGTATGAGGAACGAGCAGGGAATGCTGTTTGCCTCGACTTCAGCAAGGCTTTTGTCACTGTCTCCTGTAACGTCCTCTTACACAAGCTGATGAAATAGATAAATGAATGGACAGTGAGACAGGCTGAAAACTGGCTGAAGGGATGAATTTCACAGGGTTGACACCAGCAGCATGAAGTCCCTCTGGAGGGAGGTTGCTGTTGATGCATCCCAGGGGTTGATCCTCGGGTCAGCACTGGTAGTGTCTTCATTAGTGACCTGGATGATGGGACATAAGTGCACCCACAGCAGTTTGCTGATGATGCAGAACTTGGGGGAGTGGCTGATAGACCCAGGTGGTTGTGCTGTCGTTTGGAGGGACCTCACCAGGTTGGAGAAATGGCCCAACAGGAACCTCATGAGGTCCCATAAAGGGAAATCCTTCAAGGGATTGCCACAAGGGGGGAATAACCCCTTCCACCTGAACAGGCTGGAGGATGACCAGCTGGAAAGTTGGACATGTGGCAGCAATGTGCTCTTGGGGCAGCACCCTGGCCTGCTTCCAGCAGGTGAGGAAGGTGATCCTTCCCCTGACCTCTGCTCAGCACTGATCAGACCCCTCTGGAGTGCTGGACCCATTGCTGGACTTTGAGAGACATGGAAGTACTGGAACAAATGCAGTGAAGGGCTGCTAAGATGCTTAAGGAACTGGAGCATCTCTCATACAAGAGAGGCTTGAGAGAGCTGAGACAGTTTATCCTGGAGAAGGGAAGGATCAGGGAAACCTTACCAATGTCTATAAATACCTGATGGGAGGGAGTAAAGCTGGTAGAGCTGGGCTTTCTTCAGTGGTTGGCAGTGGCCAGACAGGAGTCACTGACCACTGACTGAAATACAGGATATTCTGCTTAAAACTAAACACTTTTTTTACCATGAGAGTGGTCAAATGTGTGGGAACAGGCAGCACAGAGGCTGGGGAGTGTCCATCCTTGGAAAAACTTAAAAACCAACGGGACGTAGCCCTGAGGAAATCGTTTGTGAAGGGAATTGAACTGGGTATCTCCACATGTCCAACCTCACCTCATCTGTGATTCATGGAATAGAAGTGATAGAGTGATATCTTCCTTTTTTCCCATTCTAGCCCTGCAAGACAGTAATTTTGTGAATTTATTAAGGCAAAAATTGGATAGAGAATTCTTACTGTATATATTTTAGTGTTTTTAAAGAAACATTAACAAAAGTTGCCCTTTATGACGGGAAAATTTAGGATTTTTTTTTGTTTCTGCAAGTTATTGAAACATTCGAGATCAGCTTAAGAACAGGATTCAGAAAGTTCATGCTTAAAACACTTTATTGAGTCAAAACAGAATGACCTCCCCTGGAGTTGGGAGACTTTAGCATCTCTGAAATTTATCCCTGAGGATTTTGTGTTATTCTTGATTTATGGTAGTGTCACTGAGGACAGGGTTTGTCTTTTTGTGAGAAGAATTGAGCTTTTCTTTTGGCAGGGTGGTGGGCATTGTTAATCCCGCTGCCTGGCAGACCTCACCATTTAAAAACTCAGGGTGTAGACAAACTGCTGCCATTTTCAGGTAAACAAACTTGCTCTTACAAAGGTTTTGCATTGTTTAAGTTTTAGTGCAGCAGTGAACTTGATTGATGCTTTTGATGATGATTTCCACGCTGATAATTGAGAAGCATCTGTAGGGAACTGTTAAGTAAGCATTAAAAAATTTCAATAAGCTCAAAATAATTATTCATTACGAAGTCTCTTCCTCATTTTCCAATTTTAGTAATTATAAGCATCAGTGAAGCTCATTTCAGACTCCAAATATGGAATTCCAACAACCATCTATCAGTTGCAGGTGACATACCATCACAGACTGGGGGCATTTCTCTTTTTGAAGTATTTTAATTCACATAATTGGGATTTCCTTTTGTGTACTTGTTTAGCATCACAAGACCCCTCCCCAGTTTTTAGTCAAGCTTAGTTTTTTTGTGTTTCCAACAGTGAAACGTCTCTTCCATCTGTGGTGGTTACAGAGGGCTTTAGCTCTTGATTTCAGATGTTTTCCTCCTAATTTGCTCTAAATGTTCCTTTTCTAAATTTTATCCCTTTACTTGTTGCTATGTACTTTTGAATAATTAAATGGTATTATGTAATGTTTCTCTTCTTGTTGTTTGTGCTTTTCCAATATCTGCAGACATCATCGTGGCTTAATTTTAGACTGGAAAAAGCCCCATTTTGTATCTGACATTTCAGTTCCTTCCTGTACTTGATGTTCTCACTAGCAAAGATTCAATAATTTAGGAATCAAATTCTTAATAGTTAATCTGATCGTATTTAAATACTAAGGCAATAGAATGTCTTCACTTGCTGAATAAGTAGATGGTAATTAGTGACTTCCTAGAGCTTCTCTCATAGAAGCAGGAATTAGGGAGTTACTGCTGTTGACATCATCAGCGTCATGAGATGCATCCTTGAGTTATTAGACATGAAAATGTGACTAATTGTCCAGCAAAGTATAGGTCTAAGAAAGGGAAATGCACATGGTCTCCCTTCAGCAGTTAGAGGAGGTATCAGTAGCAGTTTGAAGCATTACAGAGATACAGGAATACTACCTGGGGGCATATCCCATGGGAAGGGATGGGATGGAGAGACAGAAAAGACCTGGTAGAGGAAGCAATGCTGGGAGAGATGCTGAAGTCAATACCAATTAGCTTCATATGCAAAATAATGTAATTACTGTTATCCAGTTAACTGAATATTAGAGCCATAAATCATACTCATCAGAAGGAAACCTTGTCATCAAAGGGACCAGATTTCTACATTTTTATCCTTGTCTTCATAGACAGTGTCTTATAGTACCAAGGAGAATTACTTCAAAATATTGTATTACTGATTTTCTAAACTTTTATTTTATTGATTTTTAACGGTTTGAAGTGCTTGTCCTTTCAGTGCTCAAATTGCTGGAAGTTTTCTGGATGTTCTCTTCTTTGTCACCACCTGGCTGTCAGGTTTCCAATAATTCATACATTTAGGAGAACACTTGCTTATAATATGGAAACATCTCTGAGAATTAATATGCTGCTTATTCCAAATGCATTCCTGCCAAACAGCTGACAGAAATTTACTGTGTGTTCTTACAATGCTGAGGAGATGTGAACCCAGCCACTCCAAATATATCTAGTAGATGATTTGTCCTCTGTGATTTTATGGGATCCTTGCCTGGTTTTAGATTTGTAGCGGTGAATTAGCTGGTTCTGTACGTGGTGAGCACTTAGATGTGATCAGTGCTAAATGCAGTGGCCTCAAGTTCAGTCACTCAGTGCTGGAGAGCCTCAATCCTCACAGGCAGAGACACACAGGTCTCTGGCTCTTGCAGACACATGGATCCCTGTGATCCACATTCCCAGTCTGGTTGCAGAAAGGAGCAAATAAAAACCTCTGTGCTGAGACAGAAGTAGTAATTGCTTGCCCTGTTTGAGATCGGATCATAGAACTATAGAATCATTCAGGTTGGAAAAGAGCTCTGACATCATCGAGTCCAACCACCACCCCAGCACTGCCAGGTCAACCACTAAATGATATCCCTCAGTGCTACATCTACACATCTTTTAAATACCTCCAGGGACGGTGACTCCCTGGGCAGCCTGTTCCAGGGCTTGACAACGCTTTCTGTGAAGAAAATTTTTCCTAATATAGAATCTAAACCTCCCCTGGCACAAATTGAGGCCATCTCCTCACATCCTGTCACTTGTTGCCTGGGAGAAAAGACCAACCCTCACCTGGCTACAACCTTCTCTCAGGAAGTTGTAGAGAGTGATAGGATCCCTCCCCCCGGCCTAATTTTCTTCAGACTAAACACCCCCAGCTCCTTCATCAGACTTGTGTTTCAGACCCTTCCAAAGCTCTGTTTCCCTTCTCTGGACTCGCTCCTTGTCATGAGGGGCCCAAAAGTAAACACAAGACTCAAGGTGAGGCCTCACCAGTGCCCAGCACAGGGTGATGGTCACTGCTGTGGTCCTGCTGGTCACACTATTGCTGATACAGTCCAGGTGCCACTGGTCTTCCTGACTGCCTAGGAACACAGGCTCTTGTTCATCCTTCATGTAGAAACAGAAAAGGAAAATTGTTAGGGCTTTCTAGAAAAGAAAAAAAAAAAAAAAAGAAAAGCAGCACATATTTCCCACCAGACTCCCTCACTGCTTTTATACTTTCCCTAGGCTGGATTCGTCACATTTATTCAAGGTGGTAAAATCTGCATGATTTGGGGCAGCTTTGTTATGGTATGAACTCAGTAGAAGCCCCAGTAAGGGGAACTGTTTATTCTAGCTCAGTGCACTCCCAGCCACCCTGGTTATAGTTCCTTTCTGGCCAGGACAGCTTTTGGAGCCTGTGGAGGACTGGAGGTTGCAGCAGCTTTCTGTCTCCAGTCTGCTCTCCTGGTGGTCTGGCCACCTGGAGAGCTCTCCATCAGGGTGTTTGAACCACGCCTGGGCCGTGCCTGGCCCACAACCTTTCTTAGGTGTTTAACCCCCCCCCCAAAAAAAAAAAAAATACAGCAAAAAGTGCTTTATCTATTTCTGTAGCTGCCCAAGATTCTGAGGTTCTTACAAATGTTGGTCCCTGCTCCATGAGGAGCTGTCAGACCTTATCTTGTGCCAAGTATGAGCGTGTGTTTACACACAGTACCATGATACTTCATGTAGGCACTTAGTGGCTTGGACATTTACCCTTTTGATGAGCCTGGAAACATCATTACAGGAACTTAAATAGATTAGAAATAGAAGCTGAAAGTAAACAATAAAAGCGCTGCAGCAGTCTTTTCTTTCTCCATGCTACTATTTTAATCCTCCTGTGAAAATCTGGGTAAGTTGATCCCCCCCCTTGTAAAAATGTTTCCTTAAAACAGACAAACCTTTGAAATTGGATCTTCTAAGAAGGCTTTGTTATTGCATGACATGTCTAATGGGTAGATGCTTCTATTACCAGGACAGTCTTCCATAACATTTTACTACTTTGATGCCCTGCTAATGTTGTATTTTGATACATTTCCTCTCCAGTATTTACCTGTGGAGGAACAGCTTTTTTTTTTTTTTTAATTTATTTTCAACAGAATTTTTATGTGTTTCATAGGAAGACTTATTAATACTTCTAGTGAATGGAAGGTTCTTTAAAAGACTCTCATGAACCATTAAAATCAAAGCACATGTGAAGTGAAATTCATAACTTATATTAAAGCATCAAGTTCAGTTTCACTTCCCAGAAGCAAGGGCACCAAATTTTGGGTGGTGGGTTGGGTTTTTTTTAATTTTTATTTTTTAGTGTTTTCTTTTAGTTCTTAACCTACTTTGTATTCTGCAACTTGGCAAAAATCTGAGCCCTCTGACTCTTAGTTTAGTGTTTATTCTGCTATAGAGAGGTACCATGCAAAAGTGAAAGAAAAAATGAAAGAGTTAAAGTAATAAACTACTTGTGCATTTCTAATTATTACCTCTGGTAGCAGAAAAAGGTAAAAAAGGCTTGGAATTTTAGAACATGTTATCCCAGAAGCACATTCGAATCAAGAAACATATCAAATGCTATACAAATACAATTAACGAATATAGAAGCTTTACTTTTATTTTAGTATCTAAAAGTCACAGATCCATTGCAAAGAAAAAGGAAGTGGCTGTGGGTGGGTGTGGTGGTTTTTACTTTCTGCTTAAACCGCCATGCCAGTATCTAGTTTTCTGTGTGTGGGAAAGAAGTTGGCAGAAGTTACGTGGGAAAACAGTGAAGGCAAAGTGAGATAGAAATAACTTTGGAAGGTAGAAAGAGTGGAAGTGAGGAAGGAAGAAAGTAGGTGCATCTGAAACTTGATTTTCTTTGTAATCAAGTTGTGCTGTTGACCTTAACCATTCTTCGTGTGTCAGCATCAACTCTGGTGTATCACAGAATCACAGAATGGTTTGGTTGGAAGGAACCTTAAAGCTCATCCAGTTCCAACCCCCTGCCATGGGCAGCGACACCTTCCACTATCCCAGGTTCCTCCATGCCCTGTCCAACCTGTCCTTGAACACTTCCAGGGATGGGGCAGCCACAGCTTCACTCGGCAACCTGTGCCAGGGCCTCACCACCCTCACAGGGAATAATTGTCTTCCTAATCCCTGTTATAAACGTGCCCTCTGTCAGTTTGAAGCCATTTCCTCTTGTCCTAGGGGATATCCTTTTGCATCAGAATGGATCAAAAATATTAGATATCTATCTGCTTTTAGATCAGTGTGCTGGACCATGTTTGCATCTTTTCTGCCTCTCCTGCCATTTGGGGAACTCTTAATTCCTTGTGAGAGAGGTTTCTGAATGCAGACTCAATATAGGGGCACCATCCTGCCTCAAAACCAGAGATTTGTTCTTGCGCTTTGTTGTCTTTGGAAAAGATACCACAAACCCTTTAATTTGTACATGTGGAAAGCTGAGTAAAACTGAACAAAAGAAATGTATTTCAAGATGACGATGCTGGCAACCAGGTGTTTACTGCTCTCTTGCATGGTTATTTTATTTTGCATTTGAAACCTTAAAAAGACAGAACAATTATTTTTAAAAATTAAAAGACCAATAATTAAGAATGAACAGTATATTATGGTTGTGATAACTGTTCTCTTTGGCTTTATACACCCCGTGTAATTAAAAAAAAAATTAATAAATTGTCCTTTTCATTTACATATGCACCTCATTGTAAGAAAAAAGAGAAATACTTAAGCTTTATCCTTTATGAGCACTTGTTTTGAATCTGTGATGGTTTTAATATTATTTAATATTTCAATATGCTATGGTAATAAATATTTCTGGTTTTATATGCAGGTATTTGCAGTTTATAACATATTTAATAGTCTCGGGATAGATTTCTGTGCTGTGCTTACAAGTTCTAGGAAGTGTCTGACATTCTAATCCATGTGCATGTGCACTGCTGCATAATAGAGAAGAAATTATTTGAGTTGTGCTCATTTTTGAGATGTTGTACAACACGTTATACAACACAACCATCTCTTTAAGATGCTGATACAGTCTCAACAAGAGAGACAAATGACAGGGGGCAAATCCAGAGTGTAATTTCCTTTTGCTGTGATTAGTGTAGTACAATGGGTTATGCTCAGATGTTGCCAGAGTAGTTCTTGCTGTGCTCTTACACGTATCAGGCTGAAATTTGTTATCATTACATTAATTTCAAATGTTGTTTGCAGAATACTGGATATAATTTCATTATTAGATAAAGAAGAAGAACCCTACTATAGAACTCTTGAGCTGTTTATAGATAAATTACTGGTTTGTTTTATTTCATGGTAGAAGAATGCTTTCATAAGGAAATAATTGATACATTCAGTCAGCTATGAAGATTTGAATCTTGCTTATAAATAAATTTTCACTATTTTCGTAAGAATGTGTAGTGTTATTTTTGGCCTGCGCTATTTAATTTACAATGAATATATTTCACCGTACAAGTTTTTGTATTTTAAAAACTCAAGTTTAGGAGGAGAGATTTTATATTTAGAAATGCCCTGAAGAGATACTGAAAAGCATAGGAGTTGTCTTTCACCAACAAAGGCGGGTGTAAAGAACAACTTGTGGTATTTCTTAGAGAAGGAATATCAGAAAAAGTAGTAGAAGAAAAGTAGAAAGAGAAAGAAATACCTTACAAGAAGCCCATTGTCACAATTCCATATTTTTTGACATCTGTTGGAGGGGCTTTGCTTTCTGTTTGCAGTATTGTAGGAACACTTTCATCTCTTTATGACCTCCTGTCATATCATCTTGCAGTGAGGACTTTAAGAGCCTCACAAATCTTATGTATAAAAATGTTTACCTTTCATTTTTTTCCTTCTGTAGCACTAGCCTTTAGATTTGGGATAAAATACCTGTTGGCATTTTACCTTTTCAAATAGTTATTTGGTAATTTTGAAAGCGAAGGGGGCTGCAAATACAGAATTACTCCTAGTGGTGCATATGCTACATCTTTACCAACTCTTTTCCCATGGAATCACAGAATGATTTGGGTTGGAAAGGACATTAAGGATCATCTAGAGAGTTGTGGCAAGAGAGGTTACCTTTGAAGACCAGGGCAAAAAAAGTTGTTGAGTACCTCAATATTCTTGTCATTCATTGTTACCAGTTTACCAACATAGTTTATGAAGGGCATGAGGGGTGTACAGAAATGTTCCTGCAAACTGGATTTTCCTCTGTTTTCTCAGTCTTTCAGTTTTCCTCACCACATGCTTTAGTGTACACTCTTGCAGCTTTTTTGTTCCTTTAATCATATTACTTTGGTTTATAATCCTTGCACCCTCTGAGAGGTCCATTTCCTAAAACAGGTGTATTAAGCTTGATGTTATTATTCATATTTTCTTCTTTTTGTTTTTCTGAAGACCAGTTGCTGTATTTCTTTTTAATTTATTTCCATAACCTTGCAATTAACCTCTTTCTTTCAGGTTTTCCCTGGGAGATGCTCGAAGGCCTCTCCATGAAACTGCAGTACTGGTGGAAGACATTGTCCACACTCAGCTGATAAATTTGGTAAGAACATAACCAGTAAAATAATCTTCACTCTAAAACTCCTTCAATCCACGTGACATTTTCGTGGCTAATAACATATTGTTCTGGTTTTAGAAACCAAAAAATAAAGCACAGAAACTGAGGGTGATGATCTGGCCTTAAAGATCTGTAGAACCTGCTGTTTGTCTTCCCTGTGGTTATGTCCTGTGCGTGTGGGATATCTGCAGCCCCATCTAACCCTGGGAATAAAGCTCATGGATTTTTTTGTTAAAAACTTAAAGTTGCTAATAAGAAAAAAACAAATTGGCAATTCATCTGAAGACTTTCTTGCCAGTTTTTTTTTATATATATTCTAGTATTTGTGTTAATGCATCATTTACTTTGAATTTGTGCTCTAATATTCCTATTATGTGTTGTTTTGATTTCTGTCAAAAACTAATGCAGAAATACAAAATACTTGAATATATTGAAAGCCAATTAAAGTGTTCAGTTAATAAGGCTATTCTGAATCTTCTCTGTCAAAAGGAACTCTAAATTTGAATCTCTCTATAGTTTTTAATTAAAGTTCAACAGTGCCTCTTAAGAAATCAATGATATTTTATGCCATGGCACGAATTTGCAATCTGATATTTTGCATGAAAAAGTATACAATCTGTAGATTGGGAAGCATAACAAATATGTTTTTCTTATTATATTCTTTAAAAGACATGTAGATGTGGCACTTGGGGACATGGTTTAGTGGTGACCTTGGCAGTGCTTGGTTGGTAATGGTTGGACTTGATGATCTCAGAGGACCTTTTCCAACCTTAATGATTCTCTGATTCAAAGGAAATTAGCACCATTTGTGTGGGAAGGGACGTTATAAGAAACTAACATATATAGATGACACTGCTACATATTATAACTAATACTTACATCTCACGAGTCCCTGGATCAGCTAGAGCTTTGAGCTGCAAGTTCCTCAATCTCTTCTCTTTTAGCAATCAGAAGGGTTTTTAAGTTTCAAGCTAGGTCCTGGTACTACATTAACTAGAACTAAAAATTTCTGTAAAATGGTAAAATTCAGAATGGGGCACGGCACACGTGATAAATATGCACATGTATGTATAATATATATTTTATATGTGATTTATATATATTGCATATCTATTTATACACATATGTATTATACATTTATACACTTATATTTCTATCTATTTATACATATTTTTATTATATATAGGTTTAATAGAAATAAAAAATTAATTTCCCCTTGCCCACTCTTTGCCTGCAGACAGGTGTTTTCCTTCAGCTTTGCACATAATCCAGCAACCATTCACTAGTTTCCTGCATCTCAGCAAATGCCTTGGCATCCCTTCCAGCTCTGGGCAGTTTCTTTCTGCTCATGCCTCTGCAGCCCAACAGTGTGTCCCTGTCTGTGCAGTCTCCTGGCATCTTTGTGCCGTGGATTCTTTCCTCATTACGCTCCTCTTGGTCTGTCCTGAACGTGCCCCGTGGCTCCTTAGAGGGGACAACGTCTCTCCCCTCTCTGCAGGTTTCCCCGCTGGTTAAACACGCTGCTCCGGGCATATATTTGTAATTCTTATTGCAGCTTTAACTCTGACAAAGTAACATTTTCTCTCTGTTAATGACCCGTGTGATTTATGCAAACCGGTGGCCGCGGCTTCGCTCATCCCTCCGCAGTGCCGTGGTGGAGTCTGCGCTGCTCAGCCCCGCTGAGCTGAGCTTTACACCAAACCCTGCCTTTGAGAAAGTGCAACCTGTGGCCATGTGGTCTCTGCACTTTAATCAAAGCCGGGCACTTACTCGGGGGCCGGCGTGACCCGGGGTTAACCCTGCGTGGGGTGTAGGAGCATGTAGGATTTCCTGACAGAAGGAAGAATGGGAACGGAGCGGCAGATAAACAGCTTTTCTAACCTTTCCCCTCCCAGCCCGAGACAGCACTTTATTTCTGAGGAAGTGAAAGTATCTTTAATAGCTCATTGCTTTGACCTCTGACATTCACATGCCGGAACTCTTAAATCAGGAGCGTTTTTCTTGCTCCGGACTTCTGATAGGGGACTTTGCACATTTGTCATCCTTAGCTGCGTGTCCTGATTGGGCTATTCTGTGTAGTTAGATGAAATTTTCACTTCAGTTGTAGGTATTTGTGTGGGTATTTACCCAGTAGTAGAAAAATGCTATTTTCATAATTGAAGCTGACTGCAGATGTGAATTTATTGCTCACCACCCAGATTTTGTCATATTACTCATGTTAATGGACCAGGCAGTTCTCACTATGTAATGCAGTAATTTCTTCTCAAAATTCATGTCTGTGTTTTCCATAACTAACACATGTATAAGGCTAAACTGTAGAAATTATTTTTATGCCTGCAATAAAGCTGGCACATATCCTTCATTTGTACGAAGAGCTTGTAGTTGTTGATTAAGTCCAGGTTTGAGCTTCTGAATTAAAAAATAAGTTGCCAGCATGATTACCTTTGATTGGTTGATTTTTGATATCTCACAGGTTTATCGTTCCAGCTTCCTATTTTCAGAGTTGATCTGAACTCTATTAAATCAGGGTCTGGTATGGACAGATTTATACAGTCACTGCTTCAAACCACTACACACTTCATGAAGTCCGGCTGCTGGAGCAGATGGGGCACTAACAAGGCAAATTCCTGGAAAGCAGACTCTTATGAGTCTGCATCACATTTTATGATCAATTTTTGGGTGTATTTTGAACAATATGTACACTGCTTTACACTAAGGGGAATTCTACTGAAAGTGTATAGCAATGTGTAGAAGGAAATGAGCATCTCCAGAGGAAGATTCGTGTCATCTTGAAATTGCTTTCTGAGTTGAATGAGCTTGTAACTCTCAAAGAATTTATTTTCTCAGCTGACTAATAAAGGGATCCTTTGACAGCTGACTGGGGTTTGAATATCTAGGAGGTAAGCCTAAGTGTTGAGAGATAAATTCCATCCAGTTTGTGTCAGGATGCTAGCATGAGTTCGAATTTTTTTGCTTACATTGTAATTATAATTCTTTTGTTATTTACATATGAAGCAGTAGAAAGCCATAAAAACCCTACCCTGGAAGGAGAAAGTTCTGTACATTTTTTTGGTCAAGCATAATGTATTTGAAGAGCACAAGGAATTCAAGTTCAATCTGAAATCAAATTCACTGTTGACTGATCTAAATATTCATTTATAGGTAAATGTTTAAGGGATTTATAGATGCCTTCATGTTACTCTAAAACTGTATTTATTTATGTGTGCTAAGACTAGAAGTTTCAATCACGGCTATATTGTTCTATGTGGTTAAGGAAAAGCAGCAGTACACAAGTAGTGCAAGGAAAATTGTGCCTGCCAAAAAAGGTTCAACAGGGAATGCAAAATCAAAAAAGGGACAAGCCTTTAAATTACTGAGTTTTGGTATGGAATGAGGTCTCTTTTACTTCCTTCTTTCATGATATTCAATACAATCTGCATGTGCAGTAGGAATGTTAGCAAGTATCATCTTTTATAATAATCACTTAATATCTATTCAGACCCTTTGAAGGGGAACTCAGAGATCCTGCTTTAGGAACATTGTCAGTATCAATATTATTCAGCACTTTAAAAAAAAAAAAGAGGCTGTAACTAAGAGGAATGGAATAGGACTTTTTGTTCGTTATCAAACTATCATTGAGAGGTTTGTCATCAAAATAGCTTAAGTCTTGAACATATACAGATGTAAATTTTTTGGAAATTGTTTTCTATTATATTTAAGAAAGAGGAAAAGTCCCTCCTCGCCTTCACCTGCTCTCTCCAGATTTTTTATCATGCTGGGGTGGATCATAAGAAAATGTAGTCTTATTAGACTAATATTAAAAACTAAATATTATAATCTTCTCTTGATAGGGCTGTAGCTCCCCGTTCATGCTTCAGATTTCATGATCACAGGTGAATAGACAGTAAGATCATGATGTGCTACTTAAATCAAAAAGGCTACTCATGAATTACCTTCCTGGTGCTGGGAATGTGTCAACTGGGTGATTGTTACCAGAATGCAGTACCAGCAGTTTATTCTTGGGGCATGCTGAGTGTGGCACAAGTGCAGACACCTGTTTTCACAGAATTTGGTGATAAATTTGAACTTCAGTCCTTTACATTTTGTTTCGGAGATATCGGATGGCTTCTGGGAAGAGATTATATTTGTTTTTACAAAGCAAAAGATATTTCAGCAGTAGAACAGGGCTCAGCAAGGGAATATGGAAATTACAGACATGCACACCAAAAATACAGGTAAGTAACTTTGTCTGTCCATGAAGGAGCGGCTACTCAGAGGGAAGGCCACAGCACATCACAGCAGCCTTGGACTGCATCCTTTAAATGTTTTATCTGCTGTAATTCTTTCTAATGTGTGATAAGTCATCGTGGAGGCTGTCGTGAATGATAGAATTCATGTTAATAGAATTGTGGTTTGCTCCCTGTCAGCTGATGTGTGTCTGCTGGAAAATGGACTCTGATCTCTTCAATTGATGTCAAATGATTTAACCCAAACTCACTTGGTTGCCATTTTTTAGAATGCAGTAGCGTCAACTCAAAGGAACTTCAGTTGCCCAAAATCATGTTGTATGTGGTGTCTGTTGGCATTTTTTTTTCATCATTTACTTTTATCTTCCTATGGAAAAATTTAATTTCATCCAACTTGTGCTGCTACCTAATGCTATAAATATCCCACTCTTGCTTCCTTTGTAGCAGCATGGTTTGGGTCCTGTGTTACATATGTGCATATATGAACATTTTGTGTGTACACTTGGATAATTTTAATTTATTTTTTTTCTTGTTTATTACTTCTGGAAATTATTTGCCTCTTACACAGATAACATATTTAATTCAGAATCAGCCCTTTGATCTCAACCAAAGCACAGAGCACAGATCGACAGGTGAATAATCTGTACTGGAATACACAGATTATATTAAATTGCAGCAGTAAGTCATAGGTAGAAAATGTAGAGTGAGATGCAAACATTCAGCAGTATGCCAAACCCTGAGTAAGTAAGTCCACAGTAAATCATCCTGTGGAGTAAGTTGCTTTTTATTGTAGGAAGTTTAGTAAAGATTGGGTAGTCATTTGCCACTGTTTGCCTAGGAAAAGGAAAGGTGAAAAGACAGAGACAAGCATAAGGTTTACCCATACAAAATGCTAAGTTACTTATCATGATCAGCATGAATTCTACATTTTGCGAGGGCTGTACATTTTCTGGATCAACATGATGTACTTTTTTCACTTCCCAGCCTTATTCCTGCAGCTGTTAACCACTTTTTTTGCAGTTTAAAATGAAAGAAGAAGGAGGAAAAAACTCACCTTCACCTGACAATCCAAAGAGAAAGACCATGACAATGGGAGAGGGAAGTAGAGTATTTAAGCAGAAACAAGGATAGAGATCCTTTACAGCCTGTTCCTACAGGCTGGGTTTTTTTAAATCAAGTCCCACTCATTACTGATTCATAAACTGGATTAGTCATTTTAACGTTTGTAACCTCACACAGTTCCAGGTTTGTTCACTGTATTTTTGAACTGTTAGACTTGTAACCTTTATATACATAATTGTAGCATTTCTGACATTCCTTTTAAAAAGAAAAAAAATTGTAACAAGCTCATTCATGAGCAGGAATTGCCTGCTGATAAAAACCAACAGTGTGAAGCACGGTTCCCTCTTGATCCCAAAGTTCTGTGCAACTGTCACTTATGCCACCCCAGCAACGGGAAAAGTCCTTGTTTTATGAGTCTGTTTTAAAACAGTAATAAAGTTTCCTGTGCAGGACATTAATTAGAGGGGTTATCAAAATAAGACAAACTAATATAATTTGTGATTGTACAAAATAAAGGAAGTTGAGGGTACCATAGGGACCTAATGAATCACAGGATGGAAACAATCATCTGGCTAACTAAACATCCCGACTTTGTAGTAAGTCACAGGGTGTATATACAGCTCAGAAAACCGGAACACGCTGTGTGTTTACAGGGATGGGATAAAGGGAGTTCACAAAAACCATCTGGGAAAAATCCCTCCACTATTCATTCTGTTCCTACTGTAGAGTCAATTAAACAACATATATGCATTTGCAGCAAACACATGGCACACCTGCCCTGGAAGAAATCAAACTGGAAAATAAATCTGGAATATAAAAGATTCCCTGGGTACCAGCACTGTGCATTTGTTTGCATTTCCCATGTGGGATAGAAAAGGAGAGATGGGACTTTATCTCTAGCAAGCGGTTGTTAATTGTTCCCTGTGCGTTTGCAGCATTTAAATGTGGTCAATATTTGGATTTATTTGATAGATTTATGTAGTGATTTATATGAAAATCCATGTCCTGAGTTTTCTGGTTTTGATGTGAGCTGCCACTTGTTCACCATATTCAGACCTATTTATTCTAAAGCACAGAATCTACTTCAGGAGATGATTCAGGAGCCCCAGTTAGGGATTCTGGGCTCTCTCTGTGCTTTCTCTTAAGATGAAGGATTTGATGACTTACTTGGTCAGATGTTTTGGTTTTTTCCATGGATCTGTCTGCTATGAGACAGAGATACAGCTTTTTGCCTGGTCATGCAGAGATGTTGCTCAGTATCCAGTGGTGATGAACTTTGCTGACATTAAAAATGGAAAGACTAAGATACTGTTATTAAGAACCCTGAATTATCAATGGGCATTAATTTGTTCACATAAGTCTAGCAACACGTTCTATAGTAAAGAAAAAGACCAAAAGCATTGACTTAGTTGAATGGAAAATACAAAGGGGTCAATGGTTAAAGGTTGGCTTGTAGTGCATATAAAATATAAAGCATGAGGGTAGCGCAGGCAGCTGTAATACCAGCAGTTCTTGATTTTCTATATCAGTCTGGGCCTTTAATAACAATTCCATAGATTTATGTGTTGTACATGTGTGTGGATACGTGTGTCTGTATGTGCAGGGCTGTTTTTTCCACCCTTCACACATCAGTTTCCTGTTTGGGCTGTTGGGCAAAAGGAATGAACTATGTCTGAAATTTCACTCATGGGGGCTTTGGAATTTGTGGCATTCTAAAATATATATATATATATATGTACTCAATTCCCTTGGCTTCTGGGGCTTTTATGAAACAACTGATAAGCTGATCCCAGCCTGAGATTCCAAAGTACAGATACATCCTCTATTTAATTTTTATATATAATGTTAGGAGTATAGCACAGATTAATAGCTGTTGATGAGCTGAGATGAACAGAGACATTCATTGTGTACAGATGCACTGTCCTGGGTGTTTGGCTACTTCTACTGATGTCAATTATTAACAAATCAAGAAGTTAAGTTTGAGAGTAATCATTAGATTTTTATTGCTCAATATAATGCGCTCTGGTAAATCAGTATTTTGATTATGATTTTGAAAATGCTAATTTCATTCCAAGCTCCAGAAGTCAAATGGAAAACTGATATTCAGGGTTTCATTTTTTATTTAACTCGTTTGCATGGTGTACATTGAATATTATAAGTAAATGAACATGTGTGTAAAGTCCATATCTGCACATAAAGATCCATCTTGCCTATATTCTGATTCTGGCAGCAATTAGTAAATTAAATGAAAAGAATCTGAAATGTATCAGTGATGTGCAACACAGAGATATGTAATAAGGAAGATGGACCTCAAGTTAACTTTCAAAGGCATCTGTGTGTTTGAAATCAGCTCCAGAATCCAATAATGAACAGGGGACAAGTATTATTTTTATCATCTTATCTGCTCTGTTTCAAATAAGTGTCCGTATATGTGAACTGGCAGTGCCTGGTGGCAGGGAACATTCCTTCTGCTTCTTCTCTGGGATCCTGAGTGGATTCACCTGAACAAGCATGAAGGCAAACATATTTTTCTAAAGCTGAGGTAATGATGCCAGATCATCTTTTGTGTCACGAGAGATAAATGGGCACTTCTAGGATGAGACTCTTCACGTCCCAAAGTAGTTATTTAACATTCTGGCCATGCATTTTAAATCTGGACTTCTTAAGTGAAGTGAGAGACATCTCACCTCTATGGCTTCTGGCATTAGCTGTATTTTTTTAATATATATTTAATCTTTCATTGACTCTGACAAAAAAAAAAAATGCAACCTGTAAACTTTAAGTCGTGAAAGACACAAATTGATTTATGGGTATCTGTGGTGAAAAAAGGCTAGTGTAAAATTCTGCATGGTCTTTAAGAGCATGGTCTTTAAGTGTAACTTATAAACCTTAAAGGTCATCTCAGAGTGGTTAACAGAGCAAATTCATTGTAGTTTTTAAATCACCTTATCTGATTTCAAGCAAACCTGATAGTTTCAGAATAACTTTTTTTAGTGAGATTGGCTTGTTAACAGTGTTATGCAGCTACAAGGAAATGTGGTCACAGCTGCTTCTGGCTTCTTAGCTAATCCACCTGATTGGAAACAACAGGTTTTTGATATTTTTCCATTTCTTACACTGACACCTAGTGTTCAGAGATCCTGAGTTTCTAATACTGCACTTGGTTATTAATAAACAGCTGTCCATACCAAAGTTCTCCACCTTTGTCAACATCTTCCATTTCTGTTATTCTGCAAAAGAAAACAATTACTGAAGGCAAAGGTGGTACCATCATTCAAAACTATTTTATTTTGGAAATGCAAAAACTGCACAGCTACTGGAAAACTTGGCAGAAGCTACTTTACTTCTTGAAGCGCTGCAAGATTTGTTTTCTTAAAATTTAAGTGCTTTAGTTTTGGCAAATACAACCCCTTTGTGTCTGTAAGTGTCACTGGCCAACAAAAACAACGAGAACAGCAGAAACCCTTAGATCAGTATTTATTTAATTGTGGGAGATGTCGATGCTTTTTATTTCTGTGTTCTTTTATCTTCCAGCCACGAGTTCTACCTGATAGGACTGTTGATGGCTGCACTGTCCTTGAGTGCACAGAAAATAACTTACACACAACAACTCGCACAAACAGTCTTTTGTCTCAGACTGGCAAATAAATGGAGCAAAGCAACCTGCTCCTGACAAAGGTGGTAACTGAGAGTAAGATTTACTCTCTGCTTTACCTGTGATTTTGAAGTATGTTAACAGAAGAAATTTCATCTTTTAAAATAATGTATTTAAGAAATTTGTGTGACTGTATCTAAAATCATCAATGATTTTCTTCTGGTTTAGTGGTAGGTTTCAGAGAAAAGTGAAAAATATTCAGGCATAGAAAATACGTTTTAAGTTTATTCTTGGTTTGATGATTCTTCCCTTTTTCTTTTCATGACTTTTCCTGTAGATGCACCAAAAAGCCACCTTTCCAGTGCTTCATCACCCTCAAAGTAAAAAATATATTCCCAGTACTTAATCTAAACCCTCCTTCTGTCAGTTAAAAACCATTCCCCCTTGTCCTGTCACTACATGCCCAGAGTGCACATTTTCATATCTTGGGTAAAGGCACTGTGCTTCTGTGTGTGGTACATCAGATACTGTTCTACATTATTGCCTGTCAGCGGCTGATGTTCCTGTGAACCAGAGCCTGCCTCTTGGAGAAATAAGTCAGTAGAGAGAAATGTTACTTATAATATACAATTTATTTTACTTATTTCAGGGCATTCATTTTAGATAATAGGAAGAAATTCCATATTGTGAGGGTGCTGAGCCCCTGGCACAGGTTGCCCAGAGAAGCTGTGGCTGCCCCATCCCTGGAAGTGTTCAAGGACAAGTTGGATGGGGCTTGGAGCAACCTGGGATAGTGGAAGATGTTCCTGCCCATTGCAGGGGATTGGAATGAGATGGTCTTTAAGATCCCTTCCAAGTCAAGCCATTCTGTGATTCTGTGATTTATTTTCCAGGTGAGATGCATTTGGACTCAAAATGGTTATTTTTGTCTAGTGACAATAAATGATGCCCTGGGTGACCAGCTCAGGTGGAAATGTCTGTGTTTAGTCAGATAACTCCCACCTGAGAGATAACTTGCATGACAGAAGTCTTGAAGCAATGCAAAAAAGAAAGGAAAAAACCAGGAATTTCTCTGATGGCAAAAGGAGATGCTAACAGTGTCAAAACCAGCAGAAAAGTCAGAGAAAATAAAGACATTCTACAAGCACAGTTTTCTGGCCAGGAAGAGGCACATAGTGTCCCATATATGAACAGTTTTAAGGGATGGGATTTATGAAAAGTCAGCTTGGAGCTGATCCAAGACAGAGTTAGAAGAGGGGAAGTCTGTGCATTAGCTGAAAACTGCATGGTCTGTGTTTTTTAATAGATGAAGAGGGAGAAACAAATGGGAAAAGATTTGGAGAGACAGGCTGGATTGAGATTCAGTTTCTTTAAAAGAGAGGATAGACAGAGGACATCTGCACACTGGGAGGGAAAGTACCAGAGAGCAAAGAAAAATTGAAAACTAAGTAGGCAGGATATGATGCAGCTACTGAGGTGGGTCAGAGTTGGGAAAAAGGCCAGTGATTTATGACAAGGGAAGGTGTTCAGGAACAAAAACTAAGTGCAGCTTTATGGGAATGCTTATTTTCTCTCTTATAGCAGAAAAATGACAGAGCTTAAAGTGGAACCCAGGCTGTAAGAAATGGGAAGCCTGAGATTCAGCAAAGAGTTGCTTTAAATAAGTGGAATAAAGGAAGACAAAAACAACCTTGTAGTGGGAAGAGTTTGGAAGAGGTTCCCATGACACTTCCTCAAAATGTTCAATAGCAAGAGAATGGGAATAATTGAAATAAGAGGCACAGGAGTTTGAAAGAGAAATTATAGCCGGTGCATTGGAGCCTGCAGAAGGTCTGGTCTGGAGAATGAGTTTGGGAAGTAGCTTTACAGGACATTAAGAGCTGATGACAGAGAAGTCATCAAGAAGTAGTAAATGGAGTGAGAGTCAGCAGATGTGTTACTCCCAAACTGAATCTCTGATGAGGCCAGAGAAAGTAGGTGGATAATGATGAAACAGGTGGAACATGGCCATTGGTGTCACCTTGAAGGAGAGCACAGGATGAGGAAGAAATGTAGCTTCTACATTTCAGTGAAGAATATGGTAAAACAGAAAGTTCTGTGACAAGTGATTCTTCTGTGGACAGCACCATATGTGTGGAAGTGTGAGTGCAGGTGCTTATACTGTTACATATGGGCAATTATGTATTCAAATGTATAGATTAAAAATAAGTGCTTAGATAGTGATACACAGCCTGATGCCAGCATATCAACTTCAACATACTCAGCAGACATTGCTCCTAACAACCATTCTCACAATACTCAGTAACTGCATTTTTTTATCATCTCTAATTCCTGAGTATGTTTTTACATTGTTTGCCATTTTTGCCTCATGGTATGCCATCATCATTCCAAATTGGAAAAAATTGGATCACTTTACTGATGAGAAATTAAAGCACAAAGAAGACAAAGTGGATTTTCCTGAAGTCATGAAGCAAATTAATGGTAGAGCTGAAAAAAAAGTTGACTCGTTGTAGCTGAGAGTGAAGCTGTGCAAAGCTGTTTTACACTGAAGGTCTGTGTCTCAGCCAATTGGATTTTTATTTGACAGTCCAAAGGCGTAATAACTTTTATTGTAAGAGGAAGAAAAATACATCAAGGCTAATATATAATGGAGGACCTACTAGGGATATGCATAAATGCATATCCTGTTCCCTGTGTATACAAGCTTAATTGTGTCTCTTTTAATTTTGCTATTTGATTCAACAGGATTGTCAGGTAATCGTCCTATTGAAAGTACAGAAGAGGATAAAATTTCAAATACCTTTGTTAATCTCTTCTGGCCGTTAAAAGAAAAGATTTATTGGTATCAAATTTTATTGCATTCTTAGAATTTAGGGATTGATTGGCTGCTAGTTTAGCTTACTTGTCTCTTCCAGTTAGAAACCCAAACACAACAGAAGAAAGACATCGCATTGAAGCTGACATGCAACAAGTGAGTGAAAGTTCACTTGGCTTTTTCTCTCGGCACCAGGTGCAAAAGTTGGCTAAAAGTGCTGTGGCAGGCAGTTATTTTAAAGCAGTTTCTGGTTTAGTGTTTTATCAAGCCCAGGAGTGAAATATTCTGCAACTACTGCAGTTTCACAAAGCTGCTTTTTAAGGTAGAACTCTGAATTGTTTCACTAATTAAAATGGCCCAGTACAAACATTAATCATTCGGTAACTGTTAATGGGAGTGGTTTGGGGATTTATGGATGGCTGTGGATGATATTTTAAAAGTGTGTATCGCTTTTTGTTTAGTACACAATATGCTTGCAGTCTCCAAATATACCAGGGGTTCTTGAAATCCTGAGGAGTATTTGTGATTTTCTACATCCCCTCGTATAAATGCTGGAGGAGGTGTATTCATTTCTGGGGTAAAATGACTTTAGGAGTGTTCCAATTAGTGACTTGACTAAATGTCTGATGGTTTTTTTTCTTGAATAGCTGTCCCATTACCACCTTATAGTATACTTTAATATACTAGTTCTCCAAGCTGCAGCTTTCTCAGAGTGAAGGTGGAGGCTCATTGATGACATAAGCTCCAGAAGTGTAGAGTTCAAGTGGTTTGCATGTGGGGTTGCCAAATAACACGGGTTTGGTTTGTTTTCATTTTATTACACCGATTCTCCTCCCCAGATGTCTTGGATTTCTGTGGTACCCCCCTTGCCTTAGATTCTTGGTCCTTGTAACTAGCTGCTTTTATTAGTCATCCCACTAATACTCAGCGTTTTTACTCAGCACCTGTTTTCTTCAAAGCACCTTGCAATAATAACTGGTTAATCCTCACAGAGGTTCTGAATTTCAGTGTCATTCCTGGTTACACATAAAAAGGGAGCTTGATGATGTCCCTAAAATTGTGCAATGGCTTTGACACCTGTTCGTGGACTTTCCCTGTCCCACTACCCAGGCTGATCCTCGGCCTCTCCACATGCTGAGTTTGTGGCACACCAGTTATAAATTGAGCATTTCCTTCTGGTTAATGACACATTTTTTACCCTGATTGCTCTGGAATTTGCATCCTGAACTGTGCAGAAGAACTATGCTGGAAGGAGCCTCAAGAGGTCATCTGAGCCATATCTGATCCTGAACTAATTTTGGCCTTTCTTCAGGCAATTTCTTAAATATATACATGTTAAAGGGTATATATGTGTGTGTATGTGTATATATACAATTATTTATTGAATCAAGCCACATTTCTGGAAGAGTTATGGATAAATGCCTAATCAAAGTTTAATGTAAACTACCAGCAATTGCTTTGAAATACTTTAAATCTAGTGTTGTGCCTTCTGGAAGTATTACTTTTTTTTTCTTTTTTTTTTTTTTTTATGGACCTGTAGCAAGAAATCCATTCACTAGCTCAAGTGAGGTGGTGATTTTGCTGCTTAATAAACCCTCAACTACTTTGACTATTCTTGGCCTGTCCATCTGAAAGCTACAACTTTATGGAAACAGAATGAAATAAAGTGTTCTCTAATATGTCACAAATCACAGTTAAAACTGGAAATCCAGTCTGACACTGTGGTCTTGATTTGTATGGTTTGCCTCCCCTTTTTTTGTTTCTGCAAGGCAGTATATGTGTTTGAAGGCTGGAGCTCCAGCCAGGATTTTCAGTCTTAACTGTGAATTTCCTTCCTTTAACAGGTTTAAAGCAAGCCTTTCAGATTGCCTCAGTATAGCTTTTAGGACTTGAATTTCCTTTGTGTTCGTTTTGGTCCTTTTCCAGTATTTATCCATACATTTGAAACTCCTTCAAATCTGTGTGTATGGGAGCAGTTACAATAGGAGGTGATGGCATTCCTATTATATTCCTGTTAGACTTGATTCAAATGATGCCTGATTTTCAACTCAAATACTGCAAGCCTAAAATTCAGGCTCTTGCTCAAGCGTTACAGGGTTCATGTCCAGCTCAGAGGTTTCTGTAATTACGGTGTCTGGCTGGAAAACAAGAATTCTACTTCCTGAAAAATCGAGACATTTTGACATTTGCCTTACTCTTTCATCAGAACAAAACTAAAAGCTTTTTTTAAAAAAGTTGTACAAACCTATTGAAATGAGGAGGAATCTTGTCTAGCTGGTAGCCCGGGGTATAGGACAACAGCCCTGGAGAGGAAAGACTTCCTGGAACAATGACAGCTTGAACCTGAGTGTCCCATATGCTGAGTGAGTGCCAGAATATAAGACTGTTGAATACATCTTTTGATATTATTTTTCTATATGATCACTGAAATTTTGCCCAGTACCTACATGCAAAATTGTTTCAAGGAATATGATTTTTCCAGTAAAATATATTTCATTTCAAGGTTCTGATCAGTGCTCATGATTAAATTAATAATACATTTCACATGTGAATTTAATCCAAAATAATCCTTAATAGTGATTATTTGTAGTTGAAAAATTCAGCTTAATCTTTTGCTTCAGCTATAGCTGTAGGGTCTCATAAAAGCTTGACTGCTTTGTGTTTATTCACCATATTAGTGGTGAACTTCATTATTTACAAAGAGTTATTTTAAACAGTTTGCAGGTTTAACTCTCTTACATTGTTATAGTACAATACCAAATGTACCAAGTGTTGTCTGAGCAGATTCGATGGTAGATATATCTATCTGTAGTCTCACCTATGATAGGATTTTTTTTCTTAGCATATACAACCCTCTGATACTACTTCTACATAAAGAAGTATGTTTCCTTCCTTAAGGAGAGTTTTCTTCCCACTCCATTTGTTCTCCACAGTTTCATGTTAGGACAGTTTTTGGAAAGGTCAGTCCAAATAATTGTAGCTGCTCCAGGTGAGCTGGCTTCAGCAGGGGGGTTGGATTAAATGATCTCCAGAGGTCCCTTCCAACCCTGGCCATTCTGTGATTCTGTGAATTTAGATCCCAGTGAATGTATTTCTTTAAAAATAGAAATTCTGTGGACTTGTTGCCTCAGTACTACATGAAATAATTTGCATGTTTGAAGCCTGTCACAGTTCTCTGCTATATTCTGTATCATGGGTTGGTGGTCTCCATTAAAAAAAATGATGCCAAACTTCTCCATTAAAATCAAGTCAATTGTAAAGTTAATTTTTTCAATATATTCTTATGAAGAAAAGCTACTTTAATTCTGAAAAGCAAATACTGTCTTATTCCAAATTCCTGCTAAACCTCCCATCTATTTTAATGTCTGCAAAAATGTCCATATCAGTTGATTTTTCTTATTTTTATTTACATTGCATGTTGTGTTTGTGTGTGCTGTCTCTCCTTCATGTGACAACATCCTCCTTATTTGCCTGTGTGATAGCCAACACTTTAGCATGTTGCTGTAAGCTCCTGTAGTAAAAATAATAATCAACTGAATAAATACATAGGAAAAAAATTAATAACTAAGTGGAAAAGGGACTTATTTTAACATCTCTGAAGATAATACAATTTCAAGTTAAGGTAAGGACCTCAAATGACTACTGTTGGGATGTTTTGGTATAACTGCTCCACTATAAGCTGTCAAAGCTACTTAAGACTGTCTTGCAGGGCTGTGTGTACTTGAAACAGCAGCTCAGAATCACGGAAATGAAAGGTTTATGACTCACCATTATGCATTTTGTATGTATTTTGTGTGTTCTTGCAGTCATGAAAAGGTACAAACACCTGTTTTGGGGAGCAGGGGTGGAATATTCCTTGGTCATAGATTTAGTGAGTTATTTTGCTCTTATCTGCTGCTACAGCTCCTAGAGCCCTTTTTACCCCATCCACACAAAAGATGGGTAAGAGGTGTGTCTAGCTGGATTTCCACCTCAAAGAATTCTGTATCATATCATTTCGGGGGTGTTTTTTTGGGGGGTGGCAGGCTTTTTATGAGCCATTAGGCTTTTCTGCAGTTAATCTAACGAAGCCTTAATGTTACACAGAAGTTATAGCTCGTGTGGATTTCTGGAGGATGGTTAAAGCACAGCTTACATTTCATATTCTGAGGGAAATGCAGTGCCGTTCCGCCGCCGTATGCCATGCGTTTCATTAGTGCTGGAGACAGCAGGAGGCTATTTTGTGGAAATGTTTCTGTCACTGTCAGTAGAAACATGCCCGTCTGGTTGAAAAATAGCCTGTGTCTTGCCAGTTTCCCTACTTCTGAGCAATTGCAGTAGGAGGATGTTAATCTTAACCTGTCACAACCCATTGCAGATCCAAATTTTTATTAAGGTTCCAAATGCTTCAGTAATATAAGCATGGGAGACAGGACTGTGCTCTTACTCAAGAGCTGCTACCCCTCTCAGGTGCAGGAAACACTTTAATTAGTGTTTATTAGTATTTAGTAGTTAGATGTGCTGGAACTCCCAGCCAGGCTCTGCCAAGGCATGTGAACCCTGCGAGGTTGGCTGGAGTCAACTCAGGAGCACTGGATTGTGGATCTCCTGCCTGTTCTGCTAGCTGTACACTAGGAATTGCATGTGGGCAAAAAAAGGGGGGTTTGGGTTGCATCCAAAGCAACGTGAGCAGCAGGTCAAGGGAGGGGATTCTGCCCCTCTGCTCTGCTCTGGTAAGACCCACCTGCAGAGCTGCCTCCAGCTGTGGGGTCCCCGACACAGGAAGGACGTGGACCTGTTGGAGCGAGTCCAGAGGAGGCCACCAAATTGATTAGAGGGATGGAGAACCTCTGCTGTGAGCCAAGACTGGGAGAATTGGGCTTGTTCAGCTTGGAAAGGAGAAGGCTTTGGGGTGACCTAATTGTGGCTTTCCAGTACCTGAAGGGAACCTTCAAGAAATGTGGAGTGAAACCTTTTACAAGGACTTGTCGTGACAGGACACAGGGGAATGGTTTCAAACTGACAGAGAGTAGCTTTAGATTGGATGTTAGGAAGAAATTCTCCCCTGTGAGGTCCTGCCACAGGCTGTCCAGAGTGGCTGTGGCTGCCCCATCCCTGGAAGTGTTCAAGGCCAAGTTAGACAGGGCTTGGAGCAACCTCGGATAGTGGAAAGTGTCCCTGCCAATGGCAGGGGATTGGAATGAGATGGTCTTCAACCCAAACCAGTCTGTGATTCTTTAGTGTATTTATTGCAGACATCCATGCCTTTTTGCAGCAACCCTGAGCGCATCTGCCCTTACAGCGATGCCAGGGCCCTTTCTGGGAAGAACAAGTTGCCTCATGAAAAATGTAATTTCTTGTATCCTTGGTTGTTCTTAGAAAATATATTTGTGTCAGAAGCTTTTCTTGTGCCCCAGGTTTGTTTTTTGGGGTTTTTTGTGCTTTTTTTTCTGCTTTGCAAGCCTGGGCTGATAGTTACGACCTGTGTTTGGTGGATGGGCTGTTGGAAATGTATTTAGAATTAGACACTCTGTGTTTTGGTTGACAGGAAAGGGTATGCATATGGGTGCCTCACTTCCCTCTCTGTTCTACTTGGGTACCAGTGAGGTGTTTATGGGCATGGGCTCAGTCCTTACACTGGACAGATGGTGGTCTCTGCCTGAGTAAGGTCTCTGGAGTGTTAAAGAAAGATTTTGTTTCCTGCCTTGGCTCCAAGTCATCACAGTGAAGCGCTGCAGGGTGCACTCCCCCAGGCATCCTTGGAGTTCTCTGGGAATTTTAGGGCTTTTCCATTTCTAAGTAGATAATACCTGAACAAGACATTGAGCTAATGATGTTCATCAGATGGATCAGTGGTGTAATACACAAAAAATGAACTTGCCACTTAACTGCAATGCCTCAGCGAGTACCTCCTCTCTGAATCACTGCTCCTATTTACCCATGAGCAAATAATGAGTTGAAGAAGCTTGGTGTTTTAGTCCTCCCTGCAAACCAGCATCCAGGCAAGGAAAGCTCATTCCTTGTTGCCAATAGAGATGTACTTGCTTCACTCATTGCAACAGCATCTTCCTGATGAAATTGGTGTAGACAGAGAAAAGTCAGTGTGGGATAGGGCTGCAGGAATATTGTAGGGATCCAACAGCTGGAAAGTTGTACAATTTAACCAAAGGAAGAAGTTAAGAATTAAGATGCTATCACTACTGTATTTAGTATTTGCTAGAGCTGAGCAGTCAACATAAAGCTGTCCGAATCCAAGACATTTTTATGCTGTATGTTTTGGGAGTTTTCCACAAGAAGTACTGTAGGCAAGCTGGAAAAGATGTGTCATGGCACGGAATCCAAAATGACATTAGAAGCGTTTTGCCAAGGTGCTTTTTCTTCACAGCATATCCCTTATGTTATTCCTTATTCCTTATGTTACTAAGCATGATGTTCAGGGAAAACATCCCATCTGGATGACATTACCTGTAGGATGTGCAGCTTGTCTGTATCTTCTGGAGGTTAGAGTCTAATGTTAAACAAAGGAAGCTGATTAAAAACATCTGTAAAACATTTCCATAGTTCAGATTTTATACAGTGGGTATTGAATTACCTTGCACATGACTGCATGTCTGAACTAAAAATAATAAGGTAAATCTTTTCCTTTTATTAAAATTAGTATAATATTAATTTTATAGTTAAACTACATTTAACTGTTTCCCTACTTGGCACTAGAATTTAATGCTGCTGACATCACTATGTATTTTACATGCCACTGAGAAATAATTGTTCATTTATTGATGCAGTATGCTACAATAAGCACATTTTAGGTGCAGTCAAAATATAAACATTAGATTGAAATACAATTTCTTATGTAAAAGTGTGGCATTTATTAAATGCTAAAGGAGAGACTTGCCAGCTAAATGTGTAATGTTTCTGACCATTAAATATATTATGTGGAATAGTTATATAGAATATATAAAATGATTGTAGTACTGCCCACTTAGGTATTATGTTGAGTTATGAATTCGGTTAGAGCCCCTAGTAAATACCAAAATTGCTGATTCTAGGTCAGTATTTATAAGGTTGGTAAATTTTATGGAGAGGAAGGATTTGTGCATCCCAGAACTGACAGAGAAAGGTATTATATATGTAGTTAGAGTGAGAATGCAATTGTAAATTCAGAGGTAAGCTGAAAAAGGTTATATACTTTCTTCATATTCTAAATTACTTTCTAAAATAGCTTATAAAACCATGTGTATTACAATAGTAAATATTACTTAAAGATCTAAGAGGCTAAGGCTCAAGATTTACTCTTCAGTATCATAAGCAGAAAATTCTTACCTTTCCACAGCTCCCTTCAGCAGACGGACTCCGACGCATGTATCAAAACAGAGAGGCAAACATTATTCTTGGGGAAAATATTTTGAAACTCAGAAAGTGTTTTGAAAGTTATTATCATTGTTGTTTATTTTAAGTGTTCTAAGATTGTGAGAATGAAGTGTTGCTCATAAATACCACGCAGGCTGAATGGCCAAGGGCAGCTCTCATCTCTGACACACAGACTCCTACCCAAAGCAGTTTCATCCAGTTTGTTTTCATGATGTTTTTACCAAAGTTCATAAAAACTGCAAGTGGAGCAAACAGTATGGTTTGTATATGGAGTTATTTTTATTCAAGGAGACTGGATCAGCACAAAAACATTTTTTAGTACAGTGTGATGTGAACAGTTTCCATTTCATCAGTAAGTGACCTTATATCCGTACTGAGACGTGTCTGGTATCTTATCTGTGTGCTGAAAAGGCAATGAGGTGTTTTATCATTTTAAAAATAAAAAGACATGTTGTCCCATTGTAGTGAGATTTACAGAGTTTATCTCACTATCCCGCTCGGGAATGTATGTTTCAGCACTGATAATGTGGCTCATTAAATGACTGAGAACAAATTATGCTCTTTTTTAATCATATCTAAAGACAAAATGTCTTGTGGTTATTTCTTCTGCTCACTGAAAGCTTAATGTTTTTGCCTGTGTTACTGCACAAGGTGTTTGGAGTTGGCACATCTTGTAGTCTGAGAGAAGCGAAGCTGCTGCAGCTGCTCATCCCCAGGTCAAGCCAGGCCCAAGGCTGAGTGTGGATTTCCCTGGGAATATGTGTAAATATGTAGGTCTTTATATACATGTATAAATTGATATCAGTGTATGGTGTCCCTGGCCATGGCAGGGGGCTTGGGACGAGAGGATCTTTAAGGTCCCTTTGAACCCAACCCAATCTGTGATTCTGTGATTAAACTCTTCAGGTCCCTCTAGCAGCTTGGCTTACATAGTTTCATAATTTTGGAAGATGACTGAAGCACTAACAGGAGTTAGTGATAATTAATTTTAGAAATACAGTTTGCAAAGTTGTCATCAGATAGTTATTGCATCTTAGGGCTGAAATTGTCTCAAATTCCTGTCCCGTTAAGGTTCTGAAGGAAGGATTTCAGGAGTAGGTGAGGAAAAGCAATTTTCAGTAGGTATGGACCTGTATCAGTTCCCCAGGTGTGTGTCTCTGCTGCGTAAATGATGTTCCCTGTGACGTGCTGTACGGAATGATCTCTTCAGTGGACATTTTATGGCCAGAACCAGCAGCCTGGAGCTCCTGTGTCTTTATTGCCACCGGTGCTACATGAAGTACAGAGCTGCAAAGTTTACTTGACAGTTTGAAGCCGAAGCAATTTACTTGTCTGAGACCTTAATGCAGCTCCTTGCAGTCCATCATCACTGTTGGAGCAGGAGGGATGTGCTTTAAAGCGGGAACTGGAGGCCTTTGCCAGACGGGGCTCCAAACCAAATGCCAGATGAAGAATTGCTGTTCCTCAGTTTGCTTACTTTGTAATTGCAATGCATTGGGGATACTGGAGGAACTGTTTAAGAATGTTGGAACACCTGCACATGGCACAGCACCTTTATTTTAACAACCCTATAGGTGCTCATGCAGCAAATTATCACCCCAATGCATTCCCTTCATTTTGAGTTGAGTCTTTGCCAAACAAAAGACTCAGCTGATAGAAAGCTGGCTGAGGCACAATTGATTTTGGATTAGAACCCTGAATTTAACAGCATGGGTCAATGGATGCCTTTTTTTTTTTTCTTTAAAAATGCCATGCTTACAATCCTGTTAAAACTGATTTAATTTAAGCCAGATTTTGTTTATCACATCTTTTAGAACTGAACTGAGTTATGTCCATAATGATTTTAAAATTACATTGTCAAGCTGAAAATTATATTAAAATATTACTGTCTTTTTTGTGTACATGACTTTCATACAACACTTTAGCTGGGGAAGGGTTGCCTTATTTCTTTATTCACAGGGCATTTTTATCTGTTTCTGACCTGTGTGCCAGCCATATCACAGATAAATCAGATGGGATAGTCCAGCATCATTGCTCTGACTGTTCTTAAAAGAAAGCATCACTTACAGATCACGAGTGCTAATTAAAATGAGTCATGCTTTTAATTAAAAATAAAATCTGTGCAGGCCCCAGCAGACTAATGATACTACACATATGCCATGCTTCATCCCCACTGTAAGTTTTTTTTTTGTACTTCTTTTCCCTCTGTCATGAATGTTCTCCCTCCTTCCCATTATCCCTGTTCATTATTTCTGTTTGTTTGGCAGTCTGATCTCTCAAGGTGCTTGACTGAGTGTCAGCTGATGAAAATATGTGGGTTTTGTCTTAAAGTGCTTACAATTCTCAGATTTTAAATTCTTAATTTAGGATACTATTGCTTTATTTGCTCTTGGAAGTTATATATCTTTGGAACAATTGAATTCTTATAAAAGAGCCACCAACAAAAGTGTTTGAGCTATAATGGAGGGTGGAGGCAACTCGCCTGCCTATTGAAGTGCATCTTTCATCATCAGAACAATAGCTGGTTCTTTTCCCTTGTCAACTGACCATCTTTTTTCCTTCCATTAATTAGCTGAAATCTTGAACAATTCATCCTTGGCCCTCCACTGCCTGCTCTGATAATCCCTCAGGATACTTGGGATAGGATGATAAATCACAAGAAAAGATGTTCTGATTTTTGTTCCTCTGCTGATGGGGAGGTGCTGTGTCTGCTACGTATGGAAGGAGAACCAACTTCCTGAGGTTTGCACTGGAATTTGTTATTTATTGATTGTGTAAGAGCAAATTGCTCTGAGCTGCATTTTGCTGTCTGTAGAGAGGAATCTTTCTGTGCCTTTAAACCATAAATAAAATTTAGATAAGTGCTAATTGTTAAGCATCCACGTAGGAGGAGACACCTAATAGGTTTCTCCCACCAGGCTTGTTGTATGTGCCACTCAGGTGGCTGCTCAGGGTGGGCAGAAGGGCAGTCATTGAGAATGTCAGAAAAAAACCCTCATTCCCTTTTCGTTTCATATGCCCAGTGCTACATAGAGCTGACAGGGAGAGCTTTTAGGAGAAGAAATTGTAGGGAAAATTCTGTTCAACTTCCAGCCCTCTGGCTGCTGCAGATGGAAACTTTGTAGATTTTGCTTCTGAATTCCAAACAATTATCCATTGGCATGTGCAAATACAGTTTTTTTCATAAGGCAAATCAACCACATCTGGTGGCTGATTTTTCTCAGGTATTTCAAAACTCTTTTTATGAGAGAAGCATTTTATTCAGCAGAATAAAGATGTTTATAATTCTTAAAAAATGAATACGTAAGTTTTTATTGTTTACAAAAATATTTTTTTTTTCCTTAAACAATGCTAGTAAAGTACTGAGCTATTTCTGCTGCACTTCATCTTGGGTGTTTTAAAGGAAACAAAATTATAGAAAGCAGATCAGACCTGTGCTTAACTGCAGCCACCATTACTTCTGTAGCCTGTAATTTTAACAGATGACAGATAATCCTTTCTGGACTGTCAGTTCAATGATTCATCATTCACATCTCTGTGACTAGAGGTGGTGAAGATCTTGAGGAAATTAAATTGAAGGTGGCAGTAATTTCCAAGAACCCAAGGAAGGTTTTGAGAACTTTCCAAGCCATGTTGGTTAATGGAGGGATTCAGGACGGGTGTCTATGGGTGTCATTTATTTCTGAGTACTAGATTTGCTGAGTGTGCATTTGATGACTCGTGATGGGAAGAGGCATTGGAGAAAAAACTTCAGATGTGACTGAATGTCTGCACATTTCTTATATATGGCATTGCTTTAGCAGTGAAAACTTATGGTCTGAGTTAGGAATCTCACCAGACAATAGTATCTGCACTGTCTTGAACTCTGGCAATGTTAATTTTTGCTTAAAAGAACTGTATGTAAATTATTTCTTTTCTGTGATTAACCTAAGAAAAATTAATTAATCTGTGTTTCCACTGGAACTTAGTGATCATCAGGCCTGAGGCTTATGTTATGAGGTTTCCAGAACAATAATTATTATAAGGCTTGAAAAGAGTTTTTTCCTCCATTTGAAAGAGACTAAAATATTTGGAAGTTTTCTTTAAAATACAGAAGAAAACCTCCTCTACATCAGGGTTCAGTGGTTTGTGTAGCTGCCTGGCATACATAGAAGGTTGATATCAAGTTCCTGCCCTGTTCAGTCAAGGGAATTTAAGCTTTCTCTCTCCTAGATGAGATCCATAAAAGGCTGATTCTCTTTTGTTAACTTTTTTCCTGTGTGAGCCATTTCACTTTTTTGTGAAGAATTAAATAAATGTCTGTTGGCTGATCCCATATGATGTGCTTTAAAAAAACCAACCGAACAAATAAAGGAGGCTTTTTTTCTGAAAAAATCAAATAAAGAAGTATTGATACAAAGAGGAGTCCTTCAAAGAGAGAATGAGAAAGACTGCCCATGCTTCATAGTCATGTTTTGGCATTCGGTATTGAGGGCTGGTATGTGTATTTCCTCTAAAATGGTTTTGGAGAATGGATATTTTCAAAACCAAAATGCAGCCTGTCAGAAAATTGTTAGCAAATTCAACTTATGCTTCATGTTGCCTTTCTGCTCCGTTTTGGCAGTTATGCATTCTCATGGCAAAGCTCTTGGTTATTGCAAATTTCCAGAATATCATGAGCTCAACTGCAAACAGTTCCTGGTATGATACATACACTTACCAGCAGTGCTCCCCTATTCTTTATTAATCCATTAAAGCCTTGCATTTTGCTTTTCGTTCCTTCTTATTGCCATGCCCTGGAGAGAGATATCTCTTTGTAGCTAATTCTGAATTGAAGAGCATTGCTTGGAATCCAAGAATATCCTATGTTGGAAGGGACTCATCAGGATCATTGAGTCCAAATCCTGGCCCTGCAGAGGACACCCCAACAATCCAACCATGTGCCTGAGAGCAATGTGCAAACACTTCTTGAACTCTGCCAGGCCTGGTGCTTTGACCACTTCCCTGGGGAGCCTGTTCAGTGCCCAGCCACCCTCTGGGTGAAAAACCTTTCCCTAATATCCAACCTAAACTGCTCTGACTCAGCTCCAGCCCTTTCCTTGAGTCCTGTCAATGCTCACAAGAGTGAAGAGATCAGTGCCTGCCCCTGCTCTTCCCCTCACGAGGAAGTGTAACTGCAATGAGGTCTCCCCTCAATCTCCAGGCTGAACTGACCAAGTGCTCTCAGCTGCTCCTCTTACGCCTTCCTCTCCAGACCCTTCCCATCCCATCTCCATAGCCCTCCTTTGGACACTCTCTAATGGCTTCATATCTTCCTCATGTTTTGGTGCCCAGAACTGCACACAGGACTGAGGGTGAGACCACAAAGATGGTTGAGAAGACAATTGGTCATGATAAAGCTTTAGGAAAATGTCTAGTCCTCCTGAATGGATCAGAGATGGAAGTGCTTGATCCCAATAGCTTTGTAATGAAAAGTTAGGCATTATTTTACTGAAGAAATACTGCTGTTTTACTAGACCCCATTTTCATGTGTGCATCTCTCTGACTCATCCTTTAAAGCTCAAAATCCAGTGAATGGCATGAGAGCTTTTCCTATTTTCTTGCCTTATTCTTTCCACCACTGGGCAAAAATGGTCATTTTTTTCAGAGTGCCATATTTCACACTTCAATTTAATTTGGCTGATAATGATTTGTTAAGCAAATGTAAATATGTAGAGCACAGGCTGGCTCTCACACGTAAAGCATTCAGTCACTTCAGCAGTTCCTTTAAAACCCCATTCCAATCTTATAAAAGCTGCAGGTGCAAAACATTTTGCCTCTGTACCACTTGAACAGAAGATAAGGGTAACATGTTCAGTGTAACTCTTTGGCAAGTGTAATGTTGTAAGGACTGGGTTGGTGGTTTCCATCAGAAATACACGTTCTAATGAATGGACTTTCTCTTTTTTTTACCCCGTGAACTGTTGAAGAAAAAAGGGAACTGATCATGGTGTGCATGAAGTCTGAGACAAATAGAATTGGAAAATATGGCACTTCTTGTGTTTGGATGGAAGAGCTATTTTTGAGGCTCTTTTGATCCTCAGTCCTCTAACTATGAAGTGATTCTTCTCACAGTAGTTACATCATTTTTAAATCTTACTTTAAAGTGGAGGGTATTCTTCAGCTCAAGGAGAAACATCATATTCTTCTAATCTTCTCCATCCACTATGTAATTCAATGTATCTTTCAACAGAATTTTCTTACTTTCTTTGGGCATCCCACAAATTTCTGTTCTTACCCTGTTTCCTTTTCATCAGTGGGTTTTTGAGCTTTGCTTTCAAGGATTCAATATCATCTTAACACTGGTGTTTTGAATATTTCTCTCTCCACTTTCAACTCATCTGTGCTTACTCAGGACTGCATTCTGGCATGTTTCCCTAGAAGTACTTTTCTATCCACTGAAATTGAGGAAGGACAAAACCAAGCTCCATATCTTTTCTCCCCGAATCTCTGAGAGTTGCTTGAAGCTATAATGTTCCCCAGGACCTTCTGCCCATTTTTTTCCCCTGTGTCTTCCTTCTGGGCCATACCTAAATCTTGCTGCTTTATAGGATCATGGAATCATTAAGGTTGGAAAAGTCCTCTAAGATCGAGTCCAGCCAAGTCTGGCACCAAACCGGTCCATAAGTGCCACACCACGTGTGTTTTAAACACTTCCAGAGATGGTGATTCTCACTTCCCTGGGCAGCCTGTTTTTAAGTTGATAAACATAGTGTGTTATCAATAACGTCAATTTTATCAATTCAGCATAACATTTTATATAGTTAATCTTCATATCCATATTGCCAGAACTGCTTCCATGTTCAATATGAGAGGAGTCATTCCACTTTGTATTTTTAGAGTAGAATTTGGACCATTCTCTAGTTCAAGGAGAATATTAGTGCCATGAACAAAATCAAATGTGCTGTTTTCAGCTCAATAATATTTAACATTTACTCTGCATTTATTTTCTAACCTTTTAACAAAAACAGGAAAAAGTGAAGTAGTAGAACAAACCTTTTTAAATTGAAATAATTATCTTGCTTATTTCTAACTTCATTGAACATTTAGTAGATATTTTTGATGATTCTTCACTGAAGTATTACTTTTTTAAAAAGTCATATTATTTGAGTACTAAATACTCCCCCCCCAAAAAAAAACCCAAACCACCAAGAGTGAGAAAGGGATTTACAGCAAAATTTGCTTTTAAAAACTTAGTAGTACATCTTGAAGATATTTGAATGGTAAAGAGTTTTAGAATGTTAAAAAAACCCCAAACTTGAAAGGACATTCAGGTGTCACCCATCCAGTCACACATAGCTGTGTTTTTCTCTAAAAAGCAGGATTATGAATTTATTTTGAGTAGTGATGATGATGTACTGGGCAGAATTGGTGCTGCTGGAAGAGATGTGTGTAGGATATTGTAGAAAATTTTAAGAATACCGTGAAACACAGATGACATTTTGAAAATTAATATCTTTGTTATAAGGAAACTGTGCTAGAAACATGTAAAGGAAGAGATGAGATGCAAATGCACCCTGCTGCCCACACGTCCTTCCCAATGACCCCAACCCTGGCTTAGGCTCGAGTGAGGATTTGTGCTGTGCTCGTTTGCTCCTGAGCCCAGACTGCCACTGGTGTCCACAAGCTGTGGACAGCGTATTTTGTGAAGTGGATGGCAGCTAAAGATCAGGTGCTGATTTAATTTGGTACTTAGATCAGCTTGGAATTGTGGTCCCTGTGGTGAAGGGGAAGTACAACGCTCAGTTTTCCCTGGATCTTTTTCATTACTGAAACAGCTACTGATGAGGGATGTGAGAACACAGGCAGGAAAGAGGATAGATAAAAATAGTTAGGAAGAAGAGTTCTGTGATCCCCTATTGCCTATTCAAGTGAACACTGTTTAGATTATTCTTCTTGACAGAGGTAAACTGTGGCATATTATTACGCCAGTTTAGATGTGTGGAGAGAGTGACACACTTGAAATTAGGACATGTAATTATGAAATAGCTATTCCATCACACCACTGGCTACACCGTTATTACAAAAAGTGAAGTTGCACTAATCTTTCAGGAATAACACCTCCATAAAATAATGCAGGACAAGAAATCACTTCAGTCTTTAGCTCTGCCAAGACCAGGGGGATTCACTTTCTGCTTGCTCAGTGTGAGTTCAGTGTGTTGCTGGTTTGCAGGAAGTTCTTTCTGACCTAACTATAAAGCCTGAAATTGAAAGTAATATTTCTAGACTGACTTTTACTACTTGGCATTCACTGACTGGAAGTAGGAATAAAAGGAAATTTTGAGAATTAATACATTTAATTTCTAGGACTCACATGCTTGTAATTGTACTGCAGCCAGAAATGCCCTTGTATGCTCTGCATGGGTAATACACATTATCATAGAAGCTGCTTATTAATATTTAGATGAGGAATTTTTCATTTTACATTCAAGATAATATTACTAATACAATCAGACTGGAGTTGATAAATACAACACTATTTCTGCTTAATTAAAAAACCCTTTCATTATAAGAAGCTAATAACAAAAGTACATTGATCTTTTATAGATATAAATCCACTGAAATTAAGCTAGATTTTCAAAAGAAAGAAAGGATTTTTTTTTCCTAGGGACTATTTCATCCTTTGTCTGGATATAATGTATTTCAAAAAAATTTCCCATTACTGCCACAAGACTCAACTTTTTGTTGGCCAAATGTCATCCATCAAAAGATCTTTTACCCTTGCTTTGATTTTGTTTAATATAGTCTTCAAGAGACTAAATGCAGATTCACTAATCAAGCTGATGTACCAGTGTCATGATGGATGATGCATTTCCTGGAGACACAGGACATGTGAGTTGTTGATGATTCTTGTGGGTTCCCTTCCAACCCAGCATATTCTGTGATTCTGTGAGTCCCTCTTTGTTCACACTGACAGTGGAGGCCTGAACTTCAACAACTAGCTTAAGGCTAAAGGCGTGGAAAGCACCCAGTTCTATGTTTCTGTGCATTGTGAGATAGTTCCGGGGAATCAACATATCAAATTATCTTTTTCTTTTGAGTTTCTGGCATTAAATATAGTTTAACAAAACATTCAGTACTCATCAAATGCGGACACACTGGATATCACTGAACATACCATAGGACAAAAAAAAGGTGGACATGACAGCAACAGATGCTTTAAAGAATTATTTGCACAAATTGCCTTACTTCTGATTAGATTTCAGATGATAGGAGGGAAACATCTGAAATACAGTTTTGACTCTGAAGACAAAAGTTACAAGACTTCCCCACTGGGTCATACTCAAGACAGGGTCAGGTAGTGAAGTGATGACCTAGAATAAGTAAACTTGTAAAGTAATCAGTAAAAATGACTTTAGATGGATTGATTTTTATTTCTGTGCCTCAGGTATTAAATTAGAAAAATGGAAATGTTGTTGTTGAGTTTCCTTTTAAAGTACTTGAAGACAATTAGAAGAGGGTACTGTGATACACACTTTTTGTGGTGTTATCTGTTTATGTACAACCTGGAATTTGTCTTGGCATGGGGACCTCTGTCTCAGTTCCATTGTCCTTGCCACCAGTTTCACTGCAGGCATCTCCAAAAAGTAGAAACACTCCCTGTGATGCTGCCATCTCATGAGACAAATCTTGTCTTTCATTCATTAGCTGATACATTACAGTTTATTACATCTGTAA
The DNA here is from genome assembly GCA_038380795.1 of Pyrocephalus nanus. NCBI lineage: Eukaryota > Metazoa > Chordata > Aves > Passeriformes > Tyrannidae > Pyrocephalus > Pyrocephalus nanus. Next base: position 5,417,063 of record CM076260.1, on the reverse strand, counting down.
GTTATAAAGGGAAATTTATCTAAAGAGAATCTAAAAACTCCAACAGCCTTAAGTTTATTAACAATAGTAACTCGACTATAAATCACTGTCTACATGAACCCATTAAAAAGGCCTCAATTCTGGACCTATTCTATAAAAACTTGTGTTAGGTCTTCAGGATTTAGCTTATGGGTTTTTAAGAAGGCAGATCTTAACTAGATGAAATTATAAAGTTAACTGTGAGGTATGAGCTCAACCACTCTGCATTTTATTACTGGTTGCAGCTTGTGGCTGAGTACACAGCACAGAGATACTCACATCTGTAACAAATAACCTTTTTTCCTAAGTGAAGCTCAAACACATATTAGCACAGCCTATTTATCTGAATGAACCAAGGCTGCAAATAATTAAGAATCTACTCTGGGAATACTTACACCATCATGGAAGCTGATTTTCATTCAAGTTGTATCAAAAGAAACCCCAATAACCTTGCTCAACTCGTTTTACACACAACTGTCATTCGTCATCCTGGTGACTTGCTGTGACTGAGCCCGTTATTTTTATGTATTTATTCATTCTTACTGAAGGAGTCACCAAATTTGATCTTGTCCTACATCTTGTTCAGTGCACAATGGGACAGCTGGTGTGAAGGAGCAGACCTAATTTCTTTTACTCCATATTAACAGTGCTGTTGCAGGCTTTTTCCTCATGATAGATATTGGGTATATTGATGGTTGTAGCAGCAGCTCAGAGATATGGTGAGGTTTCTCTCACCTCCACCTGTCTTCTCTGTCTCTTGCAGAGCCCTCAGACCCTGACTTTCTGCACTTCCACTCTTTTGACACACTGTTTTTGGTAATGATTTCAATTTTGGTGTAGCAGTAGATAGAGGATCCTATTCCAGATGGAAGGGAGGGTGACTCTTCTGGAACCTGTAAAAACAGAACTAAACAATTTCCTTTACTCAAAAACTCTGTAAAAATAGACAAAATACAGGAAACAGTCAAAGCCCTGGAGATGTCTAGTTGAACCCACTCAGAAGAGGACTGTCACCAATACTAGATCTGCTCATCCATGACTTTGTCCAGCCCTGGCCTTGGAAGCTCCACTGAGGAATTTTCTCAGAGCCTCTCCTGTTAACTGCTGCAGAGCTGCTCTGTCCTCCCATGAGAAAGGTTTCCCTAACAATCTACTCAGTCCTTCCAAATTGCAATTTCTGGCTGTCATCCCTCATTATATCATCTGACACTAACAAGAAGAACTTGGATCCGTCATCTTTCTAATTGCTCTTCGATTATTCGTAGGCAGCAGCCTATAATTATTTGATCCCCTTAGCTTCCCCAAACTTAGCTGATTTATTTGAATATTAGTGCCAGCAGACATCGTTATGTTTACAGTTCATTCACATCCGAGATATCCTGTGCTGATGACTGGAGTGCATTAAAATCTTTGAGTTTTACTTCATCTCAGTTCATTAGAAACAATTTCTTTCAGTAGATCTCTTCCATGAGCTGTCCTACCTTTGCTCTCATGCTCAAAACCTCAGTTCTTCTCAATGTTCAGTGAAAATTATTCTCCTACTTTGGAACCGTGTTTAGATTTTCCATCTTTATTTCATTTCTTCCTACTGTTTTATGTCTGAAGCCTCCTTTGCTTTGCTTCTTAATTTGACTTGCAAACCTAATTAAGCCTTAGTTTTGGCATTTCTTTTTTCCTGTACTTCTTGACTTCTAATGGTCTGGCTGATCCTATTCCTTCTCAAAATGCAACTGACTGAAAAGTGATTTCTTGTGAATATAAGAATTTACTTTTATAGTAGAAGGTTCAGGTTCTAAACTGCAAACCAGTGTGTTGACATTGTTTATGCTACTGTCTCTTAGCTTTATATTAAAATGACTGATATTCTTTGTAAAGCTTTATGGAGGTTTGCAGGTTTTTAGTTTAAATGCTTAGTTAGTTTTTGGTTTAAATGTCACTGAGAATTATGATTCTATATGATATAAGACTGGCCCGTTTACTCTAAATTAGAAGAGAAATGTATCGGGCACAGTTTTTATGGTCTGTGTGTCTGCTAAATCACCTCTGCATTTCACAGCTTTAGGCCCTGGGAAATATTTATAGTTTTTGCTTAGATACAACAAACTCTTCAGTTAAACCTCAGAAGAAGTTTGGTTGGGAGTTTTTATGTATTTGTGCATTATTTTGCAGCTTTTCCTATTGCATTAGAGGAGAATTGTTAGCAGTGAAGGAGTGCTGGTAATTGGGTGGGGAGGGAGGCAAACAGAGACCGATGTCTCTGCCCACGTGTAGAGTGTTGTTCTGTGACTCCTTTGGCCTATTTGTAAAATGGATGTAGAACAGAAATCCCCATCATACGACCATGTAAAATTCATGTAGGCAACGTAGCTTTTCCACATTGACAAAATCATCCTTGAAAGCAACCAAAAAAGAGAGCCAACTGAATTAATGGAGAATTTTGTCTTTATTTTTGTGAGAAATCTTATCCCCTTCTTTCCTGACCTGTTAAATCCCCTTAATAATCAATGTTCCCCTCTAAAACCTTACTCAGCCTTGATCTTTTCTACACTACATCTTGATCTATACTCTGCATTTCACTCATGGCCTTTAGAGAAGCATCATCTACTCTGTCATCGTGAGAACAGAGATTCCTTTCCATCTTTGTGATACCTGTGTTGATTTTCCTCACGCTCCTCTTCCCTCTCTTTTGGTAAACATAGTTAACAGTTTGTGACTGATATTGGAATTCACTTTCTTATAAATGCTGAAGAGAAATTGAAGTGTTCCATTGTTTTTCAGGAATGAAGGTACTTTTCTAGCTGTTTCCATGTATTTTGGAGGGGTGTTTCTTGTTAGAAATTCATCATTTGCACTTCAGCAATTGCACTTGTAGTCTACCCCCGTTTTCATAAACACTGCAGAGAATATCTCTAATAATTAGAGAAAATTGTCCATTTTTCCACCCTGTTTCAACTGTGTGCCTGTGTAGAAATATATAGATCTCTTCTTGTAGAAATCTGTGCTATTATTTTAGGAGCTAAACGACCAGAATCCAGATGATTTTTTAGGGCTTTACCATGGTCAGAATCACAGAATCAAGATTTTTAATTCCATCCTTGCTTTTTTGCCCTGAGAGCCTCCTCTCTTGAAGTCTTGAAGACTTCTGTGATATTTCTGTATCTCTTGAACTTGGACCTCTAGCGCTGACACTTCTCTTTGTGGCTCCCAGAGGATCAAGATAAATACTGGAAACACTAATTTTCCTTCTCCCCACTGGCATAATTGACATTATCTTCTGACTCCCCTGGCACCGGTAATGCATGTCCTGAGTTTGTGCTCAGCCTTAGTCACTTAACATGTGAGCAGTTTCAGTGGAGCTGCATTTAATTATAAGTTTGTACAGTTAGATTCCCAAAGCATAGATCTCTTCAGGGCAGGGGAAGTTATTTGTCTTCTCCTGAGGGATGTATATGGGTCCACAGCTTGGACTTGCTGCGTTTCTAGAGGTTTTTACAAAAGACCAGTCTCTTGTTTCCTCTGTTTTATCAGACTTCTTGCTCAGTCAGCTGAGGGTGCTTTGCACTGACTGGACTGACTGTCTGCCAAAGCCTTTCCAGTTCATATACCCAGTTTGTGAATGTGCCAGTTTTTGGCTTAAATGCCACTGGTAGGTAAAACATTCAGAAATTCACTGAATCCAGCCAAATGTCTCCATAGCCAGTTCAAGTCTGACAGTGGCAAATAACATGAGTTTCAAGAGAAGAATAAGAATTACACAATGTACAGTGAGGCTCGTGGCCTATTTTTGTGTTTTCCTACATTCAACATCTTCTCTAAACATGGTTGCTTCTACCCATTAGGAACGAGTAACCTCCTAAATTTTCCATTGAAGGTTGGACTTCTTTAAAAAACACAAGAATCACAGGATTCTGTGATTCTGAAGGAGTTTTTTTTATGACCATTTTTTATGACCATTTCCATAGACTGTTAGAAGTTTGGAAGTAGTCCATGGACCGAATACTAGGAGGACACTAAAATTCTTTGATCTGAAAAATTTTTACAGACAGATTTTTCTGTCTTGTATCCCTCTCAAAACCTTCCTTCATCTTTCCTCAAGAAACATCATGCCTTGTATTCACCCCTTCCATGTCATTCATCCTGCAGTGTTGAGTGGTCAGTCCAGTCTCTGATGGGCCCAGGAAATCAGTCTCTGCTGCCTCCAGGAGTGCTTTTTCAAAGAAATGCTGTCTCCTATACCACCCTGAGGCTTAGGAGGAGCTTTGCTGAACAACTTCAAAGATATTTTCCATTGTTCTTCAAATTATTTGTGAAATTCCCTCATACGTTAGTGTATTTTAATTTTGAGAGAAGATAGTATTTCCATGAAAGGTAATTTCAGAGCATCTCCACCCCAGTCAAAGTGAATTTAAATTATATACAAGATCACAGCATTTTCACATTCGTATCCCAGTTGTGGATCTTCACCAGTTGCCAGGTTATCTATTCCAACATTTTAGAATTCAGTCTATTTGTTCATTAGAATTTAAAGCCCTCCCAATTTTTTATGTCAAGAACATACTTAAGAAATTAAATACTTTAACTTTTCCAACAGTTGCATTCAATTTGAAGGATCTAGTAAACATTATGAAACACAGCTATGGGAAATCCCACATGGCTAATAAAGTTTTGGTAGTAATAGGAGATAAATTTAAGTTTTCATAATAGATTATCTAAACATCTCCAATGCAAAGCATTAAACAAAGCAGGCCCAGAAGCTATTGTATGGTTTTTTAACTATCTTCAGAATCTGTGAAGAATCTGAATAAATGTAATAATTTTCCAACTCTTGATGTTCTGGCAGAAATGTTGCTGCTTTTCCCCTCTATTGTTACAAATACTTCTGTTCAGAATTTCAGAATACATTTGTTGTTTGTTTTTTTACATTAGCAAGAAGATATTCCTACCTCCCAGTAATTTGATTTTAACCATTTGCATGGTTTCATTAAAACTGTCTTTTAGCAAGAGGAAGTGTAGTAATTTATCCTTACAGGGATGTTGTGACTCGAACACTCCCTTCCCTTCCTGTTGCTTGATCCAATGTAATTAAATAATAGATTTCATTTCATAACTTCGCAGTAGCAATAAAGAGGAAATTATGTTCAGAAGGCATGTTTATTTTTTTTCCTCAGCCTTTTCATGGCTTAAAAGTGATTCTTTCTCTTCGTGCTAAAGTAATGTGAAACAGCCTTTTCAAACTTATGTCCTTGGGAAATGAATGTTAATTAAAGAATGAACATTAAATAGGAGTTAGGAAATCAGGGCCTTTTTTCAGACACAAATATCTGTTGTTCAGATTTTACATTTATGTTCCTTTGTGGTGCTTTCTTTTCTCTCTCTTGAGTGAGAGCTCCCTCCTTTTTTCTTTCTTTCATCTTTCCAAGATGAAATCTGTCAAGTTCATGTTATCATCACGCAATTTACCTTGTGGTTTTTGAAGCTCTGACAATTATAATTCATATAAATAAGAAAATACAGCAAAACAACACATACATAAAAAAATTTGGCCTTCCTTTCCTCATTTTTATGGGCAAATATGTCTACCTTGGACTGAGACTATTGTTTTCGTAAATTTCCCTCGTTTTTTTTTCTTTATCTTGGAGTAGAAGATTCTTGGAGGAAAGAAGTCATAGATTTAGGATTTTGAAACCATTTTGAAATGTCCTGGAGAGACATTTCTTTATATAAGAAAATAAATTCATAGAGCTGTCATGGTATGACCCATTCTAATTATACCTTATAATCATCAAACATTAAAGATTACGGAACAGGATGAGATTTTCTCTAGTGTCATAATGTACACTCCATGCATATCTTGTGGTTGAAGAAGTATTATAAACTAAATGATTTTGAGGGTTTTTTTCTATTGATAATTTGGATACATCTTGCAAGATGACAGTTACCTGACTGTCAAAATTCTGCAGGCAGTATAATGAATCTTAAACCAAGACACCTGTATGGCCTCTCTAGCATCCAAAACCCTTTAACCCCACAGTCGTTTACATCTTTTATGTGTTTCACTGTTTAATCTGAGAGATCCTGTAGCATTTACCTGTAGTTACCAGATGCTCTCACTTGCTTGGAAGCTGCACTTGAGCAGATGAGAATAAAAAAGAGTGAAGAAAGAGCAATGTGAATCATTTCAGGTAAAATTGTTTAGCTTACGAAGTCTTCCACCAGTATTTCCAAATATGAGCATGAAGGCATATCTCTCCAAGGCTGTGAATAGTTGTAGAGCTTTCTAATGAAAAATGTTGCTGTGTTGTATCTTTGGTTGAACCTGAATCCTTTTTTTTTCCTCCTTCTGTCTCCTAATCTAAGTTTTCAAAAGACATCAAATTTCAAAGCAATGTCTTACTTATGTTTTGAGAATTAATTTTTTTGTCATTCAATTTAAAGTGTTTGAAGAAAAATTTTTGTATTACTCTGAGATCACTTCAGCCAGAGGATCAGGGTTCCTGTCTTCACAGAATCACAGAAACACAGAATAGGTAAAGCTGGAAGGGACCACAGTGAGTAATCTGGTCCAAGCTCCCTGCTCAAGCAGGGCCATCCCAGAGCACTTGTCACAGGATTGTGACCAGATGGTTCTGGAATATCTCCAGTGAGGGAGACTCCACACCCTTTCTGGCCAATCTGTTCCAGTGCTCAGTCACTGCACAGTAAAGAAGTTCTTCCTCATGTTCAGGTGGTACTTCCTGGGCATCAGTTTCTGCCCGTGGCCTCTTGTCCCATTGCTGGGCACCCCTGAGCAGAGCCTGGTCCATCCTCTGCCCCCTCCCTGCAGAACCTGACAGACATGGATGAGGTCCCCTCTCAGTTGACTTTTCTTGAGATGGAACATCCCCAGCTCCTCAGCCTTTCCTCCTAAGAGAGATGCTCCAGTCCCTTTATCATCTCTATCACCCTCCACTGGACCAGCTACAGGAGCTCCATACCTCTCTTATCCTGAGGAGCCCAGAGCTGGGCATGGCAGATGTGCCTCACCAGAACAGAGGGGCACGATCATCTCCCTGACCTGCTGGCAATGCTCTCACTAATGCATCCATTGGCCTTGGCCACAGGGCACACTGCTGGCTCATGGACAGCTTCTTGTCCACCAGGACCCCCAGGTCCTTCTCCACAGAGCTTCTCTCCAGCAGGTCAACCCCAGCCTGTGCTGGTGCCAGGGGTTGTTCCTTCCCCAGGTGCAGGACCCTGCATTTGCCTTTGCTGAGCTTCAGACAATTCTCTGCCCATCTCTCCAACCTGTCCAGGTCCTCTGTACTCAGTGCACTGCTGGTTCCCTGCTCTTCATAGCAATACTTGCTGTGCCGTTCTTTCTTTACCCTGAGGTTCCCTCTAAAAGCTCTTTATCTCTGTGCTTGGAGGAGGTAAATACATGTCTTATTCTCCCTGTGTCCAGCAGTGATGCCTGATTCCAATTTGCTGTCATATGGAAAGGAAGAGTATTTATTTAGGGTTCTGGTGAAACTAATATAAAGCAGTGATTATTTTCCTTTGTGAGCAATGTAAAGGATACATGATTTAAACAAATGGTGCTCTCTACAGCAATGGGAGAAAGGAGCCTGTTTATATTAGATGGTGTCTCAATCAACAGAGAGCAGGATTTTTTCTCCTTGCAGCATTGGAAACTGTGGATTAATAATCATGAGTGGTGGTTTCTTCTGGGATTTGAAACCAAAGGACAGGAAGCTGGGGTATAATGTAAACCTCTGCTGGTTTGCATGCCACAGTAATATTAGAGAAAGAAAAGAAATAGAACTAATTGATGGATAGGAAATGAATCTGAATTAATAGACGAAATATTCCAAAATAATATTATTTTCAGTTCTTAAAAAGGGTAAATTCCAGTGCTTTTTTTGTTTCTTTTACTAAATGAAAGGTGAATGCATTAATTGATGAAAAGATTGCACATTCTTGTTTTTTCACAGTAACTTTTAGTGCCATAAAGACATTAAAAGATGCAGCTTAGGTGGAAGTAATGGTTATATTAGAGATTCACAGCTTGGAATAGCTATAATGATACTGCTGTGAAAATGGAACAACTCATTGGGAAAGTTTTACTAGTTAGTTTTATTATAGTTTGGACTAGATGACCTTTAAATGTCCCTTCCAACCCAAACAATTCTATGATTCTACAATAATTTCCTGCAAAACATCAGCAGTTATTTGGTTTAGATACAGGGAAATTTGCTGCAGTGATTTACAGTGGGATGGAATAATTTACCTCAGCATCCAGAATATCCTGACAATCCTAGAACATGGACAGTCAACAACAGAGGACACCTACACTCCTTTTCCTTAGGAATAGAGAGATCTGTTTGCAGAGGTTGGAGTTCTTTTGGCCATAAGAATTCTTCAGTTTCTTATTGGCTAATGAATCTTTCATAACTGTAGAGCTCCCACTTCACAAAGCTTTTTTCACAGTCTCGTGCTCGTTCTAGAGAACACTACTCCATCCTTTCCACTTGGATGATATTTTCCAAGCTTATTTTTTTCTCCCTTGTAATAATAAGAGCTGGAGCAGCAGTTTCCAAGTTTGTTTTCTTGCCTGCTGTTATCACCAGCAGTGGGAGAGAGCATCAGCAGTGGCCATCCCCAGTGACACACCGAGTCTTGAATTAACGCCTGTGTAGCCTCTGAATAATTTGACCACATGAAAACTGAGTCCAGTGAGTCTGAATACTTTTCTGTGCCCAGAGACTTCATGGGTTTAGTGTTGTTGGTATAATTTCACTTCGTTTGGTCAGTATTGCCTGCTATAAATGTCAGGTGTGCAATAGGGTTTCTTTTGTTTCCTGGAGAGCAGAAGAATTACAGTTACAAAATGTTGGCCCAAAATGTTGATTTTGGAATTCAAATTGAAAGGAGGAAAAATAGGAAAAAGTCATGCCTGAAGCTTAAGTTGAAATGTAGTTATTGTTCATAAGTGCATTAAATTCTTTTCCCTGTGTGACAGAAAATGGAAAAACAAGCTCTAATTTAAGAATCTGAGCTTAAATTATTTATAAAGAAGAGATTTGTTTAAAAAAAGACTGATATAAGCTCATCTTTTGCAAAATAGCAATATTAATTTCATTATTTACTTGGAAATTTATTTTACTTAGTAATCTATTTAATATAATTTTAAAAGAATCATTCTTTCTCCAGTACATGCAGATTTTCACTCGAAGAAACAGAGCTTGGGAACACAGTGCATTTTCCTGTTGGCCTATTCCATTACACAGACTGACTCTGTGTAGTTTTCTAAATGCTCTGTACATTTTCCTGATTTTTTTTTGTTTCTTTATCTTTGTATTTTTAGACTTTGTTTGCAATGTGAAGAACATCAGCTCAAGCAAGCAGGAGGTGTTCTGCTTTTGCTATTTTCACTCCCTAAGAGTGTGTACCTTCTGTTGTTGCTTTTTTTTTACTTTGATTGTACTGAATGTGTTGCTAAAAACATAAAAAAACAAAACAAAAAACCCCCCACATTCTGAGCTTTTCTGTAATCAAAAGAAGTATGTGAGTTGTGAGTAGAGTGAGGAGAGGTGATTATCTCCAAAATTGTATTCAATGTTCAATTTAAACAGATGGGAATAGTAAGACAATATCTTCTCTTCATTATATTGACCTGTAGGGCTCTTGGATATTGGTGACCCAGTTAAAAATGTGTAGGTTGAGGTGTAGGCTGTTTACTGGAGTTTGTAGGACTGACTTTCGCAGCATTTCAGTCTGAAGGCAGCTGAGGGAAGGGCTGGAACATTCTGACATTAACTTTATATTATAGAATCACAGAATCAGCCGGGTTTGAAAGGACCTCTGAGATCATTGAGTCCAACCCTTGATCCACTACCACTGTGGTTACCAGACCATGGCACTGATGCCTCATCTTAAAAACCTCCAGGGACAGAGAATCCATGATTTCCCTGGGCAACCCATTCCAATGCCTGATTACCCTCTCTGTAAAGAATTTCTTCCTAATATCCAATCTAAACCTGCCCTGGCAGAGCTTAAGACCATGCCCTCTTGTCTTACTAATAGTTGCCTGGGAAAAGAGACTGACCCCCACCTGGCTACAACCTCCTTTCAGGTAGTTGTAGAGAGTGATGAGGTCACCCCTGAGCCTCCTCTTCTCCAGACTAAACAACCCCAGATCCCTCAGCCTCTCCTCATAGGACTTGTGCTCCAGTCCCTTCACCAGCCTGGTTGCTCTTCTCTGGACCTGCTCCAGCCCCTCAATATCTTTCCAGAACTGAGAGGCCCAGAACTGAACACAAGTATTTGGGTGTGGCCTCACCAGTGCTGAGTACAGGGGGAGAATCACTTCCCTGGTCCTGCTGGCCACACTGTTCCTGATCCAGGCCAGGATGACCTCTGATGTTGAAACTGTTGATTATTGGACCTATAGACATGCTCTTTATGCCTTCGGTGGGAAGGAGTCCTTGTGTAACCTGCTTATTGCCAGAGATGCTTTTGAGGTGATTCTTCTCCAGCTTCTAGGAACTGGCTGCAGACTTTCTGTATCCAGACCCCACTCTCTGGGCTGCCTGAAATGTGGAAATCAAGAACTGTTGCCACCTGCTAGAAGGAGAGGAGAAGCAGTTGGTTGTGCTGCAGGGATTCAGGAGCAAGGTTTTTATGAAGGGACAAATATAATAAGAAATATAACAAATATAATAGTCCTTGAAAATGAGTTCTCAGCAAATGCCAGAGACACAGGAGGATGAACTTGTGTTTTCTTATTCTTATGATCTGTATGGACTGAAATTCACTGTGTGTCAAGCATAAGATAAGAGCTCTTATCACCCTCCTCAACTACCTGAGAGGAGGTTGTAGTCATGCAGAGGTTGGTCTCTTCTCCCAAGTAACAAGCAATAAGACAAGAAGAAATGGCCTTCAGTGCTCCAGGGTAGGGTTAGATTGGATATTAGGACATTTTTCTTCACAGAAAGGGTTGTCAGGCATGGGAACGGGGTGCCCAGGGAAGTGGTGGAATCACCATCCCTGGAGGGGATGTGGCACATGGGGACATGGTTTAGTGGTGGATTGACAGTGCTGCGTTAATGGTTGGACTTTACAATCTTAAAGGTATGTCCAACCTAAATGATTCCATGATTCTCCAAAGTCTCAAAATGGGACACAGAGCTTCATCTTCTTGAGGTCACACATAATGACCTCGTGTTACATTAAATGGTCTACAGTAAAAAATACTTAGGTTTGAAACCAGGTACCTAATAAGAAGAAAATTGATTGTCATTCAATCAATTCATTTGTGCAGATGGACATTTTCTGGTTTAGGCACCTTGTGATGATTCAGTCATGCTGTTTAAGCCTTGTGCAGTGATCCTAAATCACTACCTATTAGAGTGCTCTGATGGGCTCCTTAATATAATTACCTCCCTAAGATGTGCTAACTGCATAAAGCACATCCCTATGCTTACTTATGGAAACAAATTGTGTGTTTTTCATCTTTGTGTGTGTTAGAATGAGAAGCTGAGGTGTTAACATTAATATCATGTGAGGTATTACATGGAAAGATTGAAGTATAAGCCTGTATCTACTTCTTTTATGTAGTTGCCTATGAAAAAGTAGTGGGATGCTCTATTTGGAATATATTTACAGGATTATATCTAAATTCGGAATATTCTCTGGTAATTTTATAGTTGCATAGTTTTTATCTGGAAAAGATGAAAAAATAGGACATTTAAATGCATATTTAATAACAAAACAGCCTTCCTGCCTCAGAAAAAAAATTCACCCAGGTGAACTATGATCTAATTTTCTTGTATAATGAAAACAAAATCGTCGCTCCTGCAGCATTATTCTTGGCTCCCAGCAGCTCCAAGGCATGCAAACATTACCACTCCAACTCTGTCCTGCAGTTTAACTGGAAGGATTATGTCACAACAGAGTATGTTTGTTTTCCAGCTTTTTGTCTGTTTGTCCATCAAGACAGTTTTGTAGAAGAAGTATCGGTGATTGTTGACTTTGGAGGTAGTGGAAGAAAAAATAATTATGGAAAGAAAAAGAAGCAGACAGTCCCATTGAAGTAACTGTGCTTCTGTCACAGGAGAATGAATACTCCTTTCAACAAATCTATAATTTGCAGAAGTTGCAAAAAGAAAATAGCCGTAAGGTGACTGTTAACATACTTCAGTTCATCCTGCCAAGAAAGTTAACTTCATAAAGTCATTAAACCCGTGATTACATTTTAAAATATTATTCCCCAGCCATTTCTTCTTAGACTTTAAAATATAGTTACTGTATATACTACTTTCTTTGTAATGTGAAAAATTGTAAAATACACTTATTTTTCATAAACTCCTAATTATTAACAGAGCTATTTGCGCTCCTATAGTTAAAATCATATCAACACTTCCGTTATTTAAACTTCACTTTTAGAGGTTCATAATTTGGCTGTAATAAAAAATATATTCAGACTCTGAGGTCTCAAATATTGTTTGCTGGTGCTAGGAAATTTAGCCTGTTTTTCTTTAAAAAGCTAAGTAATTTGGATTGTTTCCTGTTCTTCAATACCATCCCAAACAAAATATTTTGTAATGTGGGCTTAATAGTTTAAAAATTAAAAAAATTAGGAGAAGACAAGTGAGTATGTTGGAACTGCTGCTGCCCCAGATTCTGTGACTGGCACTGAGTATCCCTGAGGCTTGGAGGTGGTGGGAAATTCTTGCCATATCTCCCCTGTTGCCATATAGGAACCTCATCTGGGAAAAGTTATTGCGACATTTATATCCCAACCTCCATCTGGAACCACGGCCAGTGCTGCTCACAGAGACTGCAGCAAAGGGTGAGAGACCTCCTGACTTCAGGGCTGCAGAGCTGAGAGCAGCTTTTCTGGAATGACAAATGCCTGGGTGCTCCGGGATGGATCGTTCCTTTGGTACGGCTTCCTGAAATCCCCCTTCATCCCGGAATGCGGTAATGAGTCCACGAGGCCTTCCGCTCCGGAAATTAAGGAATCGGGGCTTATTGCATATTAATGGCAACTCTGGGACAGTCAAATAAGATAGTTTGTTATAATGCTAATTATAGCAGAGCACTCATGTTGTGGTTTGAGTGAGTCAATTATGTGTGTGTTAAACTATAAATACATCCTCCCCCCCAACCTCGGCTGCGTGGGACGTAATTTCTATTTAATTTCTTGGATACATATTTACCTGAGCATATCCTGGTTTCCCAGGTAAATATGTGTACCAATGCAGAACTCATTATGGTCTGTTTGGATAAATAATCCATATTTTATAACTGCACAGGAAGTAATTATTTTCGTATTTTGCTTTCTTTAAGCCAAAGAAATTAAATGCTGTGTGTCCGTTCCTTAAAATAAAATAGATGCAAAAGTTGGGGCAATGCGAGAATAAAGTTTTCATTGTTTTGGTAGAAACTGAGAATATTATTCCAGATTTTGATCTTGTGTTTATCCCAGAATAACTCCATTAAAGTAAACAGTGTTATTCAGGATTTACTTAGATGCAAATGGGACGTGAATTTGGCCTCTGCTCCTTACTCTCCCTTCCTTCATCATGAGGCTCCTGTAAGCAGCTCACACACAATCTGTGTTATAAATGTCTTTGTCACGTGTTTATCATTTGGAAAAATTATGTATTTCAGCTACAGAAATTAACATATCTGAATTTTATGGTAAGAAATTTAATGCTTTGGAGAGTCACAGAATGGTTTGGGTTTGAAGGGACCAAGAGATGGTCCTGTAAATTTTAGGGAACTAGAGCGAACTTTCACATCCGATATTTCTGCCATTGTTTTATGTGATGTTTGGAAAAGCTGTGTTGTGTTATCACCATGCTAAGGTCAGGTTTTCTAGCACTTTTAAGCTCAGTGGGGCCAAAGTCAGCCCTGGCATAAATCCATTAGCTGCAATAGATTTACACCAGAGAGGAATATTGGCTCGTACTTGGTAAATTTTTTTTTTTTATCCAGCTCTTTATATTTTATGTTAGAAATATAAGTAGCTTGCGTGCCCTCAAACTAATCAGAATAAGAAACAGTTTTGCTTATGCCAAAAAATAGAGCTATCGTTTTTCACATTCTTACATTTTTCAAGTAAGATTGTATTACTGTGACTTCTGAATTCCTGAAATCTCTCTGGTCTCGGTGACTGCAAGGGCCAAGAGGGAGTTTCAAGGGGAAACTCTGAACCTCTTCACGCGGTATGTTTTGTGTTGTGAGTATGAGATACAGTTAACATTTTGTGTGCGCATGATTAGTGTGGAAAAAAATTAATGCAGTCCAGTATTATGATTTATGGACTGAATCTTTTGCCCACTGAACACTTGCCAAAATGAAAATCTTCCCCCCCCCACCCCTCCCCGCCTCCTTCTTTGGATATTAGAAACAGCTACTGTTTTTGTTGATCTTTTTAACTTCTGAATAGGCCTATTTCAAGTCATAGCAGCATGGGAGCTCAGATTAATAATATACTTATTCAGGCAGTGATACTGAGTGAAACCATTGCTAGTGTAAGCATGAAGGATAAGATTTCTTTAAATTATTTTCAGGTGCATTAATGCATTTCTAAAGAAGAATATACAGATATTTAAACATAAATTGCTGTTTATTGATCATGTTACAGGTGTGTATGAATTTTAATATCATGAATTTTTAAGGGTGTCTCTTCTTTTGATAACTTTTGTACTGTGCTTATGGTCAGTTTTCCATCACAGGGCAAACAAGGGTGAGAGAAAAAAACCCTATGATTAAATCTTGCTTTTTGGACAATGTTTTTTAATTTTGTGGATAAAGCATATTCCATGCTAGGAAGCATCCTTTCTATCCCACCATATCTGCAGCATCATGGTTTACACTTAAACACGTTGTCCAGAGAGGTGGAAGGTGCCCCATCCCTGAAAACATTCGAGGTTCAGACTGGACAGGGCTCTGAGCAACCTGATCTAGTTGAAGGTGTCCCTGTCCCATTCCTCACTGAACTAGTGGAACTTCAAAGATTCCTTCCAACCCAAGGCTACAAGTTTTCTGACCCTGTGCTAGTTTTGATATGATCCATCTGTGTACAGAACAGCCTGATTTCCTGCACCTACTGAAGGCTGATGGGATTAGTCCCTTCGAAAGAATTGTGCTCTTTCCAGCACAATTTGAGGTGTTTAGGGCCTTAAGAGGCAATGGAGTTGAGGACAGTCCATTGCTTCCCACTCCTTTGGCCACCTCTTACCAGTTTTTCTGGCATTTCTTGCTCAATCCCATCATCATCACTTTCATAGCTGAAGGGCCTGGTCTGCTCAATAAGGTTTTTCAATTCCTTCGTTAATAGAGTTGTTTTTTCCTATCAATTCATTTTCTTTCTCCCAAATGAAATAAGAGCATGGCTAAAAAAGTTCTTCATGTGAGTCTGGTTTGTACTAATGCTAAGTCAAAGAGGGGTAGAGTTTCTTTCAAAAAATACTTAGGTAAGCTGTTTAAAATTAATATTTGTTATTCTAAAAAATTGGGAGAGGGATCAGCCACCCTTCCACAGTTGCAGATAAAGTGCTATGGCAAGAATTTGGCATTTTTACATTGCCTGAGAGAATTATATGTTCATTTTCTGTGCTAAGGAAAGAAAAAAAAAAACGGCTGCAGTGCTTTTTAAAAGCAATCATTTTAAATATAAACAAAAAAGCTTTTGCTTGAGATTTGTCAAAAGTCTTTCAGGCTTTTCATGAAATTGTTTTTCACTTCTTGGCAAACAAGAGCCGGGTGAGTGACACCTTTGAGAGTCCCAGCTTGTGTTTCAGTGCACAGCCTGTATTTTGCTAGTCAGGACCGTGCAAAATATTATCTGAATTTATTTAAGACAAACCCCAGTGAATAAAGTTTTGAACACTGAAAAGGCCATCTTAATTTATTCATTTATTTTAGTTGCAGCAAGCAGCTGAAGTTTCTCAGATGAGAGGAGCTCGAGTCATCTCTGCTGAAGATCTTCTGTTCTTAATGCGCAAAGATAAGGTACAGTAACAAGACAGAAGTTTTTATTTACATAATCAGCTGCTTATTTTGTTTTCAAGTGTTTGCCTAACCTATGCAAAAGGAGGCCATCATCATGGATAGCTTTATTTAAAAGTATAGCTGCTCTAGAATTGAATCTTATTGTGCGCAGTGCAGTCATTCTATAATATTTTAGTTAATTTTTGTCTTTTCCTGTAACTTCAATTAGCAATAGATTTTTTTTCACAAAGCTCTAGAGTGGGTACTGCACCTTAGAGCTCAAAACACTTTCTTAATTAGGTAAGAATATTGATCCTGATCCTTTATATTCCTTTTATTAAAAATCAATAATTCTAATTTCCCCCTGGGTGTACGTGTGACATTTGACAGTGTGACTATTATAGTTTTGTCATTTAGACTGTAAATTATCTTTATTTCTTTTATAATATTTTTTCATGTACTATGTCCCTCTAAAATCTCCAAATTTAGGGATGGCCTTGCTTTCTCTGGGTAGTAAGTAACAGGTCAATAAAAAAAAATTACTTTTCTTTCCTGAAATTTCAAAATTCTTCAAAAATTATTGTCAGCTGTTTTTATCTACATTATTTATTCTTCCTATATCTCCTTTTCTTCCTTAGTTCCTCACTTTCCCTCACCCTTTTCTCTCCTCTTTGTTTTTCTTTCCTCGTTAGATAGGTGAAACCTGATGACCAAAACGATTTCAAAACTAAAAACCACTAACACGTGAAAACCAATTGCAGTTTCTTTATCTGATATGAGCCATAAGTCTGTACTGAAAAGAGCAGTTGATATGGATGTCAAAGTTCATGGAAATGTGTGTTTCTAGGCTTGAATTTCCAAACTTGAGTAAAGATTTTGGAGAGCCCTAAAAGAAGCCTTATCACTGAATTTCTCCTTTCTGAAAGTCAAACCCATTTCTGTCTCACAGCAAAGTACCAAGGAATTCAAATAAATAAATAATATTTAATGTTTAATTGCTATTTACTTTGAGGTACTTTCTATGTATGGGTTTTCTGCAGAATCAAAAATTATGAACATTCTAACAATTATATTTACTGACTAATGTATTGCACATTACAGTTAGTTTAAATAAAAAAATACTCATTAATGTAAATGAATTTTTTTTCTCTCAGAAGAAGCTCAGAAGGCTGCTTAAATACATGTTTTTTCGAGACTACAAATCTAAAATTGTCAAAGGAATAGAAGAAGAAGACCTCCTCGAAGGTAGAAAAAAGAAATTACTTAATTTGGGAGAGGTTTGATGTTTTATAAGTGCTGAACAGCTCAATGCAAAGTACTGCTAACTTGCTTAATAGTTAGAGACACAAAACTAATGTCTTTAGAGGAATTTGTTTGAAAAATCTCTGCTTTTCCATTTGAAATGCTTCTAAAGTGGGCATCTACCACCTGCAATTGCATGGACATTTGCTAAATTATTGTCAAAAGATTTTGGCATATTTAAAAAAACATCCTATAATCTGAAGTCACTGAATACTAATAAATGACCTGGGTCTTTTTTTTTTGCTGTGGTTTAAAGTTTTATACTTTGAATCTGTAATTTAAAGAATGGCAAACACTTTTGTTTCCCCATTCCATGAGCAAGTCACTGATTTTATAACCAATGCATTTAGGGAAAAAGCTCTTTGAATTAAAAATATATTAATTTATGCCATATGATTTGCTGTTATAAGGTTTTGTTGATTTATATTGACATTAGATTTAACATTTCCGTTGTAAAAAGTCAAGTTAAAACTTATCATAGCAAATCTAAACCTTGCCATGCTGTTACAACATCTAACAATGTCCATACACAATTTTTTGTATTTAACTTATTTCCTTTCTCAGAACCCTTTATTATTTTTTCCCTTACAATGAATTCCTTATATTTGGTTCCTCTGAGCATCCACACTGATTTTAGATAAACATTGTACTTCTTGCTTTGACTTAATCAAGCTGTGGATAAATTTTTATCAACTCATTTGAGATTTAATTTGCCTGTGGCATTTTATTTTCACCACACATGAAAAGGTATCGTTTCATGCAATCAATGTGGCAGAATCACTTCTGACCTGACAGCTTTGGGTTTTAATACTTAAGCTTAAACAGTTTTCCTAAGTTGTTTGGATGCTCATGAAATGCTTCCTAAACACAGTTTATCCTGGAATTAAAGTTGCATTTTCCGTCAGGCTTTGGCAATTGAAGCCATTAATTTTATTTTGTGAATTTAATGCTTTTGTAGCTGCTCTTTTGTTTGGAACAAGAGAGATCACAGAGATCACCCTGCCAGGGTTTTCCAGCTTTAATGCAGAGCAGTGGTCCATCACCTCTGGAACTGCATCCTAACGTGTGTGTTAGAGTTTGATTTAAGCTGTAGGTAATGAGGATGTTCTTTCTGCATGTGTTCAGGGAAGAGCTTTTCCTCCATATATTCTGCCTATGAGTGAGGTTTTTTTGTGCCACTGTGGATTCTTCGGTGAGAAGTAACGGTGTATGAGCAGCAGGTTTCTCTAGATCATGAAAAAGCCAGGTTATACCAGAAAACACTAAAGGTGATTTTTTACTATCACTGCAGAGTAGTGACCTAGGTCAGGTAGCACAGCTTGTTTGAGGGGACAGTAGGAACAGGCCCTTTTCTGCACTGTGTTGATTCTAAAACATCAGTTGATGTTTGGAGAAGCCAAATAAGTTTGTTATTCTTTTCTTGTCTTTATGAAGACAAATTCAACAGTAATAACACCAACAAAAGGCAGAAGCTTGCTCAAGACTTTCTCAACTCCATTGACCAGACTGGAGAGCTCTTAGCCATTTTTGAAGATGATGAGATTGATGATGTCAAGCAAGAGCGAATGGAGGTAATTCTTTTCTTTCACTGGTACCCAGCTCCAGCAGAGAAAGCTGTGAAATATTTCATACATCATGCTGGTCTGATGCTTTTTTCATGCTGCATATTAAACATGTTTTTTTCCTTTTGCCCAGATGGTGTAAAGGAATCCTATTTCCATATTTTTCCTATTCCTTCAAATGTTTCCTGATATCTAAGCACACATGCTGAGAAGGAAGATTAAGAAAGGGTAGTTATGGATCTTTATGTCTGCCATGTATTTGTATTTCCTTCCTGTAGAAAGCAGATTCTATTTTTAAACATTTCACACACATTTCTCACAATCATTTCTTTTCTTTTGCATTATTCCTCTCATTAGAAAATTGTTCAATAGCTTTTGAGGACTCTTTTCACTTAACACAGCTGAAATTAAAATATTCTTTGCAAACGTGCTTCAGTATAAGCTCTACTCTCTGTCCTTTCAAGTCCTATTTTCTGATCTATGTAGTTATGAAAAGTTTTGTCTACATAACAGAATGCAGCCCCATAGCACTCTCATAAAACTCAGTGGAATCAAGAAGCAGCATAGCTGTGGTAGCACAAAAGTCTGTGGTTTTGGCCAAATTTTCTGTAGATGGACAGGACTGCCCTGTCTTTTTGGTAGTTTTGTCTGTCACCCTGGTTCATGTTTAACTGCTCAATTCCTTCTCGTGTCTTCTGTGGGCAATGACATGTCAAGGGCAAAACTGTGCTGGGAGCACACTCACAGTTCCAGACTAACATTTAAGCCAATTTCCATCCATTTTTAGCAGCAATATAGTATACATGGCTGTTGGAAATTCATTATTTGTAGAGTGCTCTTTATACTCTTTCAGTGAGTGCATTGGTTGATTTTCTTTTCTGTGCTGAGGTGGCTCATGTGTTTGGGAGTATTTGTGTGTTTAATATTTGACTATTAGGGCCTCATTTCACTTTAGGGTTTCATGGAAAATTCTAGGAAATAATGAGGTTTTTATCCTGCTCAAGTTGTAATTCTACATTTTTTCTTCTTAATGGGGCTTCTTTTCAGAACTGTGACATTTTCCCAATCTCGTTTCCTCTTCTTTCTCCCCTCTATTGGGAAGAAATCAAAAACTATTGAAGAACCCCTTCCCTCTAAGAATTTGGCAAGGAACGAGTCCCATTTCCCCCCAGCTGAGAATTAGTGTCGTCACACAGTTGTTCCCAACCACTGTTTGTGTTTTGGAAACCAATGGTTTCTTTTCTTTAATTTCTTACTTATTTATTTATGCAAAATGTTATGTTTTGCATAAAGCCAAAAAGTAGGCAAATCCTTTGAGCTTGTACAGCATTCTTCTGAATGAATGGGTTATGTGCTTGGCTTTACATTCTCTTCTATCGTTCTGGTACAGTATTTTTCTGGTCTAAAAACCTACACAATTTGATAAAAGTATGAAGTTCCCTGTTCTAGGCAAGGGCAAATCTGATTCTATGTTTGTCTGTCAAGGAATATGTGTCTGTAATCAGATATTTGTCTTTCATCTGACTACATGTGTTTTGTTTTTTATCATTAGACTGTAATTCATTAATTGTAATGTGCATATATACATATATATATATCTCAAGTAATTTTTCTCCCTGTTGCTTGACTTTATTACATTTTATGAACGTTTGATGTTTCCATGTTAAAAAAAAAAAAAAAAAGAAGAAAAAAACCAAAAGGAAAATCAAGATCTTATTTTAGAATAGATTTATGAAGCCAGTACTATGTATTTTCTTTCTTATGGGTCTCTAAAACTAATGACAAAACATGAAACACTGTTTGAAACCTGCTACTCAAAATTTTAATGTATTTTTGGCTTTGTTTCATTTGGGATTTCGTCGTCACTTTGAGGTAGGTGGGAAGGAATCAAAGATAGTAGGAAATGTGATCCATTCTTAAAGGAAGAGTTGTTAGTGGATGGGGTAATCTCCTGAATCCCATTTGCTTTGTGCACTAGATTGTTTAATCCATGCTAAGTTTTGAAGGAAATCCAGTGGACACTTTACCAGTGTTCTTTGAGGAATTAGTATACTTAAATCATGAACTGCAATCTAAAGGCAGTATTCCTTTTAAGTATCAATTACCTCAGAAATGTGTGGTTATCTTGGTTTGGACAACTGTAAATGATTTCAGTTCCACTTTGCCTTAGGCCAAAATCATGCTAAGTTGTCCAGAGCAGATGATAAACATGTATTTCTGATGTCATTATGGGCTAAACAGGATATGATTGTTTAGCAGTATGGTTTCAGTTATGATACAAAATGAAAATATTGTTTATGCTAATTTCTTTTAAAACATTTCATAAAATTAGAGCTAAGCCTTCATGTGATTGCTTGCAGAGCTGTGAGGTCTATTCCATATTTGTACCATGGAGGAGTAGGCAAAGATTTGCTGAAAACATTACTAAAGGAGAACAAACAATTCTATACTTCTTTGACTAAAACACACCCACCAATGCTGTCATATTAATAGAAAAGGGCATTCTTCTGGGATTGTATGTAGAACTTACTGATATATCCTGTGATTTTAATTTGAAGCAAAGGGACTGTCTGTGAAACAGTAATACCAATAATGTGCAAAGGAACATGGAGTACTCTTAAAATACAGGACAGAATTTAGGAACACAATTCATGTTACTTGTCATAACACGTGATTATGTTATCAATACATTGCAGTTAGACGACTTACTGTAAAAATAATAGCATTAAATGGTGGCAGAGCAACCAACTGTAATGGCAAAATTAAAACAAAATAAAAACTGTACTAGCACCTGTGTCTCACCCCATAACAGTTACTATTTTGCCCTTCTGAGGCAGCAGTAAAGCAATAGTGAAAACACTTCTATGAGTTAAGAACAGTTATAGAGGGAATAAACAATTCTCAGTCATAGCAGTAATTGAACTGTGCACATGAAGGAGAGATGGATCATAGAACTTGTCTTTATAATGGGTGACAGTCTCTTGAGAATAACACCAGAATGGCAGTGTACCCACACTCCTCTTTTACTGTACAGGTTGGGCTGTGGAATAGCCAGAGCTGATGGTGCTCAGGAATTCCCTTCCTTTGCCTGTTCTGTGGCAGAATCCACAATAAACAAAACCTTGCAAGTGGATTTCAATTTGGCTTTTCCTCTTTCTCTTAAAAATCGTCTAGAGAGGAGAGTTATATTCCTGTGGGATATGGCTGAATGGGTGTGGGAAGAAGGCACATGTTAATTTTAAATCTTTGAACTTTTTCTTGTTTGCAGTTCGGGTAGAGGTACAATTTTGAGTGTCCTTATGTTGCTTCTCTGAACATCTTGAGTTCCTGTCCATAGCTAAACCAATTGCAGGTTTGGCTGCTATTTTGTGAATTGTAGCTCCAGTTCTCCCATTTTTTTCTATTAGAACCACTATCAAATTCTGCATTTCATGTTGCTAAAATCAAGTGTAGCTGCTTTAAAACTTCAGTCAACATAATTGCAAAGCTGAATTCTCACTAATAGTGTAAAGACCCATTTTTTTAATGGTTTGTTTTATAGCTCCAATACCTCTCCCCCAGGAAGAAGAAGTTTTGCCATCAGAAACCTGGACTGACACAAAGGAATGCATAGAGCATCACGCTGTGAATGCTCTGTTTCACTTTTGTTCCCACAGGACTAGGAGAAACACCATTCGTCTGTCACTCTGACTGCTAGTTCAGGGATATATTTCCAACACTCACATGTTAAATGGCAATAATTCAGTTGCAGTAGCTACCATAATGCTTTCATAGTACATTGCAAGTTTGAATAAACAGTGGAGGGAAAATAACTTCCCTACAAGAATAGACTACCTTGAAAGCAGGCTGAAAGCCAGCAAAATGGTAAAACTAAGTTATCCCTACTTTGTGGTTCTTTTGTGGGGGTTGAAACTAGATGCTCTTTAAGGTCCTTTCTAGCCCAAACTATCCTGTGATTCTATGATTTGTGTATTTTCCTATGAATTACATTATATATTTAAAAACTACAGATACATATTTTTATTCTAGGAAGTTCATTATAGATGTGCTTTTTCCAGTGCTGCTTACCTATCTTCTCTTGGTGGGAAACCTGTACGAAGCTCACAGCAATGCAATAAACTCTGTACAATATAAAGTAGATTGCATTAAAGTGTAGGTGTGTTTGGAATATATAGGTTTTTACATGACTTTGAATTACTTCCATTTAATTTTGTCTTTCTTCAGAAACCGTTAATTTGTGTCCAGACAAGACACCTAAACACATCTGACTGCACCTTGGGGTACAAGGAATTGTGCTCTGGAAGTTAACTCTGGTTTAGTCATAGAAATAAGGTGGAAGTAGTAGTAAATTAGGCAGTGACCAGGAATAGACCTTCCTGCTGGAGTAGCATCATCTGCTTTTGACTGATCACACTTTGACTTTTGCCAGATTATGTTGTCCCAAACAATGTGCACCTCTGGGGCCCTCAACACAGGAAAGACATGGACTTGTTGGGGCAGTTCCAGAGGAGGCCACGAAGATGAAGGCTGGAGCACCTCTGCTATGAAGACAGGCTGAGAGAATTGGGGATGTTTAGCCTGGAGAAGGATCCAGGGAGACTTTGAAGCACTTTCCAGTGCCTAAAGGGGCTCTGGGAGAGCTTGAGAGGGACTTTGGACAAGGGCCTGGAGTGACAGGACAAGGGGGAATGGCTTCAAACTGACGGAGGGTCAATTTAAATAAGCTGTAAAGATTATGTTTTTTACAGTAAGGGTGGTGAGGCACTGGCACAGGTTTTCCAGCAGGGTAGTGGATGCCCCACCTCTGGAAACATTCAAGGTGAGGTTGGACAGGACTTTATCAGCCTGATCTAGTTGAAGATGTTCCTGCTCATTGCAGGGAGGATGGACTAGGTGGCCTTTAAAGGTCCCTTCCAACCCAAAACATTCTATCACTCCATGAACTCCTTGGAGCCAGCAGAGCCAGGAGCTCTCTCAGCTGCAGAGTTTGGGTATGGCCACTCTCTTGGGGATTCCTGGAGAGCATTAGCATGGACACAGGTTGCTCTGTGGTGACTGCCCTCAGACTGAGGGCATGGACCTTGGGTCTTTTAACTGAGAGAGCGAAAATTTGAGGGCATAATTCAGAAATAAACAGCTGTGAGCTCTTCTGTTCAGGGTGGATCTGAAAGATGGTGTTGAAGTATTCAAATTCATTGTACTAATTTGGAAAAGATGTACAAAGAAAATAAGCAGGAAATGATTTAGAAAGAGCTCTGAGGCCTTTCAGTACTACTATGCTCATTTCACTGGCAAAAATTATGCCAGTGTAAGTGCTGTGTGGGGTCATTACTCTTTAGGGAGTATCTGTTCCTGCAGGGTGTATCAATAACAAACTGGAATTTGATTTAAAAGCCCATATGGGAAGTACAGACAACACACACTTAATAGGAACTGCATGCTGGAAGATAAACTAAGATATTTTCTTTTACTAAGCATTGATTCTCAGAGCACATCTTTTTTGCTATCTTATTTTGATGCTAAACTTATTTTTCTTCGGAAAGAATTATGTTTTTTACTTCCTTGCTGATTTAAGATTCTTGTCGACGAAATCTTTATTTTGGGACAGAATCTTTGCATTTCATTCAGTGATGTCTTCTGTTATCTCACAATATGGTGACCTAATCTTTTTTTAATTTTTAGAATCAGAGTTTATAAGTCCTGAACCTTTTTTTGATTTTAACTGCTACACCCTATGAAAGAATGTATCTTGGGGTAAGATTTGACTGCAGATGAAGATGTTAAAATTTACTTTGCTTTTTTGCATGTGAGAAGAAATCTGCCACTGTCACTACTGGACACCCCAGCAGTATAAGTAGTGGAGTTTGGAGATTTATTCAGCTGATTAGGTGTTTGTGTCTTCTTTATAGTGAGCTACACAGTTCTGTGCCCTCCCCTGGCTGTGTTTATCTTGCAGGGAATTCCTCTGCACTGTCAGTGACCATTCTGCTTCTATCCTGGCCCTATGAGGGCAGTGAAGGCTGAAAGATTCAGATGAAAAGTAGTAGAAGTAGAAAAGGCTTGAGTTTTGAGGAACTAATAAAGGGATGGAGTGTATATGCCTACAGGTATGTGAGGTTGCTCAGATTCACTTGAGAATACGAGTGTAATCCATGGAGTTTTTTGTGCTGTCTTCAAAATACGCTCTCACAAATCTGTCATCTATTTGTCTTGTGCTGCTCAATGTACAGGATTGCAGCTTTCTAACGTTATGTCATTTACACCAGCAACTCCAGCTGGCTTTAAACTAAAATTTCTTCAAACTTATAGAGGACAAGTTTAGGTTAAGTATTGGGGAGAAACTCTTTACTGTGAGGGTGATGAGGCCCTGGCACTGGTTGCCCAGAGGAGCTGTTTCTACCCCATCCCTGGAAGTGTTTAAGGTCAGGTTGGATGGGACTTTTAACAACCTGGTCTAGTGGAAGGTGTTCCTGCCTATAGCAGGGGGTTGGAAGGAGATGATCTTCAAGGTCCCTTCCAACCGTAGCCATTCTAAGATTCTTAGTTATGGCCTTAAATTTTAAGACATTAGGTTTTGCAAACAAAGAAAATAGAAAGTAAGGTTCCTTTTTCTTTACCAAATATTGTAAAATATAGGCAAAGTGGTAGGACACAGAAGGACAAGCCATACTATTAAAACTTTATGTCTTATACATTATTTATGGAATAAATAATTGCAGCCCTAAATGTAAATCAATGTCATACTCACCCATGAGTGCTGCAAAAATAGGAGGAGATTGTCTCAAATTTGGAAAAGGATTTATAATGGCTAGGTAGTGTACTCAAACAGGAATGGGAAAGTTCCTCCTCAAGGGCCATACACTCTTGGGACACTGATTAAAACAACCTAACATCTCATTTTCCCTCCCCCTTAAGCTGCTTTGAGAGCTCAGAGCATCACTACAAGTTGGGCTGAATTTCACTTCACTGTACCTGCCTAAAAGCTTAAACATCTCAGTAACTTAGACTGTCTTCTCTATGCAGAAATGAGAGAGAAACAATCCAAGGAGAAGTTAATTTCCTAGATGAGAAAAAAATTGCCTTTTCTTTGCTTTTCTTTTCTTTTTTCTTTTCTTCATTCCCAGAAACATCAAAGTCACATTTGAGTGTAGTTCATCAGATGTTAGGAAAAGTACTTCTGGTGCCTTGGAGGATGATTCTCTTTGGAGACTCAGGTTCTGTGTATGCACTGGGACCATGGTGATACAATAAAAAAATGTAATGATGATCTATAATAGACTTAAAGGTCACACTAGCTCCTTATTTGCAATCTCCTGCTTTTGATACACATAGATGCCAAGATTAAAAAGAATGTAGATGAAACATAATCAAGACAAAAACCTTTTTTCTCTAGGGAATGTCTTCTTTTTTTTTTTTTTTTTTTTTTAATATTTTCAAATGGAAGTTATGGATGCAAATATAGAAGGAATTCATTTTACTGCATCAGTGCATTCAGTGTTTCCAGATGAGTGTGAAGAGAGCACAGCAAGCAGAGTCTCAACTCTGAATTTGCTGTCTGGGCATCAAAGTATTTGTAATCATTATTGGGTATAAAAATAAGCCTGCTGGTATTAATGGTTTCTCTGATTACACATTGCTTGGGAATGTTTGGGATAGTGGGAAAACACTGTTTCTCTTGGGTAATGGTTGAATTGGTTAAAAGTAAGCAGAAAATAAAACAGAAACAGTTTTTCCTTTAATATCTATATGCCTGTAAATGTTGTGTCATTCTTGTTGGAATGGGAAAAAGCTCCTGAGTGGAAAAAAATTCTTGTTACAGCCAGCATCCTTAGACTTTTTTCACTGCTACAAATCTTAGATTATTCGTTTTTTTTTCTCACGTTGGGGTTGCTTACTATGGTTACATAAAGTGACCTATTTGTTTGGGTCTTCAGTCCTGGTAAAATATTGTTTTTAGAGCATTTCAGTGAATGTTGCTCATAGTACAAGTTTAGGCAGTTTTGCTGGAAGGGCAAGGTGATATTTGCTTTTCTGTCTTTTAGTTCTTTGAGTATTTTTTTGGCACTGTTTACTTTCTCTGAGGAAGAGGAAGATTCTGGGCTGTTGTATTTTGTATTTTTGACACCCAAATGACTATGTTTCAACTTAACTTTTGGAAGGAAACTTTATATGCGTAGATTATTTATATCTCTGATTAAATGTAGACACACGTACATATAAACAGTATTTCCATGGAGCATTTGATTAGGAGCCAAATATAAGATTAACAAAACATTCTCCTTCCAAGTGTATTTAATACTATGTTTATTTGTGATCCTGTGTGTAACATGCTTGTTGCTTAGATATATTAATCACCCTATATTGGTACTCAAAATACAATTATTGTTTGTGTCAACTTTGGAGAATTGGGAACAAGGATCTGTGGTAAAGTCTGACAAAGATCCAGTGGTAGAAGGTGATTTTAATTGCTGCCATACTTTAAAGTAGTTAAACAAATTGGTGCTGATAAAGATTTGCCTTTCTGAGGTTGTATAGTGCAAATTTTTCTACAAGACAGGGTGTAATTCTGATGCTTTGGGGGGGGAAGTTATTTTTTCAGGTCTTTGAACCTTTATGTAGCAAATGCTAATCTTTGAAGCTCCATTAAGCCTAATAGTTAAGTCTTTCTGAATGAAGAAAAAATGACAACTATTTATTTCTTAGGGTAAGATGTTAAACAGGTCTACTCTGGAAACAGTTATATAATCTCAACCTTTCTAGAAAGAATTCATCACTTCAATAAAACCATTTTCAAGACTGTTTTGCACAGGATTCACAAAACTCAAAAGGAAAATCCGTGGGGTTGTAAGATGAATGAATGAATTACTCTGTGACATTCCCGGTTCTCATGTCTTGCAAGGAAGAGATTTTCCATCTTTACTGTTAAAAGCAAGACTGAAACCTCAGCACAGAGACCCTTTTTTTTGGCATAAATCTTCACAACCACCCCCTTCTCTCACCCCCACCTGCAAAGCTCTGAGGGGCAGGAGCACCTTGGGTCATCAGCCACTGCTTCACCAAGTTCCAATGTGCACTCCTGAATTTCTCTTTCCTTCCACTTAAGGATTCATATCACAAAAAGTTTTGTGTGGAAGAAAATAATGTCTTCTAACAAATGAAGACAATAGAGATAGGTTCCCTATGGCATGAAATAGAAGGGAATTCAATGGAGTTCTGTTTCAACTGCTGCAGAAAAGAGGGGTCTGAGATGTAGCAGGCAGGGTCATGTTCTCTCATAGGTGAGAACAGTCACAAACCAATATTAAGGAAAGGATTTTTTTCCTGCTTCATTCATAGGAGGCTGATGCATGCCCTGAACCTAAGGCAGTGGCAAGCTCATTTGTCTGTAGTTTCATTTCTCTGCTATTTCTAGACATGAAAGGTGTAGTAGAGAAGCCCCATTTTCCTCTCCTTACTCTGTGTATCCACTGAGGGAACAAAACTGCCCTTTTCAGTATTAGACTCCAGCAGTGAACTACACCCTAATTTGAATCAGGCCCATGGGTTAGCCCTGCAAATACCTTCTAGAAAATCACTAAGAATCCCTTTCTTTCACATTGGCATTTACCCTCTAATAGCAGACTGAGCAAGCTGTGTGTCATCAAAGCCTCTCCATCCAGCCTGCAGCATACAAACAATAGAGAGGAGCACTGGAAGTATTCAGGCTGCACTCCAGCTAAATATAGCCAAAATGAGCTCAGATCTATTGAATTGCACAATTTAATGGGGAAAAAAGTCTATTGAAGGTTATTGAATACAAGGACATTGCATTTGGTTAAAGAAGTGTTTGAGCCACAGATTACTGGGTGCTGCATATTCAGGAAAATAGTTACTGTAAGATTGTCTTGAAATTACACTAATCATCACCCCTTACTGCTGGAACCTGGGCTAATTGGAGATTTGTTCTGTCCCTCCTTGTGTATATTTGATCTTTACTTTTCTCCTTTTGATCTTGATTTGGCATTTTGTTTTTCTTTTTTTCGTTCTAACCACACGATTAGCCAGACTAGTGCAGTTTTTCTGCTCAGAAGAGGTCCATTTGCCAGCTCCTGGGCTATATTGCCTGTCATATGTGTTTGAATTCAGATAGGATTTTGTGTCCTGTGTATCTGTGTCACAGGCACTGAAGCAAAAAATCGAGGATCCCTTGATTCACTCAATATTCACTATCTCTGTATTGTCATCTTCCTTTGAGTAAATTCCACTCTAAAAGCCAGCATGCCACAAGATTTGATTAGCTATTTCCCAGTTACTCAGGTTGAGTGTTGTCATTTTATATTCTCATTTGCAAAGCCACCAGGGGCCAAACCATCCCACCTACATTCACACTCGAGTTCAGATGTCCCAAGGAAAGCCAAAGGATCTGTTGCCTAAGGGGAAGGTCATAAAGATAATCCAATACAAAGCACATTGCTTCCTACTGAATCAAGAGGTATATGAGAAATACCAGCATTTTTAGTTTTAAAGCTCATTTTGATAGGACTACCCCTGTAACCTGACAGACTATCCCTAAAATAGAATCCTATGGCAGGTTTTTATAGGGGATATCATTTTAGTACTGGGAGTAAGAATAAGAACACAAGTACAATGACAAATAAAAGGTATGCTTGTTAATATGATTTTACTTTTATCAGCTTCTCATATAAATTAACATGGAAAGAATTAAAGTGAGTACAGGACATCTCATAACCACAGTAGTTGCTTCCCCTTGTACTGCATTTTCTTGATGCATAAACATGGCAGGGGCTTGGAATATGATGGTCTTCATGGTCCCTTCCAACCCAAACCATTCTGTGAATCTGTGATTCTCCCTATGCATTAAACTCAGACATGATTGGCTGTTGGATCTTATAAACTAAATAAAAGCAGTAATTCATAGCATGGCAAATAAACACTGAGCCATTATCCAGAGCAGTCCAGTCTCTGGAAAGCCGACCTGCCATTCACAGGGACCCTTTTGATAGACTGGAGAAATGGGCTGACATGAAGGTCAGCCACAGTAAATGTGGGATGCTGTAACCCCATGCACCAGTAGAGCTTGTGGGCCAACCATGCTCTGGGCTGTGTCAGCAAGAGGTCAATATCCCCTGCCAGCAGGTCAAGGGAAACAATGCTTCCCCATTAATGCTTCCCCATTATTTGGCACCTCTGAGACCACATCTGGCATCTGTGTCCAATTTTGTGCTCCCAAATACAAGAAGGACTTTGAAATACTGAAGCAAGTCTGGCAGAGGGTCACCAAGAAATTTAGGGGGTACTTGACAAATGAGGAAAGACTGGGAGGCAAGAGCTTGTTCAGCCTGAAAAAGGGGAGGCAAAAGGGAAAATGCTTTGCTGTTTACAACTGACTGATGAAAGAGGAGATGGAGCCAGACCCTGCTTCAATGTTGCATGGTGAAGGACAGACTGATATGTAACAGGAGAAAAACAGTACTGATCAAAGATTGAAACTTGTTGGCCAGAGAGACTGAGGAAGTCTCCACCTTTGGAGGTACTCCAAACTTGACTGATCAGGGTGCTAAACCACTTCATCTGGACCCTTTTTTGAGCAAACTAGAGATCTCTGGAAATGTCCCAAACCTTTTCTGGTGTAAATTATTGCACCATTCTTTGATTCTGCACTGAAGTTTCCCATTTCAGATATTAAAATGGCAGGTGGGGTGGAAATAGAAGAGCTTTTATAAAACACATAGATGATAAACCATCTCAAATTTCTAAAAACTGTTCAATAATCTAGGTAGCATATAATTGGACTTTTCAGCTTCTGCACTTTCGGTAATCTGTAACTGCTGGTATTTCCTGGAATAGATGTTTTATGTATATAAGGAACAGGGTTTTCTGTCTTTCATTTTGTCTCAGCCGTTGTGGTTTATTTTATCTGTGATGTTGCTTGCTGTATTCTTCCGTAAGAATATGATCTGGCTGCTGTGCAAAATTGCACTGGGTGAGAGCTTCACACATGTGCCACAGCGATGGGATCAGGAGCACTAAGATTTAAGCATCTCAAGTGTCTGTTGAAATGGTGAAATAATACAATTAAGCTCTACGTGTTGCAAAATGGGAGATGAATCCTTACCCAATCCACTGGAAAAAGGGCCCACAAGGTTCCTAACAGAGCAGCACAGGTGGTGTGCTGGCATAGTTTATTCCCTCTATACAAGGAGCATCTTTCCATTTGAATGTTTAGCCCCTCAAGCTTTAAATTTTGTCTCTTGTTTTCCTTCATTTTGCTCTACCATCTTTGTTTAAAATTGAGGATACCTAGACAGGTAAACACTTTCATTAAATTAATCAGAAAAGGTTATTTAATTTGGATAATCAGGAAAAACAGTAACAGTTCTCATTTTTGGATAGTTACCTTACATAAAGTCCTCATGGAGTGCACACATAGAGTTTATTCTTACAGATAATCCTGGGATCAGCATTTGACTCTATTAATAATCTGGGATTTGCATTAAACTAACTTTAAAACATGAGAAAAACTAGGCATTGCTGCCGCTTTGGCTTGAAAAAGGGAATCCACAACTAGACCAAAATTTTCAAGGGAAACAAGACCATAATACTGTCAGTAGCAAAAATACTGATTTTGCACAGAGAATAAATTTAGAAAATAATTTATGTGAAGATCTTTATCAAGTCGGGATTCTTTCTGAGCAAAAAAAAAAAAATAATATTTTCAGTTGAATGTTTGGGTTATGACTTCAGAGGTAGCTCTTTTAACTTTTTTATGGAAGTAGTGGCTTTTAGAATTTCTGTGCCATAGTGGTGTCTGTGCTTCTGGTGTGCTAAAAGAGATTTCTTTCAAGGCAGAGGTAAGAAAGCAATCCAAAGTGGTCATACAAAAAATACACTGATGCGTATACTTTATTCTCACATAGTTCTCTAACATCTTTTCCAGACTCTTCTTCTGAGTGGCAAATGTGAGGGGCAAAGACACTCCCTGGTAGGAGCGTTAAGTGCTGTTGAAACTTTGCCTCCGGAACTTCGGAAACAGTCATTAAATTTGGTTTTCCATCTGATCAAACGAAAGGAGGACGGGTAGTCTCTGTCAGAGGGCTGGATTTTATTTCCCAAGGCTAACAGCCATTTCCAGGACTTTGTCAGACCTACTGAGAGTTTTTTCTCCCATTGTCAGATGGTATTATTTAAAATCAGTTCATCCACTTGTGTGGGATCCATATCCTATATCATACAGCGACTCTGACAAGAAGATGCTTTTACTAGGAGTGTTATTCAAAGCACTGTTGATTTTCTCAGGCTGCAGACATCTGCAGAAAAAGCTTGTAGAACATACAGCATCTGGTATCGAGTCCTCGCTCTTTACACAGACCATATCAAACAGCTTGGAAGCGGAACACGTTCCCTACATCCGCTTGGAAATCACTTTTTTTTATGTTTATTGTAGATGTATTAGCTGTCAGCTCATATCATCAGCTAATTATTTTATATCTGAAAATTGTAATAGCAGCCTCAGATGTACTAAAGTCAGACAGATTTCCAGCTACTAATCACACCCTTCTCAAAATGGGAGTTAACTCTTGGTGTGCCCCAAGGCTGGAGATCTGATTCCTGGTTCCAGTATTTGGAGAAATGGATTAGTGAGGTTGCTGCTGTGTCTGCCAGCCTTGGTACCCTGAACTGTGTTCCAAAGAAAGAGGTGAAAAATGCTGAAGAGACACTGGCATCTTTGAGAAATGCTAGGTTTGACTATAAAAGTGTCAGAAAAATTGAGAAATCCTGAGGAAGCCAAGATGCCACCAGTGAAGGGTAATTTTTCTCCAGGATGTGTGATGGCATGAGAATCTACAGCAACTTCTAACAGTGCAGTCAAGTAATTGATGCCAGACTGTGGCTGACAGTGTTCCTGCACTGTGAGCACCTTTAATTCCAAATACACTTAACCTTCAAAGCTGTGCTTCAAAATCCTGTTATTAGACATTGTTCTTTGCATCCCAATGATGTTAAATTGTTAAGTATAATATTTTGACCTTTTTCCATTTTTCTGTGAGTAGGGATATGTGATTTTTAAATTTTTTTTTTCCTTTTTTTCTACAGATCTTTGATTCACTTTGGTACCTCTTCACTCCCCTAAAACCCCCTAACCCTCCATGTCATCCTGAACCTCCAGGAAAATCTAAATAGGATGTGAGCAATCCTTAGAGACATGAACAGGTTTTGACATTTCCAAATTCCAAAATTAAGTAATTTTCATTATCAGATTAAATTTAAAAAGCTTTCAGTGGCCAGCAATAAGAATATCAATCTTAACTATGGCATATATTTAGTGTTTTTATAAGTAATTTTGATCAGGAATTAGAGGCATGGCTTCCTTTTCAGGAGGAACTCATGCAAAGTTCTTGAATTCAGGGCTTTCTACCTTTTAAAAATCAACTGTTGAATAAAAGTAGAACAACAACAAAAAAAAGGATTCTTTCTATATGTTAATTGTTTTCCCCTTTTGGAAGTGAATAAATATTTTGCATGTTAGATTGAATGGTGCTGACTCCTTTAGAAGGGATTCTTTTCACTGTAAGCAATTTAAAGAATGTGCACAGGAATTAGTGTCCTGTTAAATTTATTTCTGTAACAGACTGGATGAATGTTACGTTCAAAAGCCATTATTAATGCAGCATAAAAATCTGTGTGTCAGGCAGCGCAGATTAGGAAAGTAAAATTCCCCAAACTGTCCCCTTTGGTTGATATCTTACAGTTTCAATACTCTTTATATCCCTTTTAATTGCTGATTTGAAATAAACAGTAACTTCTCTCTTATGATGGGCCTCTGAGTAGCTGTGCTGATTTAGCAAAACTGGAAATCCCAGCAGTTAGTTTAATAGTTCATAATTTAAATTTACAAATCAGATTACCTTGAAATTAATTATTTTCAAGAGATTTTAAATCTACATATTTCTACAATGTACAATTACATTGAAGTCTGGTGTTGTTGCTGTGAATTATGATAGTCTAAAAATGTTTCAAGATATTTTCTAATTATTCATATCTCTCCAAACTGGGTAAAATTAGGCAAAGTTTTTTCCTAAATCATAGAATCATAGATAGAATAAATAAATAGAATAATAGAGTAAATTGTAGAATCATAAATACTTTTTTTTTAAATACATTTAGTAAATCAGAATATCGTACCTGAAATTTCCTAATAATTTATAATTCTGGTACTCTGTTCAATGTGATTTTTGTTTGTATGTGCAGCTAATATGAATTTAGATTCATAAAAAAGAAGTCCAATATAGGCAGCACGTCAAAATCCTTACCTTTGGACCTAAAATTATTATCCAGTATCCAACTCAATTCATTAATTAAAGCTACATTATTGGGAATAATTGCGAATTTCAGACGTATTTGGCATATAGCATTCAGGTACTTTCTGAGAGATATAAAAGTCTACCTTCACTGAATCAAGTCTTGTTGCAAACTGACAGACTTTGAAAATAATTTCATGTGTATATCGAACAGGAGAATGGGGCTGTAGGATTTGGTTGAGACAGCGCTAACATTGCTTCATTATATCAGTATTTGTGAGATTCAGATCTCAAGGGCTGCTTCTTTGGAAAGCTGCATATATTCATTATCAGTTTAAATCCTCAGCATAAGAACTGCCTTTGCAGAAATAAAGATTTCTCAGTGGAAGATGAAGACTCTTCCACTTTTCAAGTGAAGGGAGTTCATAACAAAGGCTGTAGAAAGCTGAAATTTCAGCTGAAAATATTACTTTCGTGGCATGTCCTATACTAAAAAACTTTAAAATATTTCACAAAAATGTTACTTCTAATGTGTTGTTTTAAATTCTATATTACTTAAGCAAATATTTAAATATTATATTAGTTTTTCTGCATACTTGACGTGAATATAATTCTACCTTCCTGCCAAGTATGTCAAAACCCAAATTCACTTTCATTTGCCAGGATAAATGTTTATTTTGTTTTCCCACATAATGTGCTCTTTAAAGTGCCACCAGGATACCAAACCTGATGGCTTTTTAATAGAGACACGGAGGGGGTTTTTTTGCTTTCATTAGGAAACAGGATAAACTATCAGTAAAGCTTATGGTAATGAAGCCACATACAGTAGATGCTCTTTGCTCTCCTTCCCCTCAGCATTTAAAAAACAAAGAAATTCTCATCAAAACTATTGTCGTGGTACCTCATTATTTTATGAATGCATGAAGAGTCTGTAGTAGGAAAGAGTTTTGGGGGAGGAGAGAAGGACACATAAGACAATTTCTTCTGTTAAAGGTAACCTGTGATGGCTCAGTGAGGCTCCCCAAAACAACTTTGTCATTTGTTTTCCTGTGAAATGGCTGAGATAATTCATTTAAGAGCTTCAATTTAAGAGATAATTCATTGGAAGGTCACTATGAACCAGCTGTGGTTTTACTAGAACGGAACATCAGTGTTTGCTTGTGTAGTTTTTCGTAAGTCAGTGAGTTTCACTTTGAGCCTAGAAAGTCTCGAAGAATTCCTCCAGTCTTAACCAAAATAACAAAACCTGTGTTCACAAATTAAAATCTCGAATTTTCTGCTTTTAAGTGATACATCAGTAACATTTCATCTAAATTTTTGGTTATACTTCTGATACAAGAGGAAATGTAACCGCTGTGAAAGTTTTATGCTTTTCAAAAATATATTTTTTCAGTTTTCCCTTTATTTTTTCGAGAGAAGGGAATGGGGATGTTTAATAACAGAACTCCTGTGGTGGCTTTGGGTGGTGAGGATTGTTTTGAATTAATGACAGCATATGTTTCTTTGGTTTTATGTAAACACTTAATAATTTTGTGGTATATTTATCAATGGGCATGGTGTAAGGGAGTAACTAAATAGATTGTTCCAAATTAGTCAAATTAGCTGATGGTTTAAATTAGCTTAATTCCAAACCCCAGAATCTTCGTGTTTTCCTTTTCCTCTCTAGCATTAGAAAGAGAAAAGAGAAAGTGGGGGCAGGGGGTATGGGGGTGGGAAAGAAGCATTTGCCAATTAAGCAAACTGCCTTTGGGAAAATGATCTTTTTATGGTTCTATTTCTCATGTATATAGTGGAGATAATGCTCACAAGGCTGCTATGAAGACAAGTTTGCTTGTATTTAAAGAAATTAAGAAACAATAATGAATAGCAGCATAGAAATGTTTGCATAGTTAAATAAATAACAATATTAAACACGATCATTAACTTTTGACAAAAGAAATATTCACACTAGGCCAAGTTCTGTTCTCAGTGTCATGAATGAAGTCCCAATTAAAATCAAAAATAGTATAATGCTTTTGTTCAAGCCTTTCAATTCAGACAGCAATTTTTAGGGTTTCCTTTCCTTGCTCTTCATGCCTGGCACAGTGAGAGGTTAAGGAAGTCTGGGCTGTTCAAAAGGCAGCCAATTTCAGCTTGTGGAGTTGAGACACATCTCTCCTATGAATTGCTTTGAGAAATCATAGAATCACAGAATAGTTTGGGTTGGAAAGGACCTTAAAGATCTTTGAGTTGCACCCCCCCCTGCCATGGGCAGGGACACCTTCCACTTGCTCCAAGCCCAGTCCAACCTGGCCTTGAACACTTTTAGGGATGAGACATCCACAGCTTCTCTGGACAACCTGTTCCAGTGCCTCATCACCCACACAGTAAAGAATTTATTCCTAATATCCCACCTAACCCTCCCCTCTTTTAAATTAGAGCCATTCTTCCTGTTACTCCTGGCCCTTGTCCAAATCCCTCTCCAGGTTTCTTGGAGCCCCTACAGAACTGGAAGGGGCTCTTGGAGTCTTCTCCAGGCTGAACACCCTCAGCTCTCCCAGTCTGCCTCCAGAGCAGAGGTGATCTGACCATCTCTGAGCATCTTCATGGCCTCCTCTGGAACTGCTCCAACAAGTCCAGACCCTTCTTACATTGGGAACACGCAGATTATGTGCAATTCACAGTGGTCACTGTTTTTCTAAGGGAAGCATTTCCTCTTTAACTCAGTGTATGACTCACTTATTCCCTGAATTTCATGATGTGATTTTTATCTGGAATTCCACGTCTTGCAATTATCAAATTAGAAAGGCTTTTCCAAAAGACTAAAGCTCTAACCACAGAATTAGATTCAGTGGTGTAAATACCACAAGTAGAGAAATGTCTATATGCTTCTGGTGTTAAGGAAGCAATACATTTTTGAATACCACTCTGCATTGTTCTCGGGTTACAGCGGACTCCTAACAGACAAAGTAAATTCATCTAACTGTGCATTCTCAAGTCACATGCCAAGAGAGAATATCTATGTACACTTAATAGCATGCAGTTTTATTTTGGCTAATTATTTTTAATGTTTCCATTTAAGACATTAATGAATACACTTACGCGAATTCATCATAAAAGTTGCCAGATTTGGATCTGTCATGGAAAATGCCTGAGCTAAAATGTTTTACTCATTTTTGTAGTAAATAAATGATGTGAATTAATGAATGAGTGGCCTTCCTTTTAAAAAACAGATCAGTGTCTTGTGCTGGGTGCACCCCATAGAGCATCTGCGTTCTGTTTTGAGAGCCCATTTTTCTGCTTTCCTTTGACAAGAGAATAACCAACTATTCTAGGGGTTACCTAAAGTTAGGAGTGTTCATAGGGTGCAATCCTACTGCTATTATGTTAATGGGAGCTCTGCTGGCAGACTATAAAACCAGTTTCATCTATAATTTGTAAGGCCAAATTCAGATTTATGTACTGGATTGATCTAAATGCACACTAAATTACTTGTACATAAAGCAAAAATTTTGTGCCTTTAATTTTTTTATTTGTGCATGTATGTTCTGCCATTATTTTGAGAGTTGTTTTTTAAAAAGAAATAAGATCAAGAAAGAGTATAACTTATAAAAAACAACCCCTTTTTGTATTATAAACTCTTTTCATTCTGCTCTGATTAAAATAACATAAAAAGCCTCACTTGCCAAGGATGCCTGCATGGATATGCCTGTAGGATTGTATTGCTTGTGAATCTCCTGCACAAAATGTTAATTTCTTGTGAAGGATGGTGATATCCCAGAGAATGTCAGATACTGTGAGAATTGTCTGTTCTACTGGGAATGAATATAAGACAAGTCTGTTTTATTAAGAGGAAGGGAAAAGACAGACTTATAATGATTAAAAATAAGATAACGGGATTCAAGTTAATATGTATTGTTCATGTGGTTGGAAACTTATTCAGGTTTCTGTCAGTCAGAGTTTTCCTTAATCTTGTTATGATCTTCCTTTTATAGTGAAGCTTCAGGATGGCATTTTGGTGTCAGTCAGCAGGCCTGCTTCGCAGAGTTGTACTGTAATATAATGAATTTCCTCACAATTATTGCTTACTAGTGTGTACCTTGGGTTCACCCTCCTTTCCTTCCTTTTCCACATAAAGCATGTAGAACAATTCTTTTGAGGATTTCCTCCTCCTCTATTTCTCATTTAACATTAGCCAAACTCTCAAACATCATTTTGCAAACATGTATTGATGGTGGCTATTAACAGGGCAGAGTTTTGCCATGCAATTTTTTTTTTTTTTTAATTAGATCTATTCTTACTTGCATTTATCAGTTAAAGCCAGTGAATGAGGGGGCTTATCTCTGGCTGTTCCCAAACTTATCTGCAGCTCAGTTTAACAGACTTTACTGAGTGTATTTCTTAAAAAGTTGTGGCTATAAAGCGAGTAGCTCTGGACATATTGTAGCTGGGTGAATAGATAGAATATGTCTGGGAATTGAGTTTCAGTGATGGTAAAGTGTAGGATTGACTGCCTGGTTGGATCAGTAGGAGCAGGACTGGATCCTCCAACCCTGTTCCACACCCAGGATGGTGAGGAAGCTTTGGAGCAAAAGCCACCCCATGAATTTCTGGACACGAGTCCAAACATCATGTCAATTAAGAGAAGTAATTAAAAAAAATAGAGCAATGGCTGGTTTTGACTGCCACTAAGACCAAAAAAAAAATAAAATTAATTATGCAAATAGGGCTGCTTTGTTGTCTGTATCTTCCAGACCTTGCAGTGTTGAGTGTTTTGATGACTGGAAGCTTTACTGGTGAGATGGTAAATCTGTTTATATAAACCTTATTTATGAATGGATACAGATTCAGGATAAATTTTCAGAGGAATGTTATTCAGAAGATATAAAGGTATCCTAATACTAACGTGGTATGTTAAGTTTTTGATGTACAGCCAGATGGAAACCACAGTAAAGTGCTACAATGTCCTCAACCAGAAAAGTGAGGGAAGTCAGTAGTTTTGATTTATTAATATATCAATGTATCCCCATAACTTTTTTTATTTAGTAGCATAATTTATCCCAAATTATTTTATGTTTTTTGGAAAGCACTGGTACAAGATAGCCATACATTTAACACATAGTTTTAAAAATTCAGTATGATACTTATTAAAGAAGAAAAAATTATTTTCCTGTAGAAATCAAAGGTATTCCATGAAATGGAAATGTTTCGTTTCCAGGTTCCAGCTCCACATTTCAGACTAGAAGTAATAAATTTGGACAAGGAATTTGGCTGTGATATGGAACTGGTTCAAATAAATGCAGTATGTGTAGATTTTGCATATGTTCAAGGGCAAAGTATTACAGGGGCAGCGAGTCCCTATCAGGAGGTCACTTTTATTTATTCCTTAAGCAATGAGATCATGACTGCTGGGAATTAATCCATTCATTTCGTTATTGTCTGTGCAATTTCATTTGCTTTCTTTCTTCATAATTCCCTTGAAATTTTTACATAATCCTAAATAGTCTTGCCAGCTCCCTTCCCCCTCCTTATCTGCACATACTTTGTTAGATTACATGTTTCATAGTTTGAGGGAGATGAATGGAGTTAACACACAGCCGGGTACAAAGCCGCCTTTGTTTAGACTTGCGTTGCTTGGAGCTCAGAGCAGGAACCAAATTTACTGAGTCATCCTTTAGTCTTGGCTTTTGCTTGGCCCTGACATGGAGGTTGCCCTCTTGGTGATGTTGTTCTTCACTCCTCACTCACCAGAGTAGGATTCATCCTGCTTTCCTGAGGATGTCTGTGCCGTGGACTTGCAGACCTAAGCCGATGTCCCGAGGGCTCCGTTGGTGGTGTCCCCACTTGGTGAATTTCAGACAAATTCACAGATGTCATTCATCTGACATTTGAAACAGTGAATTTAGGATGAAGCTGCTCACTAAAAGTGTGCAATACCTTTTTTACTATAAAGTGACTTTGGTTGACTAATTAGGATACTGCAGATGTCTTCAGTTCTTCAAGCGAATCCCGTCTTTTGTCCCAGGACAGAAAATCACTAATTTTCTATAATGAAGAATTGTAATTTTATTTTTAAATTATATTTTAACTAATATTATATATTTATAATCATCCACAGCTTTTTTTTCATGTCATTTACAGTTGTATATCCTTAAAGTCTCTGTTACAATTTGGATTTTTAAGGTTCTTAACGTCTTAAACTTTGTTTATTGCAGGGAATGAGATTAAAA
The DNA here is from genome assembly GCA_038380795.1 of Pyrocephalus nanus. NCBI lineage: Eukaryota > Metazoa > Chordata > Aves > Passeriformes > Tyrannidae > Pyrocephalus > Pyrocephalus nanus. Next base: position 5,376,692 of record CM076260.1, on the reverse strand, counting down.
ATATTGTAGAGAAAAAAGCAAAACTATTTTTATTGTAAACATACATTAAAATTGAGATCACCTTGGTCTGACAGAAAAAGACCTCATCTTTTCTTCTACTATTGGGAACTTTGCACTAAACACGTGAGCACTCAAAACCAGTATTACATCAAAAGCCTCAAGTTTGCTATGCAGACTTGTTCAGCTTAATGGTTGCTACAGAATTTTTGGTATGTTCTATAAGAAGTGGGTAAAAAAAATTCCCTGTATATGTGTACTTCATAGCCAAATCAAGTATTACATTACAAAAGCTATTGATCTTTCCCCAAGTGGCATTTTTATTTTCTGTATAAAACTCTGAGTGGGCTAGAACTTTGAAAATGCTTACTCTTAAACTCCTTTTTTTTCTTTGCTTACCAATTCAAGTGATTCTCAGAAGAGTAAATACCTTTTTCCTTTATGTAACAGAAGTCTTCAGATAGTGATAATCTCAGATAATGTCAAGATACAGAAGACTAAAAGTGTATTTTCAGCATATTTTGTAAACACTTCAATACCGAGCTACCTTTTACTTTATTTCTCAGATTTTTATTTTTTAAATCTAGGTAACTTTTCACAGAATATCAGAATGGTTTTGTTTGGAAGGTACCTTAAAAGATCTCTCTTTTCAACACCCTGACATGGACAGGGACACATTCCGCTAAACCAGGTTGCTCCAAGTCCCATCCAACCTGGCCTTGAACACTTCCAGGAATGGGACATCCACAGCTTCTCTCTCTGGACAACCTGTGCCAGCCCCTCACCACCCTCACAGGAAAGGTTCTTCCTCAAAGCCAATCTAACCCTGCCCTCTGTAAGTTTGAAGCCACTCTCTCTTGTCCTGTGACTCCAGACCCTTGTCCAAAGTCCCTCTCCAGCTCTCTTGGAGCCCGTTTAGACACTTGAAGGGGCTCTAAGGTGTCCCTGGATCCTTCTCTTCTCCAGGCTGAGCACCCCCAGCTCTCCCAGCCTGTCTCCATAGCAGAGGAGCTCCAGCCCTCAGAGCATCTCTGTGATCCTACAGTTTGGGCCTCCATCACCCTGCTGGTTTTGTCCTCCAACCCCAGAACTGTCAGGTACAGCACACAGTGCCCTGTTATTCTCTAGTCTAAATAAAAAATAAATTATTTAGCATACTGTTTTGGTAATATCAGCCATTGCAAAGCAGCTTTGCTTTTCCCTGGAGTAGCCACCTGGTTCCTTGGAAGCCGTGATAGGCGCACAATGAGAGGTCTTGAGCAAAGGGAATCAGGAAATCACGCCACAAGATGAATATGTGAGTGGTTTGGGAAGCCAGAGCCTTCATCCTTAACATTGTTGCCAAACACAGGGGTGTCCAGCCATGCCTCCAACGTTTCTCAAATGTTCCAGCTTAGCAGCTCCTCGGCACATTTCCTCCAAACACGGAGTAGTCGGTAAGCAAGTTAACGTTTGGCCTCTTGCCTTCCCCCCACACAAAGAGCTTTGTATGTCAAGTGTGAAAGCTTTAAAACGGAATAAAAAATAAGATTATTTTTCATCCTGGATGGGAGGTGACAACATGCAACTCTTTACCTTTCTTTCCTTTCCCTTTTTAGTTTTTTTATGCTGAAAGAAAGATATAATGCAACACATTTTTGGAAGACTAAGCAGACGTTTACTGTGCCAGGTCCTATCTACTGCATCCTTCAGCATGTTCCAAGGAAAGCAGGCAAAGTATTTTAACTCTGCTATACACCACATAAGTCAGCTTCTTAACTGCTTAGGGTGACTGGTACTACTAGAAAGGGAGTAAAAACTATCTATTTTTAATTCTTTTGATAAACGAGCTGAACAGTGTAGTTGCTGTCACTATTGTGTCTGCTTTCCGGCTGAGATTGCTTCAAGGTGGTGTATCATTAGGGATTTCACTGCTTCTTCATGTAGGAAAGATTCCCAGCAAACTGGCTTTTATACTGATGAAAGAGGACTTCAGTCCTGTTGGAGTGACTTGCTACTCCTTCCAACAACAGAATTTGGAAAATTTCACTTGCATAAAATTGAAGTTGTTTCTCAGTTAGAACATCCTGTATCATTTCTTGTTTTCAAGAAATTATAGTTGACAAAAAAGGCCCCAAAGACCGTGAAAAAAAGAATAAGTGAGTACTCTTTAGACTTAAAAAAAAGCGTTGCTTACAGATAAAGTTATTTTAACTTAAAGTTTCTGTAACTTCCCCAACACTGAATACCATTTTCTTTAAACTCCATTGGCCTGGAGTCATTCTGTGTTCACAGCAATGTGCTCACTCTTTCTTCTCCCTTTTTATTTCATGTTATTGATTCATTTTGAGTTTATAAAATATACCTTAGAAATGCAAAAGTAAGGCAACATTACATCTTTTTGAAGCAGGAATGGTGCAAGAGAAAAAAAGTACTGTTTGTGATCTTGAGACGTGAAGAGAAAAGCTGATCCTGCTGTGTCTTCTGCTCTGGTGTTTCCTTAAGGATGGTACAATTGGGCTATCCCTCTGTTCATTTCTCCTGCATTAGCTGCTCATTTATAGACTATTCCAACACTGGTAGGACTGATGGAATGGCTCTCCTTATCCCTTGAACTGTGAGGTTCCATGCCAGATAACTGTTCTTGGTTTTGCAGTTCCCAAATTACCTTATGGAATGTCAGTAAAAGTTAAAGTATCCTTGTCAAATTTCTACATGCCTTTTTCCTTTGTCATGTCATTTTGGTTTTCCATGCCTGCCCTGTTTTTGCAAGGGGTTTTAAATCCCTGGGACTGCTGGTTGTGAAGGCTTGACATATAGGTGGCAATAGAAAAAAAAGGGATATCCCAGTATTGATCCTGAGGCCCATGGTGTTCAATATCTTCATCAGCAGTGTGGACCAAAATGTGGACAAAAAGGCGGAATGCGCATTCTGTAGACCTGTTGATGGTACTAAATTAAGAGCAGATGGCACATTGCTAGGTGGAGCTTCAGGCCACACAGGTCCCGAAAACTCTGAGAGCTGAACCAACAGAACCTCACTGAGTTTCTGGGACAGGGTAACCCTGTGCATCAGTACATGATGGATGCCATAAAATCTCTGTCCTTGGTGATGTTTGAGATTATGCTAGAGAAAGCCATAGCTGAATTCCAGTGGTTTGGGCAAGAGTCCTCATTTAAGCTGGGAGGTTGGACTAGAGATTTCTAGAGGGAGGGTTGTCATAGAGAAGCTCAGTCTGTTTGATGAGCCAGCTCAGGTTAAATTATTTCCTTATTATCTGGTAGTACCCAAATAGTAACTTCTGACTGCCAAAGAGGCAAATGATTACAGAATTTAAACCATATTGCATAAAAAATAAGCTTTTTTAATTATTTGAAGATGTTATCTCTTAATATGTAAAAAACTAAAACCCCAAATTAGATGCTTTTCTAAAGCATACAGTAAAATTACACAAGGAATCTAAGACTACCATATCTAGGATGAATTTTGTGAGAAGTGTCCTGTGCTATGCAGAAGTTCAGATTAGATGATTTTGGTGAGTCCTTCTGTTTTCAGAAGTTTAGCTGAATTAATCCAGAGGCAAAATTGAGCTCTGTAAAGGGTTGAAGTTGCAGCATGCATTATGAAAATTATTTTTAAAGGATACAAAACTCAGTCTAGACTTCCTTAATGTCTTGATAGAAGGGATTACCTGAAAATTTTTAGTAACCTGAAGTGGCAGCTCCAGAAAATGTAGTCAAAGATGCCAGAAGTGGGCATAGAACTGGAAAATGCCTAAGTAGAACAGTTTCTATCCTGGTGACTAAAAGTCCAAGTACAGTGGAAATGATTGACTTGATAGAGAAGAAAAGAAAGAAGGACTATCCAGGTGTGTTTCTGGTCAGTTTGTAGTTTAGTTTACAGCTAAATTGAATTTGTTGACTGTCAACCTGACCTTATAAGTGATGGATTGGACTGTCATAGAAGAGTGACCTAAAAGGCAGAAAACAGAGGAGGAAACTGTGTTTTTGAAGTACTAATTTTATTTTCTTTTTGAGAATTGCTTAGGCCAAATGCAGATTATGTAGACAACATACGTCTCCAAATCAACTTACCAGAATCGCTTTGGTTTTCCATAAAATCAGATTAAAGAACTCTGCAATATCGATTTCATCAAATGTGAAAGTGCACAGTGGGTCAGAGCAAAATTTCTGTTGTGTGTGCATGTGGATTTTTCCTAATGTTTGTTGTCCTTGGTGTGAACACACCTGTGCTTTACCTATTTTATGGTTGGTTTCTTGAGCTGTACAAGTACAGTGTCGGTGCCATCAGCCACTCCTGATCCCACTTTGTATCCATAGTGATAGCTCTGTTCTTACCAGGTGCGATGATTTAGTCACTGAGTTATAGTTTCAAAGGCAGTTACATTCATTTCCTTGTTTAAGACAATCTACTTGATTGAGAGATTGGAGTAAGTTGTCTGCTTCTGACGAGGATAATCATTCCTTTTAATCTGACTACTGCTTCCTGCCTCTGCTAACGGGAAGGATTTAATCTCTTGTGGAGACTAGATGCTTACCTTGTGAAAATCACCCCTGATCTGTGGAAGTAAACAGAGCTCAAGCACGTGTTCAAACCTGACCACAAACTTCAGTGCTGCTCCAACCATGATTCAATTATGGCATCATGTATATGTGGAGGGGAGGGTGTGTGTAATGTTTATGGTTTCATAACTTGTCTCTTTTGAGATAGACTCCTTTGGTTGTCACTGGACTCCATGTGAAATACATTCTTAAATGCAATAGTCAACATTTTGAGGTGTTTTTCTTGAACAAGCTGTAATTCAGTCTAGTTTCCTTCCTTTTCCTCAGGTGTTCAGAAGTATAAAAATTCAAGTGTTGATTAACAGTCAAAAAAATAGAAACAGACACATTTACCACTTATTCATTACTGTGTACTGAGAGTGGGAAGAGGCACTTCAATGCTCTTCTCCTTCTGGCACATCCTCAGTGTGATGGAGTTTATTCATTTCAGAATTTGAATGCACATGGGCCCAGTTCTGCAGAGTGCAGAACGTGTTGGCCTAGATCCAGGAGAGCACTGTATTTGTCTGGTCACCTGTAAACACGTGGGCAGAGGGCTCATGTGCTTCAGTTTAAACGTGCCCCTCAGTCAGGGCAGGCTGCTCAGCACCTCTCCCGCCTCAGCCCTCATCCCTGAGGGCGAGCCGTGTGCAGGCAGGTTTGTAAAATAGGAATTGACACCCTCCTCTGGGAAATTTAACTCACAAGACTAATAACCCTCGTGTGTTTTATATTTCTTCATCTTGACTTGTTCAATGCATGTTTAATTTGGGAGGGTTGCTTCAAGGTTGTGGCGGGGGCGCTTTGGCGCTATAATTTCTGTTGTGGAATGCAGTTCTTGTTGGAATAAGGTACATCATGTACTTTTACTCTTTTGTCAGAGAGCAGAAAGACAAACACGAGCCATGGACTCAGTCCAGTACGCAGAATTCTGTGAAAGTCGGCAATTGAGTTTTTGTAAGTATTATAATGGCTGCAGTGTATGGAGATGTTTGATTATTATTTCATGTAATAGAGAGCACACCAGAACCTCGTGTTTTTTGAAAGCACTTTTGTTTCATCCTCAGTAATAAAACTTTAAATTCTTTCTCTGCATAACTCCTGGGAACAGTTAATTTAGCAGTTTCGGGCTGTGTCGGGCAGAGTATTTTATTTGAATATTTACCAAGCTTTCCATGTGCTTCAGCACTGTGCTGGTGGGGACCATAGAACTGGTAAGGAGTTAATGGATTAGAACCACCACTTGCCTCAAGTTGTCGTGGTGGTGTCAAAGTTGGCATATTAGGAAGTTTCATGGTTGCAGGTTTTTCGGAATGCATCTAAAATTAGAGAAGAGCAGCAAGTTTTGCTTTTATTTCCCGATCCGCAGAGACACAAAGAACTCACTAAAGAGACTTTTCTATTTTAAGCTGTTAGCTCCTGCTGTGTGGAATTTGTTCAACATTAGCCAAGTTCATCAGTATATGCCATTCCAACACTAATAACATGATGACAGAATTAGGGCTTTTCTAGCACTGAAAACCAACTTACTAGAAGTACTTGTGGGCCACAACTATAATGAGCTGTAAATTAATGGGCTTGATCATGTAGCAAAACATCATTACAGAAGCGGTTAAGTGATGACTAAGGTTTTAGGTCAAATGTCAGAGAAAGGGAGGCGAAGGAGCCAGTAAAAACCATGACAAAACAGCACATGATCCTACAACACAGACTTGAACACAATGGTGTCTTTAAAGGAGAGACCTTATCTTGTTCTTCCTTCTAAATTCAAAGAAAGAGTGACTCATTTATGGCAAAAAAATGACACATTTGAGATACTGTTCTGCATCAGCAAATGTCAGCAAATGTAGAAAAACATGTTTTGCAAGCATTTCTTTTCTTAATTCAATATGTTTTTTATGTTTAGTTATAATTTGGCATCACACATCTGTGAGCCATTAGATAAATGATACTTCGGATTAGGGTCACTTCAGGAAATGAGAGGTTTGTGATAAAGTCATTTTGAATACCCAAAAATTGCCATCTGGACACAGAACAAATAGAAATTTCAAATTTGAGAAATAAAATTGAATGTTGGTGACCAGGGGATTGTGATCTATAAAAATATCTCAGTGCTATTTTCACAGTGTTTTTAAATGACCATATCTATAAGGTTCTTTTTCACTGGCATTTAATGTCATTAAAGAATATGAGAATTACAGTGGTTAGAAAATAAAAAGAGCGAGTCTCAGGCACAAATTCAATTACATATCACAAACTCAATTAGATAGAACATAGCAAGTGCCATGCAGAACATTTGTTCAAAACTAAGATAAAGGCTAATTTTTACCTTCTTATATTTTAGTAAAAATTGAATGTGCTACTATGTTTAAAGAAGAAAATACTTTTTACTGTAATATAAACCCATAAAAACTGTGTCATAAGAGAATAAACCTGGAAAGGACTTCAAGAAACCTGTTCTAAAAATATATATTAATAAACACAGCTCCAGATATTTCTGTGCGCTTTTAAAGACAGGCAAAAGAAAACATCCATCAAAGGATCAAGTACTACAGAATTACAAATTTTAATTGTAGGGAGCAATTTTATGGTTCTTCTGTCACCTTCACACTTCTCATATTTCTTTCTTTCTTTTTATTTTTTTTCCTTTCCTTAGTGACCCCATGTAGCCTTCTCATTCCCTCCTAAATAAAAATAACCATTATTTACACCTGTTTCCTGTTTAACACCTGACATGTCTGTTGCTTTTTAGTCCTTGTTGGAAGCACTCTTTAAAAGAGCTGTTTCAGATGATTCTTCACCTTGTAATCACTTCATTTTTTTTGTCCTGTCTCACAAACAGCCCTCATTAAGACTTCTGTCTTAACAGCTCTTTCTGTCCCCAGATTTCTGTGATTATTTTGTCCACCACTGACCTAAGTAAGATCATCTTTTTTTTTTTTTCCTTTTACTCTCTAAGCAAAACCAGTGTTTCTCTGTTCCATATTTTTCTCTGCCCTTTCTCCAAAGTTGTCTCATCCATTACCAGTGTGAAGTTCTCGTATGGATGTTGATCATTTGCAGATCTATATCTATCCTTATTTCTTTTTATCCACAGCACTCTTTAAAAAACACTCATCTACAAATCATTTTTGCTCCCTTGTCAGCACCTAACCCCTGTATGGCTAACGCCAGGACTGCTGAATTCTTCTGTCCTTCTTCATTTGTCTTTGCTGTTGTTAATAAAATTATATCAGTTTTATCTGGGCTCATATTTGTATTGATTTCTTTCAGTACTTTCTCTAATTCATCGTTATTTCTTTTACAATGCATTCCAAATCAGGCTTGTCCTGTCTACGCTTCTCTGAGGTTGACCCTTCATTGTTTTAAATCTTCTGTATGATTGATTATCCTGTGTTTTTTTTCTCTTTACTCCATGTGCTTATGGGTCTCCAGAATGTTGTGTATGAAATAACAGTCTTTACCCACAGGTTCCACTTTGGTAATTCCTTCCTTGATCAGTCAAATCACACTCGCACTACTTGTTCCACATTTTCAGGATTTCTGCTACCCAAAAAATTGATTATTTTGGCCTACCTGTTGTTAACTTTTCCTTTTCTGCATATGGTTTTAAATGACAGCAAAGAAAGCATCCAAATTTCGTGACTGGTTGGACTGTAGCAGTATGGAAATAAAGCCAAATGCGGTTGCAATGGAGATTTTGGCATATTTAGCATACGAGACTGTGGCCCAGGTAAGGGACTCTGCTGCCTGAACTCTAATTAAAATGACTTAATTACTCTTGGATGTACTTCAGCCTCAGTGACAGGGTTGTGAGCCCCTTCAGAAGTGCAGTCACTACTCCAGCTAACCAAGCTAAATGGATTCATGGAATCACAGAATGGTTTGGGTTGGAAGGAACCTTAAAGCTCATCTAGTTCCAACCCCCTGCCATGGGCAGGGACACTTTCCATTAGACCAGCTCAGAAATCCTGTCTGTCCTGGATGACAAATTTGAACTACACTGTATCATCCCTCTGATGCACAAATAGAAATGTTTCATAATGGCTACAGGGGAGAGTGGAGTCCAGCACGAACTTTATTCAAGTCCAAACTGAAACCACATACTTTGCTATGTGACCTTTGGCAGTGTGCTGAGGCTCATTCAACCCCATTGCACAATTGGATTATAAAGAAGGATTTCCTGGAAAACAAAATGTTACCTTAGTGCCAAGCCGAGCCCTCTTGGGTAGACAGATTGCTCCATATATTTACAGAAGTGGAAAAGAAAGGTTCCTTAGGCTGAAATATCTTGAATAATTTTGTTTTCAGCTGAGAAACACTAAGAATATTCTGACTTAACCCACAACCCCTCACTATCCCATTGTTACAGTGGCATTTGTAACCCCCCCTGTTTTGCCTCTCCAGCTGGTGGACTTGGCTCTTTTGGTTAAACAGGACATGACTCCCAAAGCTGGTGACCCGTTCAGTCATGCCATATCTGCCACCTTCATACAGTACCACAACTCTACTGAGGTAAAACTTGCTTTTTCACATATTAATGCTTTTTATGTTTTACTTTCACATGTATTTTCTTCCAGAGTAGACATTTTTGATTCTGGTATTGATACAAACTTTCTGCTGTGGAGTTTCTGAACTCTGAAGTTATAGATTTAGATGGAAAGACATTAAATTACAGTTCTGAATGTTAAATTCTTAGCAGAATCTTTATCGTTAAATGCAAATCCTCTTCGGTGGAAATTCCTTCTCTCAGCATTCAAGCACTCTCTCTATTGCAGATTTGGAGACTGAAGTTTTCAAAATTGGCAAGTGCACCAAGTGCTATGTTGCATTGCTATAATAGATATTCTAGAAACTTCTGGAATGAGCAACCCAAATTTGGTATTACATCTCTTCTAAGAGGAAATCTAAGACGGCAATAGTTGGGGTGGTTTTTTGTGATTTGATTATATAATGGCTGTTTGTCATCTTGCTTTTATAGCCACATCTCTTAGGGCAATCTTCAAGTGTGAAGACAAGTCTTGACTCTCCTGAAAACACACCACCTCCTACACCCACCCCCCCAGCATCAGCAGGACAGCAGCACCTTGGGAAAACCTCATCAGGAGCCTTGGGGAATGGTGGAATTGGACAGGACTCTACCAAATCCAAACAAAGGAAAAGAAAAAAGGTATTTGGTGCACAAGCCTGGGATTAAAAAAAAAAGAAAGAAAAGAAAAGAAAAAAGAAAAAGAAACCAAAACATCTTCAGGAAATCAGTACATAATCAAATAATGGTTTGAATTGTAAGGGACCTTAAAGACCATCTCGTCCCAACTCCCCTGCTGTGGGCAGGGACACCTTTCACTAGATCAGGTTGTTCAGAGCCCCATCCAATCTGGCCTTGAACATTTCTAGGGATGGGTCATCCAAAACCTTGGCTTGACAACCCATGTCAGGGCCTCACCACCCCCACAGTAAATAATGGGTCTCATTTTAAAGATTAATTTTAACCTGTATCACATTTTAACAACCCTTGTTATTGTAGAGCCAAATGTGTAGTTTGGTGTTTTTTTCCATCAGAACTAGGCTCGAGCTTCCCAGTAATGCTGCAAACTGAGTTTTGTTAAGGTAAAAATTGCTGCTGCTCACATAACCTGCTCTTCTACAGCCACAGCAGGAGTCACCATCCCAAATCACCATCCTCTTCTCTGGCAGTGGCAGCAAGCATAGGTTTTAAGGGTCAAAACATAAGCAAAGCAGAAGAAGAGGTGCTTGTGATTTTCCTACTCCCAGCAGCCTGTAACAGCTCTGCCTGACTTGCTTTATTTTTATGCCAGTTTTTTGCATTCAAGCTGAATATTTGTTTACTTTGCACAAAATACAGATGTCTCATATGTAGAGTGTGAAATATAAATGTTGCAGTTCTTGTCTGCTGTTGTGGAGTCTTGGTGTTCTGTCTGAGAGGGATATATGTACCTTAAAACCACAAGGGAAATAGGCTTGATTAAATAAAATGGATAGGAAGCCCCGTCTTAGTCACTTGGGGCTGTTTTTTAAAAAAATGTGACGTCAGTGCTCATTTTGCTTCAGAGCAATGGAGTGACTTGGGATTCTATCATGTGTTTCATTATTAAAAAATACTCATTTTCCAGAGTAAACCCAGTGATTTTTACAGTGATAGATAGAAAAAGATGTATTTTCTCCTTCTTTCTCCTAATATGTTCAACTTTTTGTCTGTCCTTATACTCCAGTTAGAAAACTATTAGTGAATCCTAAAAACCTTTCAGAAAACTTTTGCTTTTCCACTTCCATTTTTATATTACATTTGATTATATTTTGTTTCTGTGGCTGATTTCCATTATAATTCCTAGGAACAGGAATTTAGCTGGCAATGTAATTTTTGATACATTATATTTTGCTGGTGTTATGAGTTTATTTTAAATTCTTAGTGTTTTGCTTAATGCCTTTTAAAACAATTGTATTCCAAAAAGTGCACAATTTTAATGAAAAGTTCTCCTGACTTATCCAATTTGGTTAGGTATCTACTGGATATAACTGAGGCATTGAGACAAACAAGTTAACTTGGTGAAGAATGTTATTTTTAGGCTGTGAAGGCCCAGTCCAGCAAAACATATTTGAGTTTCATATTCCCTTTATGAATGTCAATCAGCAAGGGAAGAATCTGCCATCGTATTATGAATAATTCCATGTGTACACATGGGCTCCAGTGGACTCAGCACTCTGGAAAAATAAAACATTTCACAGAAAATATCCCAAATCTGAGAGCATTAGTGGATCATGTGAATGTATGAGGGGACTGCCTATGTGTGTTCATTAAACTTCAGTGTATAACTTAAGTTTTTGTCATTCTCAGTGCATTCACTAATATAATTTTCATGAGTTTATTGCCAAGAAGCCATCATTTGATAAGTCATCTGAATTCTGGCAATTTAAGTGGAGCCTAAAACAGCATTTCAGATTGACTTACAAGGAGAAAAGAGTAACTTTTTCTTCTGAAATCCTGACAAAATTTTTGTACAATTGGTGCCCCACTACCAGTGAATTCTTCTTTTTATCTATTTAGAGTCCATAATGCAAAAAATCATTTGAAATTTGAAAACATTCTAATTTGAGGTAATTAATTTTTTTTTTGCATCCTTCTAACACCTTTATGTCACATGTTTCAGCTTCGAATTTCAGGCTGATGTTACTCAATGGTGATTTTGGTGTCAAATTGCTTTCCACTTAGGGTGCTTGTTCAATATTTTCCCCACCCCTTGACATCATAATAAGAGCCTGAAATGTTTTAAAAATAGTTTCTGTGGTTATTGCACTGTGACTTATATGACCCTCTCATTTTAGTTTGAACAGTTTCTGCTCTTTTCAATTGCAACACACAGCAGCACTAGGTGAAAGATTTAAGAGGACAAACATGGTGTTCTTTGGGTCTCTTAAGCAAAGTTCATGTAAAAGTCCCCTTTAATTTGTTAATAGCTTTTTCTCTCTAATGTCGTATGTGGCAGCAATGATGTGTATCCTCAGGAAAAAAAAAAAAATTGCTCCATTTTATAAAGGTTTATTTTCATGCCTTATGCACTGTAGGTCTGTTGTGTGTTTTTGATTTAGTAACAATTTATGTGTTTTTCTGTTGCAGAGCACTGCAGCCTGTGGTATAGAGGCTCAAAGTGATGCCATCCAGCCCAGCCACATCAGAGAGGCCATTCGACGCTACGGCCACAAGATTGGCCCCCTTTCCCCATTCACAGTACGTAATAACAGAGTTATAAAAAGTTATATTTATAATCTTAAAGAACTTTGATTTTCAAGTGGTCGAATGAAGAAGCTTTGGAATTGTTGAGAGCAATTTGTGGTGACTGTAATTTTCTTTATAAAAGTGGCATAATTCTCCCGGGAAATAAAACTTAGTAATTTCTGTCTCTTTTTGGAAGGACAAAAAAGTTTCTTTTTTTCCTTTTAAATATTATTTTCTTTCAATTACAAATTATGCTTTTTTGTTAGTGCTTGAATCTTCTGTTTTTCCAAAGTTTAGGTTTACAGTTATTTTAAATTATATGTATTGCAATATGGTGAAGAGCACTTTATATTCTAAAATTAGTTGTGTGTCAGATACTGCTCCTATTGGAAGCTGAAGTCTCAAGTGTCACATTTACAGTTGGACAAAGAAGAGAATGGTTTCTTTAGACAACTTTGAACCTCCACTGAAATGTAATAGAACCGAGCCTGTGGTAAAACACTGATGGGTCCTGAGGTTTTGCCATCATTTTTTCTATGCAAATTGCAAATCCATTGTTCAGAGCAGCCAAACGAATTCTTTATTTAATTTTCACAGCTGATGAAAATGTGAAAGCAGTCCATCTCCAATGTCATAAATTGGGGTTATTTTCTTCTCATCTGCTCCTCTAAGTGGCATAAATCCTGCTTACCTCAGAATATCTACATTTAGGAAGCAATAAATGTCAAGGAAATCATTATAGGAAAGACAAAACAAAAAAAACAAACCCACCAAACTAGATCTGAGCTTTTAAAAAACAAGAAGAAATTGTCAAATTTTTAAGAGATTTTAGGAAAAGAAAATTATTCTGAATTTGGAGGAAATTCATCTACATAAAAATGATACAGAAGTGTATGAAGACCATAAATATCAAGGAAATAGTGACCCTTAACCTCAGAAGTGAGGAACAACCAAAAAATAAGTAAATGAGTATGTGAAGTAATAATTTTCCTAATGTCAGAACTGATCAATGCTTTTAAAAATGACAGTGAATGTTTGGTTTGTTAATGACAGTCAGTAAGCATTTGCAATGAATTGTCTTTACATAATTTTACCTCTCACAAATGACTGATTAATATCTTGTAAAGCATAGGATAGAATTTCTAGCCCAAAGCAGAAAAATGTCTTTAGCAGAAGTTTGCTAAGAGATGTAGTTAAGAACATGGCAATAGCTTCTGAAAGCAGAGAGTGTATTTAACTTTATTATAAAGAAGTAAAGAGCTCAAATAAACAGTTGCAGAAAGGTGAGTCTTCCTTCTCTGACCCTCACTAGAAGTGGTTTGGTCAATTATTAACCAAAGTTTAACTTTTTCTGCAACCACAAGTTATAATAAAATCCTCTGGTTTGGGTTGGGGTTTTTTTATGTCCTCCAATCTTATGAACTTCCCAAAACAGTGCAGCTAACTGAACAATTTAATTTGTTAACATTACTTTCTGTCAACGTGGTTGATGAGATGAGCAGATCTTGTTCCCTCTCAACAAGCCAAGAATGAGAGGGAATCTTGGGTCAGCTCCTGGATGCATTCAGAGGTTGTAGGGCTGTAATATGATTCTGCTTTTAATGAGAAAGCTCAGGAAAAGTATTTTGAGAGGTATTACTGAGTATGCATTTAGTTCTGTCCATCTGCCCGCTTCTCTCAGTGCCCTCATTGGTAGCTTTGGGAATAACGTTGCTATCACACTTGTCCCTGCAATAACCATGCCTTAATTTGGCAGAAATGTAGATGGAGCACTGAATAGCCTCTGCAATCTACATAAAAAATATTTCCACAACAGATAGACTTCAGTGATGGAGAGGTCTGATGGCATGTGTCTAACCAAACATGAGGAGTGGGATTAATAATCCTACCACAAATTTTTATATCATCAGACAAGGCCATTTTCTCAGATCTCAGACAGGAACTATGTGACACAGTCTGTGTAGGTTCTGAAAAACCTTGACATAATATTAGAAGTCTGAGTCTTTGAGGGAAGAACTGTATCAGAAGGATCTAAACCCTTCCCTCATTTCTTTGAAGCCACTATAATGGATATTTTTATGGATCATTGTGATAAGCAACAGACAAGCAGTTGTCAAGGGCCTGCTGTATTCAGAAAATTTGTATCTCAATCCAAACCAGTAGGGGACAGGTTTTCTGGCTAGAAGAATGAAATCTAACAGTCAGGTGTTATCCTACACAAAGATGGGTGATGTGGAAAGACAGCCACCAACTGCATCCCAATGGTACTCATGAAAAGACACTTTTTTATAAAAAAAAAAAAAAACAAAAACCAGACTTGAAGAATGAAAAGGCCCCGTGTGCTGGTATGTCTGGATAGAGAATTGTGTCAGTGGAGTCATGCACTGTGTGGATTTGCATGGAAGTGAGTCCTTGAAGAAGGAGAGGTGATTTTTGTGTGATGGATGCAGATATGATTTGCTGTGATGCTGTGATATTTTGGTTGTATATTTTCTCTTTTGCCCTTCTTTTCTCAGTTTTTTCAGACTCTTAGGGGGAGAGAAACAAGGGGCTGTTGTGGCAGTTTGGTCAGTGCAAAATAATATGCACCTATGGTTAAAATCCACTTGAGTGGGAATCCTGATGGTTTTCCAGTACTTCAGGAAGGTGCTATACCTGAATACACCAAGAGTCACTTGTACTCAGCATCCAGTGTTTACCTGGGTCTGTATCTAAGTTGACACTTACTGGATTAGTGTCCTGGTGTGCTTTACTTCTGTGTGTGAAGAGGTTTCTGGGAAGAATCAAGGTGTGTTTGTTAAGTTCATGGTGGGCTGGTCACTATTTAGCCCAAAATCCCTTATGTCACTATCTGAAAATTAGTGTAAATTGTTCTAAGTGAATTAAAAGTGTTTCAGTAGTGTTAGGTAACTATTAGAGGGACGTTAGAGGGACGTTTTTTACAGAAACAGAGATGCTGAGTATTTTCAGGCATTAAACCAATTACAGAGGTGAACAGCACGAGTAGCAATAATATCTGGCATAATAATTTATAACACCTTTCCTATGGACATCTCAAACTTCAAACTTTTTGCTGGTAATGTTCATTGAAATGTCCTCTTGATATTCATGGGGTTATATGTGACTTCCTCTCTTTGGCAATTTTCTCTGAAAGAAAAAGCCCATGAGCTACGTGTTCCACGAGGAATTCTGTATGGCAAGGGTCTCTCACAGTCAGCAAACATATTCAAAGAAATTTTGCTTTGTTTCTTCTCTTCCCTTTCCCTTGTCCCTTATCCTGGTGTCACAGACCTAAGATACAACACATGTTTTCACATCTTTCCCTGTTTTGCTGTTTAATCATGATCATCCCTCTCTTCCATCTGATTTGGTCATGAATGTTCCTAATGAGGAAGAGGAGTTGAGCTGGTTCATTTATTCTTTAGCAGCATTTTTGAAAGTTTTATAATCATATGGTAAATGAGAACTAAGGTTAAACTAGTGAAAATGATCTGTTTGCATTTATTTTGACCTTAATAGCTATGTCAAAATGACTAACCTAATTAGAGCATTTAGGTTTTGTCTCCAAGTGCAAGCCACAGTGCAAAGCAGCAAGTGTACTCAAGATTCTTCTGCATTGTATCATGACCAAGGTAGTTTAGACATACATTTTATCCATATATTTTCTATTAACAATATTGGGTGATGCTCAGTGTTTCCTACTCTAAAGCATGGTCTAGACTTGCAAGAAGCAGAGAAATGTTAAAAAATAGTGACATATAATTTTGCAAGACAGGAATGGGAAGTATGGAACTCTCCATCTTGTGGGGTAATGCGATTCCATGTGCTGGATCTGTGTCTGTTCAGTGCATTTGAGTTACAAAAGTGTATAATGAAAATGACATGCAGTCTTGACTGGCCCTGTAGGAATAATCCTAACATTCATTCAAGTAATATTCAAAATAATAGTATTTAGTATGCCAAGATGTTCACAAAAATACAGATGTATGGAAATATGGATATTTCTTATGAGGAATACAAGCATAATGCAAGCATAATGCCTCTAGAGGAATTATTTTAAGTTATTTGAATTGATTGTATTTATTCTGTGAGCCATATACAGTGCTTATCTGAAATCTTGATGTGAGCAGTTGTAAGTGGTACATGAACAGTTTGTAAGCAGTACTTGTGACCACGAGACCAGCTCTAGTAAAAAGTACAGCTGGGATCCTCTTCTCTGAAATTAAAAAGTGCTCTCTACAACAGTGGAAGACCAAAGGCAAGAAGAAAATGTTTCCAAAGCAGATTCTTTGTCTTTAGTTTATGCCAGTTGTGAAACAAAATGCTTCAGATGTTTAGTTAAGAGAAGCTGAGTTCACCGATGTAAATTGTAACCCTGCCCAGGCTGCAGACAGTGGTCATTATTCAGCAGTGTGTGTGTGTGTGTAAATGGAGTGGATTGAATGAAGAGAGGTATAACCAACATTTCTTTGGATATTTATGTTTGGGGGGAATGCTCCTTCAGCCTCCAAGGCATTTCAGTATGAAAAGGCTTGCTAGTCTAAACCTCCTCTTGTTAAATATTTCAGTCTCATAAAATTGCCTATGCAGCATAAAACAATTAATATTTACAAACCAGTGTTTATGGTACTGTTGTGACATTCCCTGCACAAAGAAAATGCAACGCCAGAGAATGTGATTTGGCAGAGACTTATATTATTTAGGTCTATATTATTTGGCCTTCTTATACTCTTGGAGGTTCTTAAATAATTAATGCAAATATCCTGTGTAGATTTCAGTATGTTACGTGTACATGTAAATCATAACTTCACAATCAAATTAAATACTTAGTCAGGATTTTTCACTTCTGATGTTTTTTAAAGTGCCCATTATTGATACTGATTGAGCTCAGCTTTTATGCAAACACTTAGATCAATTTCTGAGGCAAAAAACACTGAAGTTCATCCCATACCTTTAGTGACTTCAATAAAGTAAAGATTATATTGACTCTGCTGATTTCCCCTAGAGAACAAAATCTGTGGAATAGTAGCTGAGGACCTGAGAAAGCTGAGCTTGTGAGAGACTAAACCAGCGGAATCAGGAAAAAGTTTTTCACCCAGAGGACGGTTGAGCACTGGAATAGGCTCCCCATGGAACCAACCCTGTCTCAGTTCAACACTCATGGTGTGACTTTGGGGGTGGTCCTGTGTGGAGCCTGGAGTTGGACTCGATGATCCTGATGGGTCCCTTCCAACTCTGCATATTCTCTGATTCAGGGAGTAGAGAGAAGGGAGGGAAACTTTTAAAATACAAAGGGTATTGTGGCAGTATATTTGTGGAGATAAGCAGAACAGGACATCTTGAAAAGAAGGTTTAGGTTAGGGGCCTTAAACTTCAAGAAAAATTTGTCTTCACATTTCACAGAATCACAGAATGAATAAGACTGGAAGGGACCACTGGAGGTCATCTGGTCCAACCTCCCTGCTCAGGCAGGGCCATCCTAGAGCACATGGCACTTGATTGTGTCCAGATAGTTTTTGAATATCTCCAGAGAAGACTCCACAAGCTGGAGCTGTCTCCAAGGGAATTTGGTCTGCAGCTTAGTCTTAACTGAAAGAAATTTCTTTTTGCCTGTTTCAGACCAAAACAGTAGTGAGAAGAAGTTCTGGAATATAATCCTCAATAATTGCTTCAATAGACTCACTGTAGATGCATTACATCTAAATTTTCCTAGAGCACTTGAATAATAAAAAAATTTAATGCTGTTTCCAAAAGAAATTAGGTACATGGAAATCAAATTTAAAAATCTCTGATATTTAGGGTCCTGTATAATTTATACTGCCCATATTGATATTCAGAATCAATTGATACTGATTTTGAAGAAGTCAGGATTTCATTCTTAATCGGTTCTCGAAATTGAAATGTATGTATTTATGTCAAAAGGCATTTGAAAACTTTTCCTTCAGTTACACATTCAGTTTCTGATATAGAAGAAATCAATTTGACATTTTTATTCTTTCTTCTCATTTTGAAAGTAAAAAAGGGCATTCTGTTTCATTAAACACATACTTTGACGTCTTTGTCTATACTTCAAGCTGTTGTCTGTAGTTATTTGTTATTCTACAGTGTTAACACCGTGTGTTTGAAAAAGATGAGTTATTATTCTATAAAACCGGTAGGAAGTCAAATCACAGTTTGGAAATCTTGTTCTCTTCTCTCCCAACCCCCATCCCAAGGTTCCTCCTTTCAGATTTATGAAAGAAAACATTTCTTTCTGTAAAAGGTTTTTGTATGCCAGCATCTGGAAGTGTTTATTTCAGTGGCGTGTAATCTATCTGTGGATTTAGTTAGCACCAGACCCCCTTTTGTGTACTCCTGACTTAAAATTTTTATAAATGATCTTGTTGAATTTGTGCCAGTGTGCACATGGTTTGGCTGATTGCTGCATATATCCTTTACCTGCCAGTCACCTTTGATTTATATCCCTTCCCTTCTGCTTTTACCTTCCAAAAATGGTGCCACTGAACTATCCTCTAAATCATCTTATTGAATAAATTACTCCAAGATGAGATGGCACAGTTTTGGCCGACTCCTCGACAGAAGATATTCCTATAATCCATCCTCGCCCACTCTCTGTAGAGCCGTTCAAAAAAGAGAATGAACAGGGGAAATCAGGCTCCCTCTTCCATCCCAGCACCATTTCTCCCAGTGCTATTCAAACATGTAAAATGGGACATTTGATTTATACAGCTCTCAGTACCATCTGAAGACACATAAACTGTTTGAGAATCTTTTATATCCCCTTTCCTGAACTTCTTCATTAGATGAGTTTAATCCAAAGAACATGGTTATACAGTTTTCTCCCAGAAAGATTAAAACGTGAAAGAATAGTGTATTTAAGAATGTTTTAAAGCATTTCATTTGGAATAGATTATACTATATATATGACAGTTCTTTCCACGATAAAAATCCCTGTTGGTTTCCTGAAGCTAAACAGCTAATATTCCTTCAGAATAACAACAGGTCTGTAAGCTTTACTTAATGACATTACTAATTTGGAGAGTTTTATGAAGTTTCCTGGAGAAAAGCAGGTGGCTTGGCAGTAATTTAAAAGGTTCCCAATTTGTGGTAGCAGTTTCAGGGGGTTTCACGTTTCTAAAGAGGGAGACCAAGCTGCATATTGCTTAAGAGTGTCTGACACAATGATGTATCATTTTGGACTAAGTTTCCAGAAGTTCATTGGTCATTAAATGTGCTGCTTGACTTTATACTGCAGTTTCCCAGCTTTCTCTACTGGGGGTAATCTTAAGGCTCAAGCAGAATTTATTAATGAAGGCATAAGCTTGCAGCACTGATGAAGCAGTAAGTTGCCCAGATGATTTTATTGAACAGGAACATAGATTTTTTTAGGTAAGACAAAAGTGTCACTTAAGTAGATTTGAAAAGAACTGGCTCACTTTCTGCAGAGCGCTGGGAAAGTATTTACTAACAGTCTGGATAGTATTTGATATCCTGTGGGGATATTTAAAATTCTTGGATCGCACATACATCAGTGTCTTGCTACACAACACAGTACATGAATTGTTGCAAGCAGCACGTGAGGCTCTCAGGCAGCATAGATGTGATTCTGTGGAGGTAGGAGATACTGGCATGAAGTGACTCTGATAATGTACGACCCTTGTACTCCATTGTGTCACCTCCTGTTCAAGGATGTTGCACTGGAAGGACTGAACAAAATCTGCATCTTGCTCAATGTAGGAGCTCCCAGTGTAAGATCTTATTATTTTTAGTGTGTAATAGTTAAAAAAAAATCTGATTTGGCAAATAAATTTACTAGCTCTGTTAGTGAGAAGATAAGTCAGCTATAAAGTCTGCAATCAGCTGAATCTCTTATGTAAACTAAAGCAGCTCCTGGTCTCATAAACCTTATATGATTATTTTTTTCTAACTGTGTGTCCAGATTCAAATGCATACCAGAGACAGTTTAAGCTCAGTTGTACTGATGTGAAAGGATCTGAGGGTAAGAATATGTTACTTTCTAAATGAAGTGTATGTTCTTATGTGCCTCCTGAGAGGCTTAAAAACCCTTAGTATAGATGAGAATCTGACTTCTGTTACTTTGCTCAAGGCAATCTAACATGTAATACATAAATATGTATTGTAAGAGTAAGGTGAGTGAATATAATTCTTGTCCAGGTACTAGGACAAAAAGGTAATTTAATTAAGTGTTCCAAGATACTGCGCAAACATAAATCTGTCCTTCTTCAATAACTTACATTAATTTTTGTAAAGACAGTGACACTGCATCCATGCAGCAGCTACATTTGGTACAAAGGTAATAAATAGAAACTTGGTAATTGAAGAATCCTACGAACAAAACTGAAGACTCTTAAAAACTAAGTGTCTTTTTCTTACTTGCCATTACACAGAATAATAGTGCAGCTCCCTGCGGGTTTCATGTTTGTGTGAATCTGCAGGGTTGTGGACAATGCCATGTACTTAAAAGTTCAGTTGTTGTATTCTGTACCATTCTTTCAGATTTCCCCTGAAAAGGAGCATTCATTCATTCATTCATTCATATTTTTCTTCCTTGCAAGATTTAAAAGTGCTTTATGAACTGGAGCTGCTCGTAGCTGTCAGTTCACCTCTGCTGGTCTGGGCCAGCTCAGATGTGAGATGCAGCAGCTGTGAGAGTGTGAGTCGGCAGCAGAGCTGCACAGCTCTGGAGCACAGGATGTGAGCTGTCGAGATGAAACATTATGGGAACTTTGGGATCATGTAATAGAGCTGTTTGACTTGGAATTAATCTACAGTTGAAGAAAAACCGCACGAAACTTAATTTGCCGTGAACAGGATCTTCATTTTAGACGCTATTTGTACGACCAACACTTGACAAATGTGTCCTATTGTACTGAGCTTGGAGAGGACAGGTTGGATGGGACTCTGAGCAACCTGGTCTAGTGGAAGGTGTCCCTGGCCATGGCAGGGGTTAGGAACTGGGTGATCTTTAAGGTCCCTTCTGACCCAAACCATTCTGTGATTCTGTGGTAGAAGCTCTTACCTGTGGACACCTCTGGCACCACAGACTTGTCACTTTGCAAATAAAGAATGTAAAATCTCTAGAACCACAGGGTTAATCTAGAAAAGAACAAATAATAATCTTTGAACACCAAGTGGAAACATTTTTAATAACTCTTTTTATCTCTTATTTTCCATTCTAGTTTGCCTACTCCCTTGTTCATAAAGTCCTAAGATAAAGCTCAAACTTAAGCACTTGTTCAACTTGGCAGTGCACGTAGGAGGAGGAGACAAAAGATTACTGAAGTTTAAACAGGGCCTCTGTGATTTGTTTCTGTCCATTTATCGTGTCCCACTCGGTGAGGTGTCAGTTCTCATTTAAATCTTTGATACCACCAACAGCAGAAAAAGTTATTGAGCCTGCAGCAGTGCAGATTATGTTTGATTGCCTCTCATTTGTGTCCTCTGTCCTCTCCATCCCCTGTGGGAAAGGTGCTCATTCTCCCTTTATCCCTCTGATACACCTCCAGGCATCAGAAGGCAACACTGGGATTTGGTTACAAGAAAATCTCTTTAACATCAAATCTTCAGTTTTCTCCAAACTAGACCCATTTCAGGAAGCCTGGCTGCTCACTTGGTACTGCTTGGGGATATTTGTGTAGCAAAATCAAGTGAAAACACCACGCTTGAGGCAACCAAACACATTTCATGAATTTTAGTTTGGGGTTTCCGTGTTTCTTCCTTTCCCTGAGGTTTTGTGTTATTCCAGCTTTCTGACTTCAGCTTTAAGGTCTTGTAAACCTCAGTTCAGCAAAGCAGTCTTCTGCTTAATTTTTAAACTATACCTTCAGTCTGACAAAAGACTGTGCTAAATCGAGGCTTTCTGGTATTATTAGTGATATACATTTGATTCATCTGTTATTTCAACATTCTGTTTTTAAAATTTATTGCATCAGAGAAAAGGATAGAAGGATACTTCTGGGGTTGAAAGGATCCTTGAAAGGATTTTCAGAGTTGTAAACAGAGATACAGAGAAATACATGTTTATAGTTTATAAATATGTGTAAATGTCTGCTAGTAAACAGAACTAAGAAAATACTCTTTACCATGTGAAAAGCTTTAATATTTTTTATTTATACATTAAGTGATTCTTCCTGGCATCTTGGTTTCTCTGGACAATTAATTTCAGGTAGTTCTTTTGTCAGTGATGGTGATCTCAAAGGTGAGAGTAGAAGAGTTGACCAAAAAAACAATTATAATTATTATCTGAGTTATATTTCTGCAAATAAGCATGGACACTGCTCAGCTGAGAGAATGCAAATTATGCATCGGGATGTACTGTAAAGGTAGGTGCCAGAATAAGAGAAGATGGCTAAGGGTCCTTAAAAAGTACTTGCAATACAGATAAAATGAGATGAAATTAAGATCAGATTCTTTTTCTGGTCTTGTAATACCTGCCTCACTGGAAAGTTTTGGAAGATATGTAAAGTGTGTAAGCTTAAATAGGACACAGCACTGGGTGAATATTGTGGTGTTAGGAGAACGAGAGAAAGATTATGAAATGAAATTAAGTTCTTGAAAGGAGTATCAGAAAAGTTAATCATGTTTTTAGTTCTGTGTATTACTGTACTTATATTTGTGACTATGGTACCCAGTTTAGGATTAAGCTTCAACCAAGGCTTTCTGATGCATCTCTTGTATCTACTGTTCTGCAGTGGCAAAATTTCACAGTCAAGATGGTTTTCTTGCTTTTAAACCAAGCTTCCTACTCCCAGTAGGAAGTAGGATAATTTGGTTCCCTTCACATCCATTAAGTTCTTTAGTTACTTACTGGTAGAAGTTCCACCCCTCCTCCATGGCATCTAAGGAGAAATACCAGGATATGAGGAGGGATTTTCCTTGGTAAGAAACTCTTCTGTCTCTGAGTATTTATGTTAGTTAATATGCACATGGATGAAAATGTAAGGTATCGGACTTCCATAAAGACTCTGAGCTATTCTGCAAAGCCCTGAGAACTTGTATGAAATGGGTGGTTTCCTTCAGGCTTCAATTGCAGATGACTATGGAACCTGGAATATACCTGAATGGTTAAAGAACATCCTATTAATTCCACAGCTAAGGGCTTTGCCTATGGATTATATGCCTCTAATTTAAATTCCAATAACGCTGGGGTAAAAATAAGAATAATAAGGAGTAATAAGAATAAGAAAGAAGTAGGAAAAAAAAATTAAAATAAGAAGAAAAATCCCACAATAAATGTTTGCACAGAGTTGCCAGCACAGGCAGGTGAGGTAGGTGGGGAAGAGGCTGGTATCCAGCCTGGAGAATTTGTACTAATGCAATAATGCAGACTGAGCTCATCCACAGGTCAGTCTTAAAGATTTGCTGAAAGGATTGTCATTTTTGATGGCAAAGAATTGATGCAACAGGAAAAAAAAATAAGACTCTCTAGAGGTCTACATGTGTTAGTTTTACTGCAGAAGGTGATAAAACTGCTGGAAGCAAGCAGTCTCCATGCAGAATTACTGCAATACAAACGGCCTGGAGGTGAGACATATTAATTTCATGAGGTTAATTTTGTCGGTGGTGAAGGCTTTGGGTATTTTTTTTTCTTGCAAGAACGACAAGTTATTAATATTCACCGTCAAGAAAACTGTAGTTCTAATTGGTGTTTAGATACGATGCTTAAATTTCCCTCAGAGATATAGTGTAGATTTGGAGTGTAGATTAGGTGCTTCTGAGAAAAAGCATTCAGCTGTTTCTGCATCTGTTAACAAGGAAGTTAAACAATCTCACCATTGTGCATGGAGGTTGTTTGTTTTTTTTTAAATAGCAGATGGTACAGAAGAAAGGCTTGTTGCCACTTATGGTAGCTTGAGATTTAATACTCTATGGGGTAGATGAGGCCCATCTTTGTCCATAATTTACTATGGTAATATTTAGGTGATAAAAAGAGTTAACTAGGTATAAAAGGGAGAAACTGGATGGCTCAACAAGTTGATAAAAAGCTATTAATCACAGCCTTTTAGAACATGTTGAAAGCCATTCATGTGAGCAAGAAATACTAATTTTAAGACATAATTTTATAAATAGTTCCAAATTGTCAAAAGTGACCAGACATTTTGAATATTATCCTGAAATATGTAAAAGAATACTGATTTTACTGTGGTTTTTTAAAGGTGCATGATGCCATTTCTTTAAAGTGGGATTTTTTTTTTTTTCTGGAGTCTCAGCTCCTATAACATATGTAAACTGTCATTTAGCTTTAAAAAGGGGGGGAAATCTTATTAGTAATGCTTTTCAACGTAAGAACATGAGTCAAGACCCAGGACTCTTTTGTATTTATGTATTATTCATCTTGCACAAATGCAGAACAGAAGTTAATGATGGCTCAATAGATTGTGCAATACAGAGACATGACAAATTACAAGATTTGATAAGATAAACAGGAGAGTGAAAGGGAGATACTGTTGTTTAGCTGGTAAGGAAGTGGTCTCAGCATATAAATTATCCAGTCAGTAAGAGATTCTTTCCTGTACGAGTCACAGCCCAGAAGAATTTTAAGAACAAAGTGACAGTGGGAGATGATGTTAGTCTGCTCTTTGCGTCTTCCTCCCAAAAAGATGACACAGGAAATGTGCTGTCTTGGACATTTGGTGTGTGCACAGCAGAGAGTGGCAAGTGAGATTGGAATCTGGCATTGGATGGGAGATGTGCTGCTGCACAGGAGGGGGATGTGCCATGTAGGAAAATGAAAAGTATCTTCTAAAGGAACTGGGAGGAAAATTAGTGTGATGGGTGAGAGAAATGAGCTTGGCAGGAGCCTTATGGCTTGTTACAAAAAAGAAGATGTTGGTTTTTCAAAGCTAGATTCCTAAGCATTTCCGTGACTTCCTCAGAGAGAAGATAGGAATCTGGATGAAGGGTAAGGAAGGCAGGTACTGCCACTAGGATCTGGAAAGAAAAATATAAAATAGAGCCAAAATCCTGGTGTGAACATAGAGAGTATCCAGTATCAGAGATTCTATCCATGATGACCTTGATGATGGTGGTAATGGTGGTCACGAGGTTCTTGATGAACAGAGATAGAGGATTTGGAGTAGGCGGGAGATGAGGAATTCCAGTTTATCCACATTCAGCCTGAGCTGGCAGCCTGACATGAGAGCTCTCAGAGGGACATAAAAACCTAACTAGCCCTGAGTTATTCAGCCAAGAATCTTTATCGGTTGTACTTCAGGGTAAGAAACACTTACTGCCATGTCTGTGAGCAAAGGTCACAATGCGGAGTATTATTTGCTTCCCCTAATTTATTACACACTTCCCAATTCATCAAAGCACAATTTCCTTTTAGGTTGCTGAAGCAAAACCCTTATATTTCTTTTTTTTTTTTTTTTCATGGAAAGAATTCATTCCCAGCTTCACAAAGTTTATTTTTAAGAAATTGTGCGTTAAAAGTTTCTAATAATGTCTTTTTCCAAAAAAAGTAATATTTCACTTCAAACTGATGTGGCAGCATTCAGCTGCCTGTAGTCAGCAGCAACCATTTGGCTTTAGTACTTATTGACATAAATCCCAAGAATAGCACTGGATACTGGGAAGTTCTGAGTTTCACAATTAGAACTGAGGCTGCCTTTGTAATACCAATGTAAAGACAATAAAGGGCTCCCTGAAAGGAGGGTGTAGCCAAGTGGGAGTCAGTCTCTACTCCCAAGTAACAAGTGACAGGACAAAAGGAAATGACCTCAAGTTGCGCCAGGGGAGGTTTAGGTTGGATATTAGGAAAAATTTCTTCATGGAAAGGGTTGTCAAGCATTGGAACAGGCTGCCCAGGGAAGTGGTGGAATCACCATGCCTGGAAGTGTTCAATAAATTTGTGGATGTGGCATTTGGGGACGTGGTTTAGCTGTGGACTTGGCAGTGCTATGTTAATGGTTGGACTTGATGATCTTAGAGGTCTTTTCCAACCTAAACGATTCCATCATTCTATGAATGAGGCTTTGCTGGTTGTTCTGAGAAGTCCAGAATGCTGCTGTGTTTTATAGTATGGATATAGGGAGAGCAGCTGGAGCTCTACATTCATAGTGAGTGTTACAGGTTTGGAAAATTTACATTGCAAACTCTTCAACTTTCCATTTCTCCAAAGGTAGTTTATTTAGGGTCTAGTTTCCTTGTCAAATATTTTTGGAATAAAGTTAATTGAGGATTGTAAAGTAATGAAGAGGACAAGGTAGTGACAGAGAGTTACTGAGTTACCGTTTGATAAATGAAGTGTAAGCAAATTATTTTCATTCCAAAGGAGCCAGATGTTAAGTATTTCATCTGCAAATTAAGAAAATGGCCAACGTTTACAGTCTCTGGGGCTGTATCTTGCAAAGTAGGGATTTTGAAGTGTCCTGGAGTCTTGAGGAATCAGTGATAGGGCCAATACAGCACTGTAGCTGAAGGGGTTAAGGCAGTCCTTGGTCAGGCAGGCAAGGGAATAGGAAATAGAAAAGTTTTCCCCTGTACTGGGGCAAGCACAACTAAAATACCATTCCTGATTGTGTTTTAGTAAAAATCTCAAGAATTAGAGAGGGCAGAAAGACCTGGGAGGAATTGTGAAAGATTAGAAAATCCCAACATGGAGATACACACATATGGAGTTTATCAAAGTGAAGAAAGTGGTGGGCACTCAGTCTTTAAGGACTCACTAAAGAAAAAAAAATGTCACATCTGAGGGTTTTTCAGTCTTAATAAAAAGTTATAAGCAAAGTTGTAAGTATATTCCGGGTGGGATTCCTCTGGCTAGATACAAACACCTGAATCTGAGCACAATGGCAAACATTTTGAGCATAGCTAGACAGTTTACCAGAGCAACTGTAGCTGTCCCATCCCTGGACTAGTTCAAGGCCAGGCTGGATGGGGCTTTGAGCAGCCTGGAATAGTGGAAGGTGGCAGGGGGTTGAAACTGGATGGTCTTTAAGGTCCCTTCCAACACAAACCACTCCATGATTCTATGACTTCCTTTATAGTCAATTGAGAGGAATAAGCAGTTTTGGGCTGTAATTTATCTCTTCCTAAGGTAGATGTTTAGGAGGGGGTCAAATGGACCATATGCTGTGGAAGTGCCTTTTTCTCTACCTTGACAGGATGATGTGTGTGAGGAGTCCTTCCAGTGTGCAGCTTGACATTTAAGCTAGACAAATTCAACCTAGAAATAAGGCATATATATTTATAACAACCTAACTAAGTGCTGAAATAGCTTAACCAATGATTGTGACAGATTATCCATGACTGGAAATTTTAAAATCAAGAGGAGATGTTTCTGTAAAAGCCGTGCTCAAGTTCAACCACAGCTATTGGTTCTGGAGAGCCAATTCAAGAAAATTGTGTGGGCTGTGTTCTGCAGCACAGTGAGATTAGATGGTCCTTTCCATCCCCAAGGGCTATGAATCATCCTTTGCTGGTGTTTTGGTAAACTGTAAATGTGAAAATCCACTTTGATTGCAGATCAGCAACATATTCAGTCAGAATTCCTGATGTTCACATGCATAGTTTCAAACAAAAAAATTTGCTAAATATAGCAATTTCATTTCAGAATTACAATTTTCAATACCTTTTCATTAGTTTTGTGTTACACAACAAAGTCTGAATTTTTTTTCTAAAAACAAACAAACAAACAAAACAAAAACCTCACAACAATGTAAAATAAGTTTCTGGAAAGAAGCTCTTGATTATGTAATTGTGACATTTGTTTTTATAAATAAAGTTTTGATAATTCTTTATTAGAACAGGTAGATTAGAAAGAAGACATGGGCATTGCTCCTAAAAGCCAATGGAATAACCCTTTTTAAAACCCTCAGAAACTTTGGGTCATTATTTCTATATATGGTATCTCTATACATTCTTATAAATATTCATATTACTCCTATATTATGAATAAAATGGGCTAAATACACCACCTTAATTAGAGTAGTGGAAATAACAAGTTATTTCCATTCTTTGAATGTCTTTGACAATTTTCCATTGTGTCAACATAATTAAGATATATTAATATTAATCTGGTAAGTACTAAACTTTACATAGTGGAAAAATAAAATAAAATGGACCATGAGAACATTTTTCAATATTAGTTTCAATTTTAATACTTTATATTCTTGTGAAAAGTTATAAAAATGTGTTATTAGTTTATTACCCCATTAAGAAAACAATGCAGCAACAGATGCTTGTTACCCCAATTTTCTCAGTCTGTTTATGGGGATGTTTTATCAAAATGGGTCTTTTAAAAGTTATAAAGATGTAATACTCTCCTAAATTAGGTCATAAATGCCTAATGTGGAAAACTAATACATTTTATTATTTTTCAAGTATGGGTTTATGTATATTAAAATATGCAGCTGTTAGGAAGTCTGGAGTGTGTATAACAGAAACATATTGCATTACAAGATGTTAGTGTCTCTCTGAGTATGTACATTCTTTATGCACATACCCACACAAGTTTTTGGCATGT
Organism: Pyrocephalus nanus; assembly: GCA_038380795.1. Classification (NCBI taxonomy): domain Eukaryota; kingdom Metazoa; phylum Chordata; class Aves; order Passeriformes; family Tyrannidae; genus Pyrocephalus; species Pyrocephalus nanus. The sequence continues at coordinate 5,347,932 of CM076260.1, read as the reverse complement.
GGAAGAGAGTACGTTAACATTTTGGCTCAGTATTATTTTCTAATACAGATTATTTTTTATGAATAGATGTAAATGCTAAATATACTGAGCACATACATGTATTTTTACTCTGTATTTGCCACAATTTTTATTGCCACCCAGCAACTGAGCAAGTAGATCAAAAATGCAAATGTGAAGAACATTCAGTTCCAACCTCAGCAATTGTTTGCTGTGTTTCTGCACAAATGGTAGATATTCCTGTACCAGGAGCAGCAGGAAGGTAATTTCTCAGAGTAAACCTTGTTCTATCTTCCATACTAATCATGCTGGAATGGATTTGTGGTGAAGGAGGAAGAGGGACTGAAACACCTGCTTGTTGCAGGTAGCATGGCTGCTTTAGGAAATCATAGAATAGGTCAGGTTGGAAGGGACCACAATGGGTCACTTGGTCCCACCTCCCTGCTCAAGCAGGGCCATCCCAGAGAACTTAGCACAGGATTGTGTCAAGATGGTTCTGGAATATCTCCAGTGAGGGAGACTCCACACACTTTCTGGGCAATCTATTCCAGTGCTCAGTCACTGCATAGGAAAGAAGTTCTTCCTCATATTCAGGTGGAACTTCCTGGGCATCAGTTTGTGCCCATGGCCTCTTGTCCCATTTCTGGGCACCCCCGAGCAGAGCTTGGTCCATCCTCTGCCCCCTCCCTGCAGACACTGACAGATGTGGATGAGTCCCCCGTTGGTGTCTCTTCTCGAGGCTGAACAGCCCCAGCTCCCTCAGCCTTTCCTCCTAAGAGAGATTCTCCAGTCCCTTCATCATCTTTGTCACTCTCCTCTGGACCTGCTTCGGGAGCTCCTTGTCTCTCTTGTACCCAGAAATGGTACAACCAAAAGGATTTTCCCAACCTAAATGATTCTGTGATTTTCAAAATTCCCCATAATTTGAGGTGGATAGACCAGTTGTCAGATGTTGCTGAACCTCAGACTTCATGTTTCCTTTGAGGGAAGCCTTTAATAGTCACAAAAATGTGTGTAAAGTACAGACCAAAGGTGTGGCAATGATGGGAGCTCACTGAATTAACAGAGGCCTGTTTCCCACACACACATCCTCTCATTAGTTTATGTATTTGGGAAAATTTATGTATAGTATTATTTTGTTATAGAAGGGAGGCAGGATTACATAGTTTTGTGATATTTTATTCTAATTATTGTGGCATCATTTGGCCACTTACCCAAGTGGACACATCCCTGAGAAACCTGCTCTAGTTAGACTAGACAATCTCTAGAGGTGTCCTCCAGCCTCAGTGAGTCTGAGATTCACAGTGATGTTGACAGCATATTTAGGCATTGTGTCAATTCAATTTTTCTCTCTTCTCATCTTTCTCCGAATTCAAGACCTGCATTCCAAAGGCTTTATGGATGTACCCATTCCAGTTAAAATCATGCTGTAGCACATTTGCCTCCCTTCCAACCAAGTTAGGAATTGCACATGGAGCCTGCATGCCATATAGTTTTAATTAACCTAATTGATCCCAGTAGCTGTGCTGCCAGCCACCAAAGTGTTGATAGGACTTCTCCGGAAGCTCAGCCAGTCTGTCATCATCTGGTCTCAAAATGTGGTTCAGATGATCCTCCCCTCCCAGAACTGTAGGTTTTTATGAAGTCTGAAATTCAGACCAACGTGCAAAAGGCTGAATTTGCTGTCATATTCTGCTTCTCAAGCTTTGCAAATAGGTGACTCACTTTAGTGTCCTGGGTGTCGTTCACATAAACGAGGTGGATCCTGTAAAGGCAGCACAAAATAAACCGTGGTTTTATTACTGGGAATCCACGGTCAGCAGAGAGTTCGGTCGGCCCTTCCGCAGGAGTTCGTGCTTCAGAAAAGATAAGTCAGAAACAAGCCTTTACAAAACTAAAAACTAAAAACTGGAGATGTGTTTTTCTGAGTTTCATACGAGGTTTGTTGTTCCTGGAGGCAAGATATGCCTGTTGCTTCCCTACAGCCCGATAACGTATCTTATGGACTGCGTATTTCTTAATTTAGCACCGACTCCAAGTGTTCATAACAAAGTGGAGCAAGTCCTGGTAAACAGTGGTTTTATGGCTTCAAGGTTATTTTTTGAGATATTATTTTCGGGGTTAAATATTTCAGAACCAGTTAAGTTATCTGCTTGTCATTCCTTCCTAAACCAAACTAAAAGGCATTAACACTTGTACACTTTTCTGAGGCCTCAGGCTTCTCTATCTGCCTTCCCCACAAAACTGGGGGAAATAATTAAAATAATAATAATTTTATATTCGATAGTAACAGTAGTAGTAATAATAATAATAGCTATTATTACTGTAATAATTATTATTGATTCTGTCTGACATTATTTTTCTCTGTTGCACTGTCAGCTTAATGTTGGGCCTCTACACACTACTAATGCCAGCCCTAGGACTGGCAGAGGAGAATGCTCAGTATGGCATTTCCTGAACTTTAAGGTGCATTGTTTATCCTGCAAACTTCATCCAGAAACACGACCCCATATGGTGCAGAGAGGAGTGTGCTGAACTGGACCAGGCTGCGGGGCCACCCACCCACGTCTCACTCAGCAGGGACCCAGATGGCTGTAGCTGTGCCAGTTGACTCCTGTTGTAGGAAGGTCCTGCTGTGGCTCATTTACATCTTACATATGTTTTTAAGCATAATATCTGGGGGGATGCACTTACAGAGGATGCAGTCCAGTGCCTTGACTTGAACACACTGTTGTGTGGTCTCTGAGCAAGGCACGACAACAGTTCTCTGGATCCTCATTATAGCCTCAGATTTTATAAATACAATGTTTTTGTCATCCTTTGTATGAATGAAAGTGTTTGCTTTTGTGAACTGTTCATCTTCCAGCTTATAGGGAATACAAATTCAGAACAGGTCATATTTTGGGATCTTAATTCCTCCTGTTTGCAAAAAGAGATTTGTGCATTCTTTTTTCTATGCTGAGAATTTCTGTCTTAAAGATGCAGCAAGATGGGAGAGTTTCTTGTATGTCACTCACTAAGAATAGAATCATAGAATCATGGAATGGTTTGGGTTGGAAGAGCCCTTAAGGACAAACCTCATTCCAGTCCCCTGCCATGGACAGGGACACCTTCCACTAGCCCAGGTTGCTCAGAGCCCCATCCAGCCTGGCCTTGAACACTTCCAGGGATGGGGCAGCCACAGCTTCTCTGGGCAGCCTGTGCCAGGGCCTCACCACCCTCACAGGGAAGAATTTCTTCCTAATTCCTGATCTAAACCTGCCCTCTGTCAGTCATTGGAAAAAAAAAAAAAAGGAACTACAGTTCCAGGAGTTTCCATTAACAATCTGATTTGTTGACAACTGGCTTGATATTTAAAGGAAGCCAGTGATAATTTATCATTTGATGAAAACGTTCATGATTAGCCACTCTGCTTTTTCAGAAAGCTCAACTTTATGTGCTAAAATAACATCTATAATCAAATAAATCATGGAGTTCTATATGGTTAAACTATAAAGTTCAGATTTTCCAGAACAAGGGGATTGGAATTCATCTTGCCAAAAGCAGGCATGTAGGAGAGGGCACTTTCAGGGATGCATGTCCTTCCAAACAGCATATTTCTCAGCACTGACTGTAAGTGGAGGGAGGTGACAGCTCAGACTGAGATGTCTGTGGTCTAAATCAAAAAAGGTTAAGTGATATCAATGCACCTTAAATAAGTGGAAAATATTTTGGGATGTCTTATTTTTATTCAATATAGAGGGTGATGTTAGCACTGTATGGTCTTACTTTTTGGATTGTCAGATACAGTGCATATTAGATTTGTTTTATTAAGCATAAAATATTAATAATTTTTATCATTTTTATATTTAGAATATTATTTTCCGATTTTTATTTCATATCTCAGTACTTGTCAGTCATCTTAAAAGTGGTTTTGATATCCATTATGGCTCTGAATTTCCTTACCAGTTTTATAATCACATTTTATTAATTACATAAATATATTTTCTTTCTCAGCAGCAACTATCTCACAGTAATATGTAAAAATACTTTAAAATTTAAGTTGATTTTTCTGGGTTTTTTTCCATCTCATATTAATATAACTATTTTTTAACTCTACATATATAGGATATTTTATGTTCTAAAGTATTTTGTATGGATTTTTTTCTATGTAGTGTTATTACATCCTAGCCATTAAACAATTTGTGTCAAGAATTAGATAGAAAAAGAGATAAAAATTGGATAGAAAAATTAATATATTTAATAGGAAACAGATTCAGTGTTATTAATAGACAGATATTTGCTTGCAAGGCAAATACCCAAATCTAGAAAAATGCGGCACCCAGATGTTTAAAGTAATTGATGGATTTGAAAATTCATGATACTGTTGGAGATTCCTCTCATTTGTTGTCACATTTGTTAAAATGACGCCCAGAGGCCCTTGAGTGGAATCTGAAACCTCATTTTGCTGAGCAGGGTATGAATACAACTCTCATTTTAGATGTGTGAAGTGGATTAAAATGAGAAATATTTAGTTGGAGCTGCCGAGGTCAGGGATGGAGAGGCAGAATGAGATGGAAGAGATGAGCGAGCAGTCCCAGGGCAGATATGAGCACTAGTGATGTACATGTCATTAGCTCAAGCCAGAACAGAAACTACCTGAAAATAGATAAACAGAAGAAGGCTGAATTACTGTGGATCCCAGAGAAAGGGGCTGAAGATGCAGGTCCTTTAAAGACAAATCCTAAGCAGACTGGGGGAGAGAATGAAGTCACAACTGCTAAAAGAAGCTGGGGTTTTAAGGATATAGAATCAAAGAATAGTCTTGGGTGGGAAGGAGCCCTTAAAGGTCATCTAGTCCAAACCCCTTGCAATGAGCAGGGACATCTTCAACTAGATCAAGTTGCTCTGAGCCCTTTCCAACCTGACCTTGGATGTTTTCAGGAATGAGGCATCTACCACCTTTCTGGGCAACTGTGACGTTCTTTAACCACCCTCATTGTAAAAAACTTTTGCTTTATATCTAATATAAATCAACCCTCTTTTAGTTTAAAAGCATTACCACTTGTCCTATCACAAGAGGCCCTGCCAAAAAATTTGTTCCCATGTATAACTGATGTGTCTGAAGCAGCTAAATAATGTGAATACGGCTTACTAAATATGCATCCATAACTCTTCCTTTTTGTTCACATAAGTATGACAATGTGTAATAGCTGTAAGACAATCCAGAGCATTTCCAGGGGATTATTGCACATCTCAGGTAGTTTAAGTCATCCAGCCTTTTGGCTTCATGCCTTACAACACTACCAGAGATATGTTGTAATCACCCAAAAATGCCCTGCCTCTGGTGAATTACAGCTTAACCCAAAATACTCAGTACTTTACACATATACCCAAAATAGACAATTTATCCAGGTATTGTGCATGTTTTAAAAAGTAAAATCTGAATATGAATGTCAGTGTTCTTCCACAAGCTGAAGAGGCAATTTACCTACCCATCCAGAACAGGCCCAGAAAGTCCTTGCTAGTTTGCAATGTTGATTCCTTCTGTCTTTAATGATCTCATTGTCTGATTTTATTTAGGTTTTCTCTCTTTTCCCTTATTTTTGGATTTGGGCACTTTGTTGGATCCCTGAAGTGCCTCCTATGCTTTGTGACACTCAAATATGGGATGTGATTATAGCAAAGTGTAAAGGATGTCACATACAGCATTTGAGACTGTACAGAAAAAATGGGGGGGAGAAGAAATAATTACTCTAGCACCGTCACTGTGGTGTTTCTCTAAGTTACACTTCCCAGGAAGAGGTTTTCCTGTAACAGAACATGTAAGTGTCACAAAGGCAGGTGCCAAGAGGACTGTGCCAAACTCTTTGCAGTGGTGCCCAGGGACAGGACGAGGAGCAATGGCCATAAACTAAAGCACAGGAAGTTCCACCTCAACATGGGGAAGAACTTCTTTACATTAAATGTGGCAGAGCACTGGAACAGGCTGCTCAGGGAGACTGTGGATTCTCCCTCTGTGGAGGCATTCCAAACCCACTGGAACGCATTCCCACATCACCTGTTCCAGGTGACCCTGCTTTGGCACAGGGGGGTCGGACTGGGAGATCTCTCCCTTCCAACAATTCTTTGATGCTGTTAAATGTCATTATTTATGTATTTTCCTGTCGTCTCTTACATGAAAAATGAAATTGTAGATCCCTGTTTACCTTCTTACTGACTTTTGGTGCTATTCATCACCTATAAACTCTGTCATCCTGGGCTTTTCTCTGTCTCATCCTGCAAGCAGCTTTCTTAGCCCTGTGTTTTTATTGTTCCTGTCTTTATCAGCCCTATGATAGTTTGCTCTGAATCAAGCCAAGCATTCCCCACTAGACAGGCTGGAGGAGTAGCCAGCAGCCAGGCACACCTTCTGTTGTTTCTTTTTCCTCAGCTGCCTTGTTTTTGCCAGATAAAATTGCAAGCAAAGAGCAAATTATGGTGTTTTCTGATATTAACTGTAATATTATGTCTTCTGCCTTGTAGGCAGCGTAGCCCAAGCTGGCAGCCTGCCCATGCTGAAGCACAAGGACACTGTTTTCCTGGGAGGCTGTGTCAGATAAAGCCCTTAGTTTTTCTGGAAGCAAAGGCTATTTTTTCCCCCTCGTTAGTTAAACAAGACCTTATCAGCACAGAAGCACAGCCTGCATGGCAACACAATGGTACCTGTTTTGCCTCATACTTGACTTCCTCACCAAAGCATACTTCTCATGTGGGAATTAAAATAATGGCTTTTAAGGTAGAAAGTCTGCTGGCTCACACTGGGATTATTAACTACTCAATTAGGACACTTCTCCAGCTATCTGGGCTGAGGTTTTCAGAGGAGCCAAGGGAATTGACTGCATAAAGCTGTGTCTGCACTGGGAGATTAACTGTGTCTGTGCCCCCTGACACTGAGGCTAATGCAATGGCCCATGTCCATATTACTCAGTTTTTGTGTTCTCCAAACTCTCCTGAGTTTGGCCACCTCCAAACTCTCTCCTGAGAAGGGTTTCTGGCCTCCATATACCTCAGAGCAGTGTCCTGGCATTGGGGAATGTTATTTGCCCTATACCAAAAGCATTCCTCGGGCTAGTCAGACGATTTAAGTGTAAAGGGTTTTTTCGAGAGTCCAGGAATATTCCCTGGGAATGTTTGAACTTGTGGTCAAGTCTTAATGTGTTGACTGCCCTAAAACTGAAGTCTTAAGCCCTGACCCTCAAAGCAACCACAAGACATGGTATCATGGTTTTACCACGTGCTGTTTGAGCTGTAAAAAAGGTGCCTTCTGCTCAGGGAATTTATGTGGTCGAATCTGTTTTATAATTAAGTCACTCTCAACTATTGAAACATGAAAAATGCAGTCATCTTGAAGAACTGCACAGCTCTGGCATGTTAGATCCCCTTTGACAGCATTCAGTATATCATCCATCCTTTTATATAGAATCATAGAATTATTAAGGTAGGAAAAGACCTTTAAGATCATCAGGTCCAACCATCTACCCAGCCCCACCACCATGTTCACCATTAAACCATGTCCTCAAGTGCCACAGCAACACTTTTTGAAGACTTCCAGGGATGGTGTCACCACCACTTCCCTGGGCAGCCCCTTCCAATGCTTTGCAACCCCTTCTGTGAAGCAATTTTTCCTAATATCTAATCTAAACCTCCCCTGGGTGCAACTTGAGGCCATTTCCATAGGAGGCTTATTGATAATATCAAAAAGAATAAAAATATTCTAGTCTATCATTTTGTAGCATCAGCAGTAAGGTGGCCCTGGCTTCCTAAATGCTGCAGACATCACTGCTGCTTAGCTCAGGGTTGTCTGAACTACAGATGATAATGTTGTCAACAAGCAGAATACAATCTTTTTTTGCCGTTTTGCTTTCCTGTAAGAAGATCACTCGTCTCCTTTAAGATCATTAAAGACCAGGTTGGATGGGGCCCTGAGCAACCTGTTCTAGTGGAAGGTGTCCCTGCCCATGGCAGGGGAGTTGGAACTGGATGGTCTTTAAGGTCCCTTCCAACCCAAACCATTCTGTGATTCTGTGACTGGGGGGACTGATGTCAAACCATGCTTTGAGATTCTCTGATCAAACACCGTGTGGCTGCAGCTGGTATTCTTGTGTACCCTGATGTGGTCTGTATGTTTGTTATATGTTCCTGATGGTCAGAGACCTGCTCCAAAGCTTCTTTTCATTTTTGATTCAGGCCCTGGATATCTCTTGTGTAGACTGGTTATGTTTTCACACAATCCTTCTGTGTTTTATATACCCATAACGAAGTCACAGCACTTGCTGTTTGACATCAAAGCCTGTCGCCATGAGAATGGGGGTAATCTAGCAAATAATGACCACATTGTGTGTGTAAGCAGGGAAAAGAGAAGACAAGTTATAAAGCAGAACCTTTTTCATTTACACAGCAATGTTTTAATAACCAGCAGATTTTGGGAAAAGGGCTGGAAAAATAGTAAAAAAGATAAATGTACTTATGTTTCAATGTTGAGATTTTTTTAACAAGTACAAAAGTTCACTTCTACATATTAAATAAAAAATACCCTTGGATTTTTGGGCAGGATCCTGAGAGAGCTATTGGCATTCCCAATCAATGCTTGTCAGGATATTTTCTTTTTTCCTTCCCCCACCCCCCTTCCCCAATCCTTCTATGGTACTATTAATGCAAACCTCCTTAGCTGCACACTTGAAGCTGCCCAGTGTGATAGCTTTACCACAAAGGGCTTCTGTGTATTCCAGGAGTCAGGATATAGCACTCTTCTGACAGAAAATGCCCTGTAATGAAGGTGAAGCTCAGACATTATTTATTCCAAATACAGGATCTTTCCATCTGCAAGTTTATAGAGGCTGAGAAATTGTTGAATTTGGAGATTTGCAAATAGAAATTACAAGCTCGACTCTGAAAATATTCCCTCCTGGAAAACAAGTCCTATTCCCTCTTGTGAGCATTATCCTTATGCAGCATTAGATTGGTACGAAGGAATTTTGAAGGTGGACAGTTTTCCTCATAAAGACACGGCACCACCCACTCCTGGAACGGAGCAACCGATCCCGAGCTCCGGAACCTGGAGAGAACAGACCGTCACTTGTGTTGAATTACGTGGAATATTTTCTGTGTGTTTCTTAACCAGGTCCACTTTTCAAGCTGCAGCAGGTTAAAGTTAGAGCTGTGCAAATTTTGAGAAGCCTACGTCCAAATTAAGGCTGGCTCATTTCCAGGAATGACTGGAGCTGGCAAATTTAAATCATTTTCAAGTTGGAGCTGGCTTTTTTCTGGGTTTTATGTCATCACTTATGAGTTAAAACTGAGGAAAAACCTGGTTGTGACTGATTTAACCTCTTTTTGCCTCTTGCCTTGGTCTAGAGTATTTTTTCTGTATGTGTGACTTGTTTGTTGAGAACTAACCACTGATGGGATTATACAGTGTGTCGAGTCTCTGGAATTGCCCATCTAATAAAGCAGGGGATTTTAAAGCTTTTATTTTAAACCTTTATAGAGCATCAGTTGCTGACGTATCTGGAGGAAATTGGGTTTTAGAACATTTTCTTTAAAATAAATTATTTTTCCACACTATATTTTTGTGCAATTCAGATATTAAATGACAATTTTTAAATTAACTGGCATTACCAACACCTTGGGACATGGCACACTTCTGCTTCAATAATGAATTAAAAGTTTCTTAGCACATAGTTTTTCTGAAGTATTCCTGTGGTGGTGGGATAATTTATATGCATGAGCTTGTGGATGAAATCACTCTGAAGCCCTGAATCAGTGCCTAACTTTGTCCCTGCCCATGGCAGGGTGATTGGAACTAGATGATCTTTAAAGTCCCTTCCAACCCAAACCATTCTGTGATTTATGGATGGTTATGAATGTGGATGGTTATTCTGAAGAGATCTGAGAAGCTCTGGAGAAGGTCCTGTGATCATATCATGGGAATCTGAGGAAACAGTTTACTTCAGTAAAATACAGGTGCCTCGTTGGGACTTGACCTTTTGAAGAGCTGTCCAAACATTTACTCACTCTCACAACACCCTCATGAAGTAGAGGATAAATATTATCTCAATTTTATGGACAAAAAGGTGAGCACCAAGAGAGTCTGGATTAAAACTGAGGAATTTGTGGCATGCAGATACTTGCTTAATCCATTAGACCATGGTGTTTGGTTTGTCAGTAGTCCTGTGCTTTATAAATTAGACAAAATCTTTAAAATACCATTTATTTAGATAGGCAGGAATTCATTTCTCCCTGTGTAAAATGGAGATGAAGCCACTTCACATCATCATCATCATCAAAGCCAAACTTAGTGATTTTTTTTCATATTTGTCTTAAAATGAGGATTGCTCTTGAACATAGTAGTGTATAAAATAAACCTTTTTCTGGAGGAAGGGGAGCTCAGAGAAAAGGGTGATATTTCCATGTTATATTAAGTAGATCTTAATTGAAGATATCTACTTAAATTAATCTTAATTTATCAGAGCACATTGTCAGAGAAGCAATGTAATTATCTTGGTGAACAGTGCTATCATGTTTGCATACAGTGAGTTTACATTTGGTTTATGCAGAATGGGATTTATAAAGCATTTCTGTTGTTTACACCAAGTCCTTGTGATATTTTCTGTCACCCATCAGTTGAAACAAGGCAAAAAAGCACTGTATAAATGACAAAGACTGCCATCATCATCCCTCCCAAAGTGCATTGGAACTGAAATGATACAGGACAAGAGGGCAAATGTTGAGAACTGGAAAAACAGAGCAGCATGAAATGTCAAACCACATTTTTAAGGCGCTTTTTACTATATTTCCATAAATGCATGAGGGAATTATGTTGCAAATACTTGAAACTGTTTATTTTCATTTTTGGCTTGATTTTCTAGCATTGAAAAAACCATGTCTAATGATCTTGAGTATTCTTAAAGAAAAAAATTATATTTTACATAATGGTTTGCATGTGTGAGTTCCCTCTGGCAGGAGGGCTGTAATTAGCCTGTCGTCCCTCAGAGAAGAGACTATCTGTCTTAAAGATGCAACAGTGAGTCTTGGCTGCTAGAGCCAGGAGCAGAACATTGTGATTTTGTTAAAAGATAAACATTATCCCTTTTCACTTATTCATCTTGCTCCTCTTCCTGCTTCTCTGGCTCCAAGCTAGCCTGGAGAAGCAAAGGACAGCTGGGCACAGTTTTCTTCCTTCCCCATTCAGCAAGGCATGCAGAAAGATCTTGGCTTCTTGACATCAGTAACTTTGCTTCAACTCAACGTGGAGCTGTTTGGGCAGCCTTTCAAAAATAGAAAGGTATGATAAAAGGGGACTGAACTTCCTGTTTTACCCATAAAGTAGCAGATTCAGCTAAGGCACACTTTCCTTTGGGATTGTCCATTTACTGCCTGGGAGAGTCATAGAATCATTAAGATTGGAAAAAATCACTAAGATCGTCAATTCTGGCCATTAACCCAGCACTGCCAATCCACCCCAAGTGCCACATCCACACATCTTTTATATCCTTCCAGGGATGGTGATTCCACCACAGTCCTGGGCAGCCTGTTCCAGAGCTTAAACAGCCCTTTCTGTAAAGAATGTTTTCCTAATGTCTAATTTAAACCTCCCCTGGTGCAACTTGAGGCCTTTTCCTCTTCCTCTGTCACTTGTTACCTGGGAGAAGAGACTGACCCCCACCTAGCTACAATCTCCTTTCAGGCAGTGGTAGAGAGCAGTAAGGCCCCCCTCAAGCTTCCTTTTCTCCAGGCTGAGCCCCCTCAGCTTCCTTAGCTGCTCCTCATCAGACTTGTGCTCCAGCCCCTTCACTAGTGAGTTGAGGATGTGGAATATTGTTCCTTTGCACAGCGTTATTGTAGCTATTAAAAGACAATCAGCCAGAACAGGGTGGTGGCAGACAGTGTTCTGTGTTTCAGCCTTTTGCGGTCTCATTACTAAAGGAGAGTAATTTTGGTAGAAAGACTTTGCTGCTTTTGGGTATCCATGTGTGTCCTTGATCAGAGGAGGGGGAAAGAGAGAAGGAAAACTCAAAACCACCACAGAGTCAGAAAAATGTAACTGGTTTGAGCTGGCATGGATGTGCTGGTGTGTGTTAACTGTTGATATTATCATGCCTGAGGTTTCATTTCCAGCATCGACAAAGAAAGCTGTAATGCAGGAGATGATCACATATGGATGGCATCCTTCCAGGGCAATGGGAATGGCCAGCATTGGCAGGGACTGGGTAAGAAGGTGAGGTTTCCAGTGGGAACCAAAGTATATTGGATTTCATTTTGGAGACTGTCATTACGTGTGCCAGTCCATCAGAGAATGTGTTGATGTGCTGGGGAAAACTAAGTGCGGTGGCAAGGACATTTCTCCATGGTTAATGATCTGTGCACCAGGTTCCTTGAATGTACCCTTTGTCAAATTCTTTGACTTGTGCCATATCCATTTATTCTTGAGCTTTCTTTGTAATCCTTCTGCTGTTGCTGTCCTTCTGCCCCTCTTCTATTTTGTGTAATTAGTCTGAACAGTATAATTTTCTTTTCTTATGTCTTGCAACCTTTCCCTCTCCACCCCTCTGCTTTCCTGATACTTTCCTTTGCCAAATAGTCAGAGATTTCGCTCAGTTCTGAGTTCCTATGTAAGCTATAATTTTATTCTATTATGAGTGAGCACTGCTACTGCAGGCCTGGAACTGATTACTGTTTGCATATATCCAGCATCAGCAGCCAAAGCGTCAAAGACCAAAGAGATTTCTCGGAACCTTACAAGGATTTCAAAATCACCTTGTTTTTCCTTTTCAGATTCCCCCTTTTGTTGGGAATTTCTTTTTTCTTTCGGCTGTATCTGGAATTCAAAGGCCAAGTTTATATTTTGAAAAGTTGTTGTATATATTCTTTGCCTTCACAAACAATCCAAACCCTAAAATCTCATTTTAAATTAGCACCTACTTCCTGTCTTGGAGATCCAAAAAAAGTCCTTGATTAGATCGGCATGAACTCTGTTTGTGCTTTTCTGCAGTGAATTTCAGTCTTAGGGCTTGACAGACCTTTGCTGGGAGGCTGAGAGCAAAGCTCTTGTGTGTTTTTTGTTGGTACTTGGCCCTGGCTGAAACAAATGCTTTTATTGTTTTTGGAATTTTTCAGTACTTTATTTCTTCATCCCAGAAAGAAGAAATCCCAAAAATCAATCAATCAATAAATAATTTAGAAGGCTACAAATATTAGAAGCAAAAAGAGGATTTTTGGTTTTAAATAAAAAAACTTACAGAAGGTTTTGGTCTTCTGAAAATGCAAGTTGAAATTTCTGGGTGTTGTTTTTTCCCTGTTTAAAAGTTATATGTTCTGAAAAGATGAGATAATTAGATACTGAGATATAGAAGAGGTTCTACTGGCCTCTTCTGATACCTCTTCTGCTCTTCAACTCCTGAAAAGGAACATTTACAGGAATTTTGATTTGAAAACCATGGTGAACTAAGACTTTGCTGTCCCAATCACTTCCCTAAAGAGCTCCATAATAAATCTTGATTTGCCATAATCACTCATGCATTGATCTTTTTAGTCAAGTTTAGGAAGTTTCCTCAACAAAAATAAAAGATATTCTGAAATGACCATGGATCTTACCATCTTCTTGCTGCTTTTTGGTCATTTCTTGGTAATTTCTACCCCACACAGAAACACTTATTGCTGAGAATGGCACTGCTGGTCTGGCAGCCACAAAAAACACAACTTCCTTAAGTGGCCTTGTGTGGAATTACATGTCTCATTTTAAGTCTCCTTCAGCATAAAATGCTTAATTGGCCTGGATCTCGGGGCTGGGTAAATGGTTGCAAGTTCTGAAGATATATTCCTATTCCTCTTCCCCTTGGCTGGATATTGAAGGTCACTGACTGGAAACAAAAGGTTAAATCAACTATCCAGATTGTCTCTAAAATTTGTGCAATAGCCATTTCTGAATTGTGAATTCTGTTGTTTATTAGGTCGGATTTGTTGCCCTTTTTCTGTGTCAGTGTCTCCCCTTGTCTAGAACCCTTTTGTTTCTGAATTAATCTTTTCAGGATGAGCCAGGTGAATTAGTCCACAATATTAGTTATTTCCCAAACATAAGGATACCACTCTAAAAAGGGAACTCTCTTGGCTGTAGTACCTTCTGATCACTGCCTTTGTTCCTCAGATTAGGGATTAATACCCAGATATTGTTCAACTAAATGAATTCCTCCTATTATTCCTCCTATAATTAACTCCTTCTTCTGTTGTTCTGAAATTATTTGCCAGATCTTTTCTGTTCTCTGCTGCTGGCACAAGGTTCCTTAAAACTGGGGGAAACTAGGCTAAGACTGCTGTAGGAGTTTTGGGAATTAGGCTGTGACTAGTGGAAGGTGTCCCTGCCCATGGCAGACTGGTTGGAAACGGATGATCTTTAAGGTCCCTTCCAATCCAAACTATGCTATGATTCAATGATTCTGTTCTTTTGCAAGCAGTTCAAATAGGAGCAGATGTGTAGAGGGCAAGTATTTGGTGCTGACCCGACACGCACACGATGAGTGTTTCAGAGGGGTTTGCTTTCTCTCCAGCACCAGGCCAAGTCTGGCCCCGTTTGAACGCCTGTTAGTGGTTGCAGTGCATCTTTTGATTTGGTTTTATCCAAAAAGAGACCAGTTAGTGTTCTATGAAATCATGCCATGGTGCAAACTGATGTGCAGTAAGTGTGGCTAAGTGGGAGATTTGTTTCAAACCCCACCCCTGATCCAAACTAAAACACTTCCATTGATGTATCTTTTCGTACCTGAACTCAGACATCTCAGTAAATCCAATTATCTGGATCAGCTGGTACTTAAATATTTCTGTGCATGTGGCCAAAAGGCTTCTTAACATCCCACTTGGACATATTGTTTTCACATTAATGGCACAGTTATTGTGGAGACAGTTGTAATTGGTGTTCTTGTAACTTGTATTTATGTAGTAAAGTAATACCAGAGAAATTCAACATAAAAATGAGGCACAAGGCAATTAACAGTGGAACAAAGTACCAAGTGAAGTTCTGCATTGTCTAGTTCTTGATGACTCCAAGCGGAGCTCAAATGAATTTCTGGAAAATGTGCTTTTGTTAAACTGGTTACTGGCCCAAATTAAGGGCAACTGGCTGAAATTCTGTGGTCTGTGGTATGCACGAGGTCAGACTAGATGATCTAATTTTCCCTCCTGACTTTAAACTGTATGAACTGAATGTGAGCAATTCCCCTTGTTACAGGACACTTTTGGCCTTCGAAATCTGCAGGATCGAGCTGTCAGTTACCAGTAAAGAACATTTGCTATTCTTCCATCAAATTAAGAAATTAATTTTAGGATTTCATGTCTTTGTATCCTCCTTTATGATGTGTATAAGCAAAAAAATAATCACCACCACCTATAGCATGATTTAGATTAGGCCAAACTGTGAATTGTAAACTTATCTCTTAGTGTTGCTTATCGCAGCTGAGATTCAAAATCAGAGCTGAAATAGGACTTTGTTTCAGAGCTCCAGTGCCAGGAAGGTTAACGGGTTATTGACAGCTTTAGGAATGAAATGTCAGGGAGGAAATTAGAGCAAACATGGATCATGAGCCAGCACACAGCATGGCTGGTTTTAATAGAGGCGGCAGATCTTCTGTAGTAACGCCTCCATTAATAGAGCCGTTATCTGCTTCCAGATGGCCTGATCACAAACACACAGAGCTTGTGCAGGGAGGACCTATAATTTATCCTGATCCCTTCCTCCTCTGGATTCTCCCAGAAGGAAGGCAAGTGGTACCACAGCCATCCCCAACTGGTTTTTGTTTGGTTGGTTGGTTTTTTTGCCAGGATGTGTGGGGTGTCTGCAGGATTACATCTGGGGGTGCGTGGAGCCCACCAACAGAGACTGCTCCGAGTCTTGATGGCACGGGAGCATCCACTGAGCCACTTCCTGCTCATTTCACAGTTCCACTTGGACTGGGCTGGTCCACGCCCCGTATTAGAAGGCAGATTGCAGCTCCTCTGCACCCCTTTTAGGTCCTCAATCTGACTCTTCATTTTCTCTTTTTTTTTTTTTCTTTAAAAATCAACAAGCAACCTGCTCTAGTGGAAGGTGTCCCTGACCACAGCAAGGGGGTTGGATATATGTGATCTTTAAGGTCCCTTCCAACCCAAACCACTCTGGGATTCCAGGATGGAAGTTTCACTCAACCACTGCAAAATCATCATTACAGATAAAAATTTGGAAAACTATGAAATGGGATATATTTCTAATTGTATTCTTGACAAAGCATATTCCTTGAAAAAAATTGGTAAACTGCTCTAGTCTTCACAGTAAGTGTGTGACTACAACTGAGAAGTAGTTAAGTAAGAGGTGCCTCCTAAAGAGGAAGACTGCAGCAAAAATATTTTTTTCCCTTCCTGTGTACTAATACAAAGATGCAGCACTGCGAAAAAGCATGTCTCAAAATATACTGAAATGATATGAGGTTCTTTTCAGAAAACTCAGATCTTAATGTTCCTTGGAAGTAGGAGATGCAGTTGGCAATTCTAAAAAATGTCCTCTTTGCAAAATGCATTCAGAACTTGTTCACTTCTCAGTTTAGATCCCTGGGTTACCTCAGCAAGAGCATATGTGAAAAAAGGTATCTACTGTTGGCTAAAAAAGGACCAGCATGCATTACCAGTGCATTTCTTTGCCATATCTGCCTTACATTTTGGAGGAAGAAGTGAAAAAAAGAAAGAAGGATCCAGTTTCTGCTAAGCTCTGTTTGGTTTTGAACTGTTTAGGTAATTCCAAAAGCCAATTTTTGCGCCTTAAATTTTGCTTTTGTCAAGAAGATAGTAATTCAAAATAGTTGGCTGAATTTTGGTTAGTGGAGCAGCAGGTCTCTTCATATCTCTTTTTGGGTTTTTTTTGGAGGGGGTGTATTTGTAAGTAAACACCCTTGATTTATAGAATATTTTGTTTCAATTATTTTGTTTTTGCCTTACACCTCTTTGACCTAGAAAATCTAGAGTGCTTTAATAACCAGTATCCTTGTTAGAAACTTATTATGTGGCTCTTTTTGGAACAGGAAGTTGAGTATGTGGCATAGTATAAGGAATTTCAATATAATTTGTTTAGAGAGGCTGTTGCTTGACAAACCTTTTCTGAACAGGCTACATGGTAACCAAGAAATTGGAAGTCTTGGGGTTGGGATGGATAACGGACAATAGATGCTTTCACTTCTGGTGCCTGTTCAAGTCCAATCTGTCAAAGACTGAAAATTGTTCCCTTTTCAGGCTGGGCAAGGGGCCTGTGAGTAAATATTTGGTTGACTCTGCCTGGTGCCTGATAAAGTTTGCCCACAAGACAAAAATGCCACCCCATTTGGCAACCTGGCCACTCATTTCAAAAGCCAAAGCTGAATCAGCAGCTGTCTTTGCTATATTCCCTTCCAGATCAGGACCAAGATGTTTTATTTATTTATGTTTTGTTGTCCCCTCTTTTGATGTCTGTAACACCTGTTAGAAATACTAAATGGAACACAGCAAAAAAAAGGGTGGTTTCCTTGAGAATGAATTTGATCACCCTACAGAGAGCCAGGATCAATAATTCAGCTCAACAGCAGCACCCCTTGAGGAATAAATATCACCCCAAAGCACACTCTGCTGCACAGTATCTCTTCGTTTGCTAAGAGCTCTGGGAGACTCAGTCATACATTTTCAGTTGAGTCTTGCCCAGCTAAAGGCGAGGGGAGGAGATACACAGCAGTTAAGTGACAGCAAGGTATCAAGGATAAATAGAAGTTTGCTAGTAATGATGGCTTGTGAGCTCGTCCAGTCTTGGAGCACAGTGATCCTTAGGGCCACCATTTCTGGGACAGAAGTCCCGACCTTTCACAAGGGGAACATTCCCACAAAGGTGAAGTGGTTTTGAACAATTTCAATGGACGCAGCACCAGCTTCTCTTTGACACGAAGGTGGTGAGGGGCCTATTTTTTAGCCTCTCCCTCTTCCTTTCTTTTCCTTAGGCAAACTGAATAATTACAGACAACCCCCCCCCCAAAAAAAAAAAAAACACTTAGAGAAAACTAAATACTTCATTTATATTTAATATCCAAGATGGGACTTAAGTTTGTGGGAAGTACTCAAGATCTCTCAAGCTTTTGAGGGCTCTGTTGTGCCCTGTGTGCTGACTGCTGGCTACTCCAAATTGGTGTTTATGGTTCTCTTGCTCCAATTCACAAAGACTTAACTTCTCTCTTGCATGGCCAGTGCCCACTATGCAAAACTCTTCTTCTGTCCTACAACTATCATAAACAGTAAATACAGTTTCCCACAGTTTCTGCAACAACTGAAAATATAGAGCCCAAAGCTGGATGGGAGAGGATAAATAAATTTTGGTTGGAATTACATCAAGACACAGGAGCCCTTTGCTTCTTTACAGAGATGATGTCAGTAAGAGACAAGGACCTGCAGAAGTAAAGTTGGAAGGAAAAACAGCAGAGACAAAAAGTGGGCAAAAGTGAGTAAAAATGATGGCTTGTGTAAAGATAAGAGTGTGGGCTGGGAAGCAAGGGGTGGATAAGCTGAACTGAAGGGCAAAGACAGATAAATAGAAGGAAATATTTAATTAAAGTTATTCATAATAGAGTTGGCAATAAAAAATTAGGGAAAAAATGTTGTTACGAGGAGCAGAAAAAAGTGATCAGGAAAATATGTTGAGAGAAGAAAATGAAAATATTTTGGGTTATTGGGGAATTTCTTGAATTTTCTAAGAAACGAGTCAATGGTGGTGCACATTTTAGAAAGCTGAGAGGGAAGTAACAATGAAAAAGCAAGGAAGAAAAATTTAAGTAGGTATTGTTTAAGGTTTATTTCTGAGTCTACATTACATTTTAGCCATGTAGCTCCTGGTGAAATGACTGTGAGTGCAATAGCTAAGATCAGTGGCTGGCTTTCCAAATCTCAACATTAGGGATATTTTGTAGAAATCTTAGAAGTTACTATTATACAATAAGATATAATAACTCATGGTAAAATTTACCAACTAGTATGAATATATACTGCTAATATTGGCTGGCATGAGGAAAAAATGGTCCAGTTAAATTAAATACAGATTAGCACAGACAGTTCCATGCCTTGTCTAACACCAAAAGCACAGGAAAATAGGCAAAAAGGATTTTTTTTTTTTTTAACCACAAACTCCATGTATGTTTGGGTTCTTTTTTATTTTGAAATTTACTGTTTTTACAAGAAGATAATTGTGTGTTTTGGGAAAGGAGTGATAGAGAGAAGGAAACTCTTAGAGACTCTTAGAAAGTCACACCTGTATTCAAGTACTCAAGACCTTAGTGTTAGAATAAGTCTGGCATCCAGAAAACATTGAGGTTTATGAATGGAGAAAATATCACTGAGGGTGATGAACTGTTTGGAACCAGACTTTAAGCGTGACAAAATGGTGTTTTAGAGCTCTAAGATCTTCTTGAAGATTCCCTTACAGATGCCGAACATTTGGAAACACAGCTCTGCTCTCTTAGAAGTCCAGCTGTGTTTATAAGTCCATTTTAATTATGGCTGTTATTATCTATTGATAGGAACTTGACAAAATACAGGGCAACAGATCAATTCTTCACCCAAAGGCTGTTACCAAGATGTACCTGTGAATGTACCTGTGTATATATGTCCCAGTGTCTAAAAAATAGGCCCTGCTGAGGTGCCTCAGATTCTTCCTCCCTAAAAATCATGATCTTGTGCTAGAAAAAATTATCTTTCCAACCTGGGAGGATTGGAGGAAGAAGGTGCTGAACCCTCCAGCTGATGCAGCACGATGATCTGCAGTAATCTCCACTGGTTTAATCTGTCTTTTCCATTTCATCATTTTAGCATCTGAATCCTAGTCTTGCTTCTCTTGCCCACCTACCCCAGGGTATTTGTGCCATACACTGGTAAAACAGGAAGCTGAAGAGTCAAAACCCTCCCCATTAATGGGCTGCAGTGGTGTGTATTCCTGCCCTGACACTGAAAATCAGGTTCTTCATGGGCAGAGCGTGCTGATGGAGACTTCTGTGCAGTATCATTTACAGCCTTTGTAGATGCCTGCTACGATGTGAGAACACTGATGAGTGGAAGGGGGAAGGGACCAACCTTTCACATACCATATGGAAAACATCTGTAACAGGCAGCATAGGTCTCTCTAAAGAAATGTGTTGCCATTTCATAGATTCTTCAAAGTGTTACGTAGACAAAAGGTATCAACTTGAATTTTTTACCAGGGTTGACTGTCTTGGCCTCTGGAGCCAGGCATTTACTGTAATGCCAAAGTATTCTTTTAAATGAGACAGGCAGTAATGTTTTAAACTGTCTCACCCAAAAAGAATGCAACATCTACTGGAAAAGTATAGAGTAGTCAAAGTGCTCCAAAAATAAAACAAAAGGAACAATATCATGCCCTTTTATTGTGGCCCCTTAACTCTGGTCCTCTGAGAGCAGCACTGACTGATGTCAGTGATGCAACCTAAAAATTAATGTCAATTACCCAAAACAGAATGCACACAAGCAACGTTAAGGGTCTGATTTCAGTCCACAAAAGCCAGGAAATTCAGAGATACTGGAGAGACAAAAACCTGGATTTCGCATTCCCATCTTACCAACAGCCATTCTGCTGGGGGGAAGAGGAGAAACAAAGGAAAAGGGAGTTACACCGTCACAATAAATAACGTGATAGAGACAACATGCTCTTTCTTTGCTGAAGCCCGGATCCACTGGGTCCTATTAGCCTTATGTCCAGGAACTGCAATGTGTTCTAGGTTTGGGGCTCAGTCACCCCCCCTACCACCTTTTCCTTTTTTAAATATAACTCTTCTATTGTTTTAGTAACAATAACATTTAATGAGACCCAACAAACTCTTCATTTACAGAAGTTATTTACTGTTCTTGCATTTCCAGCCACCGGATGTGGGGGTGTTGCTGTCACCATAATTAGCCTGCGTTATCTATTGATGTAATAATTGTGCATCCAAACAGGATCGACCCCGCACCCTCTGATAAATGAACATGCAGTAATCGAGATGTTCTGGTGTCAGCATGCACACAAATCAAAATGTTCTAACATCAAAGAAGTGCATATGAAAAAAACTTCCATACAGGATTTAAATATTCCTCAATGTTATTAAAAAAATATGGGCTATGATATGAAAAGCCCGTGGTGGGGTTACAAGCGGGTAATCCATCTCCCTGTTCCTAAACCCGTATTTAGTGACTGAACAATGGCAATCAGCCAGAAGAATCTCATGGCCTGGCCAGTTTGTTTTCAGACAAGAATCGCTTTTAGAGATGTGCATATAAATGTGTGTCTGCTGTTTAACTGGATACAAAAAGAAAAAGATGAGATGTGATGAAGGAGAAGAGGGAGTCTTGATGTAATGGATCAGACTACTGAGATGTTGTAAATGGCATTGGTCTGTCCTTGCATTTCAAAGTAAGCTTCATTGAAGTAACATGTGCCACAGCAAGTGACATGTGAAAGTGGGTTTATGGAGGGGGAGTATGGCTTGAAAGTTCAGAGTCTAATGAGTTATTTCATTTTCTTTGCAAAATAAATATTATTTTCTCACACACATGCCCCCTAACCAATCAATCAGAAACCACCAAAAGGAATTTTTAGTCAATTCTGGGAATTACATTTTGGAATTCTGCTATTCTCAGCAACCATGCAGTGTCTCTTGGATGGCCCATTTGGCCATGATGTTGGGAAGGTAAGGAATAGATGGACAGAAAGACATTTAGAAAAATTACAGGTAACTTGAGCTGCACATTAGAGAGACTAGAAGTCCATCTCACCTTGTTAACCAGCTTTTCCAACATATGAATGTGGATGTAATGTATCTAAAAAGTCTAATGTAACACAAAGTCTGGCCTTCCTTGAGATCCTCAGTTTCTTGGTGCATCCTTGCAGCTCATAACTTACCAGCAGCTCTTTGAAAGCGCAAAAAGGGCTCTTTTCTCTACAGGCTGTCTGATGCAGGAGCCTGTGAGGCTTTGAGCAGACTTTGCACTCTGGCCAATGTGCCGCTAGAACAGTTGGTGCTTGTCGGCCCATCCCCAGGTGCCACATCCACATGTGGACCAATTCATTCTTGTTATCCGTTTTTTTCTTCTCTTACTTGCTTTGCAGATACTGAAGAAATCTGTCATTCATTCTCCTTTCTTTTCCACATCCTCATGCTTAGATCTGGCTTTAATGGGATAAATTTGTCATTATTTTGCCCAATACTTAAATTAATTGTGACTTAAGGAGAAGCATCCTGAGATTATCACCAGTTACTAGTGAAGTGTTAACTGTTCAAAGGAATCAACTGCTCTGCTTTATATTTTTTACAGGCACATCTTTGCATAAGGAATAGGACATCCTGCATGTAATTAAAGAATAAACTTTGATTCCTGAATTATAAATGCTTCTCATCATAAAAAAATCAAGTACCTGTATCAATACATGACTGGATTAAAGCTCAAATTAAGGATAGAACTTTGTTTTGAAGGATAAGGGTATTTGACTTTCATACTTAGTGGACCATTTTTTAAGTTTGGATTTGATCCTGATTTTCAGAAGTTCAGGAGGGACCAGGAAATGTATTTTGATTTGGGGCTATTTCTAATATAAATGTCATAAAACCCAGTAGTGTATAATAATTTATTCTGCTGCTAAAATATTGGTTTAACTGGTTAAACTGCCTCAGCACTTGGATTTTTTCTCCAGCCTGTTGAAGAAATACATGTGAAAGATCGATTGGATTCCATTCTGCAGTCTAATCCTAGGTAATTTATTCAGTTTTACCTGAGAGAAAGGTCTAAATATATGTTCTTCTGGTTTTAATCAGTCCAACTACAATTGACTCAACTTTTGCCTGAATAAGGAGAAGTAAAAACTGAGCGAGAGCCTCAAGATTTGGCTCTTATTCATTAACCTCAGGGCAGGCTTCATTTTGTATGATTTTCAAGCTATTAAAATGTTGGTTGGCTTCCATTTGAGCTCAAATTCCTAATATCACCAAATAATTATGTGTAAATGATGAAATGAAAAAACAGGCATGGAGTCTCCAAACGTGCATTTCAGTCTGGGTGGCTGAAATGGCTCATAACATCCAATGCATGAAAATGGGGTGGATTGAATAAATTAGCAGAATCACAAAAGGAAACCACTATAGGAAATAGTTTTACACGTGTAATCACTGAAATACTCTAGTGAATGTGTCAATCTGTACTAAATAAATATATTTGTTTATAGACATGTTCTGTATTAGCTTCCACTCTTTCACAGCACTTTGCCAAACAAAATCCCACTAGAAGTAGGATGTTCGCACCCGAGTAGGAGTTTCTTGGATAAATATTTTTTCTATATTGAGACCAAAACCACTTCTACAACTTTCAGACTTTGATTGAAATAGTATATTTCTTTTGCCTTTTTTTTTTTTTTCCTTTTTTTTTTCCCCCCTCTCTCTTCCCATCTCCTCCACTGGCAACCACTGATGCATTACCTTAATTCCTCTTACCTCCCACCGCTCTGGTGCGCCGGCCCCGCTGCAGACAGAGCACATCAGTCAGTGCAGAGCAGGGCCAGAAGTGGCTGCACCCCCGTGCTGCCACCAGCAAAGGGCCTTGGAGCCTGAGAAAATTCCTCTGTTTACAGACCTGAATGTTGGTTGGGTTCTCATTTCCCCAGTGAAATGCTTCGTTCAATCAAGGGGAGAGCAGAGATGCTGGGCCCTCTGTGGAGAGCATTCACAGGATGCTTTTAGGGGGTGGAGGAGGAGAAGTATGTTGCAAAATGTCATTAGATGCTGCTTTTCATTACAATTTCAGGAGTTCTAAGGAAAGAATGTAGGTGAACTGTCTTGTTTTGCCAAAATAATTTAATTTCAAAGTAATACCCTCTCCTCCTATTCAGTAGCTGCCAATTTCAGCATCCATTTCTGTGCATCTGGCATTTTAGCCATTACAATGGAAGATACAATGTAATGAAAATAATAATTATGGCATAGTATACAGTGTATTCAAAACACCATGTATTAGCTCTGTAATCAGGCACTCCTCAAAAAACGGTTTTCAGTGAGTGATAGTATTTCTGTTTCAAAGGCAGGGGAAATTGAAGCACAGAGGCACTAAGTGGTTTGTCTGAGGCCACACAGCAAGTAAGTGTCAGAGCTGGGAGCAGAGCCCAGCCCTGGCTCCTGCCCTTGTACTCAGACGACTGTACCACACCATATTGTTTCCAAATAAATTTGCTTTTTAGCTCCTATGCTGAGCTCATGAGCAATAGTGACACAGAGGGGAAATTTAACCTCTTCTGTCACTTCCTACAGAAAAAAAGTCTGAGCTTCTACAGTAGTAGAAGAAAATCTTAAAAAGTCAAGAAAAGTCATCCTTGGAGACCGGAAGCCATCCAGGTTTCATGCTGGATCACCCTCAGGTTGAAGGAGTTTTTATTGTTAGTGGTATATTTTCACATGGGAGTGCTGTGACTGTGCAGTGCCCTGAGTCATAAACCAGAGGTTTCAGTATCCAACCATACCTAAAGTCTCACGGCTTCCAGTTTTAATTTCGTTCTCAGACATAATAAAGTTGCCTGAGTTCGTTATTGCTGCTGTACAGCTACAGCAGGGAGCTGAGACACATCAGAAGAGGAAAGGTTGACCCATGAGCAATTCAAGGTGTTTTGACCAGTTTGACTTGAGGTGATAAAATTACAAGTGAACTAATTGTAGTGCTCATGAGGAGATCAGGGACCCTCAGGAACCACTGCATGTCCATTGTGGTGGGGGTATTAAGCTTTCCCAGTTATGCTGGGGTCCAAGAGGTTGTATCCATCAACGTCTGGTGCCTCATGGAGACCCGCTGTGAGCTTTGCCAGTAGCATGCCTTGGACAGACAGTTATGGGCCCTTAGACCCATGGCAGTAGTAACTTGCTGGATTTCTCCACAGGAGATCAGCTGACTCTGTCCATGGAAGGGTGGTGATGGAGCCCAGCCACAGGTTTTGCAGCCTGGGGGAAGGAATTCCTCTCCCTGACTGTGAATGGAGAGCAGCGTCCTGTAGAAGCAGGAATTTATATCAGTGTGCAAAGCAGTGTCGCCTCTTCTCTGACAGTTAAAAAGGGTTTCTTGCTCTCAGAAAAATAAAGGCTATTAAAGCTGGTGGCAGTGATGGGAAGAGTTTTGTGGAAATATGTTTGTTTTGCAAAGCTGGCTGCCAAGTATTGTTTTATAGTTCCATTTTTTCCTTCTTTCTCCACTGTTTACAGTACCCTCTGAGAAACTTAAAATGATCCTTCCCTCGCCACCAATTTTGTTCTTTTTTTCTCTTGGCAGACGTTGGTACCCCATTCCCACACCCCAGTTCTTACTGCAACAGAAGCCATGATCTTCTTGCTGCAACAGAAGCTATGATCCTTTTGCCTTGTTTTTCTGTCTTACAACACCAGCCCAGCCCTGAGAACAGCATTTGCTGGTTAACTGCAGCATTGCAAATTTGGCCAAATGAGCTGGAGGGCAGCAGTACAAACCCTACATTTTGTTCTCTGTCCACTGGTGGTACTGCATGAAGTGTCTGAGAAATACATTTGGTCCTTGTTTTCCAGTAATCCTACATTTCCATCAGCCTTGGGAATGTCATTTATCCCAGAGGCAGAGAACAATAATTAAAAAAAAGTTGGATAGTTGAGATCTAGACTACGTTCCTTAACAGGCTTGGATGATATAACCTGGATATATCTTATTCCTGGACGCAGCAGCCCAGTTTTATGTGATTATTGAAAAAGTTTACACCGTTTGGCAGATAAAAGGTAAACCAAAGCCCAGAGCTGACTTTGCTTGGGAAGCATTTTGTTCCAAGCTGGTGATGGGTGGTTTACTGGAGAAGTGCTTTTGTCAGCATGTGATGTTGGTGGGCGCCTACAGGAAGTGCAGTGGTGATCTCAGCCCCCTTCCTGGAGGGCAGGCACTCACGGCATGGAAGCTGCTGCTGTCCCTGGTGTCTCAGGCTGAGGACTCCTGGAGCAGACCTGAGGAACGATGTTGCTGGTGTTTCTTACACCGAGCTGTGGTTTCTGGGGTGCTGGCATGAGCACCAGTGTGGTTGTGCTTCCAGAGGGACCAGCACTGCGTGGATAAATGGATGCTGTAGCTTTCAACACATCGGTCTGGCCTCATCATAAATGGAATCCCTGAGATTTCATGGCTACAGCAGGGCAGATCACCCAAAGCATTGTACAAGTTCATAATATACTGAACCTGGGTGTCCATAGATACATATTTGGGATGTGTTACTCATTATTGACCATGAACTAGATGTTACATACATAAAACATTCCCTCATCCTTTGAGTAATATCAGACATCTGTGCTTTGGCTACTGATTAAAGATGGGTTTGTAGAATTAGAGCCTTCAGTGCTATTGTTTTAAATTGGAGGGAGAAATATCCAATATATTTCTTTTGTAACATGGATGCACTTTTAATAAAGAGAGTTTATATCCACACAAATTTATTTAAACCTAAACAGAAGCAACTAATTCTAAAAAACATATGGATTTTCTTTTTTAAACAATGTTGCTTATACTTTGCCTCTTTAATTATTATTTTAATCTCTAAATAAGCTGACACTTCTTTGCATGTGGTTTGTCTATGCAGGCTTGGAAAAATTAGAGGAGTAACCTTTTAATCACGGGGGGTTTAATGTAGATGTTTTTATGTACAGAGAGCAATGAATCTGTCCAGGGTGACTTGTTTGATATTATGGCAGGCTAATGAAATTTCAAAGTTAACATTCCCCAAATAAAATGGAAAGAAGACACAGGGAGAAAAGGAGTAGATTTAAAATTAGAGAATCTTGGTGGTTTATGGGTTCCAGGTTATTTGGAATGAAATGAAAGTTAATGCTGCATCCTTTTTTCCATCCTGCCAGCCAGTGTCTGATCCAGGAATGTCTCTTATTTAAAGGGCAGGGCTCCCTCCACTGTTCTTAAATAAAGGCTCTCACTGTCTGAGATCCAACCCTCCCTGATTTTCATAGTACCATTGTAAAGCTGCATGAAGAGAATTATTTAATGGCAAGGAGTTTTGCATATGATTCCCCCATCATAAACCTGCTCAAGTCATATGGTTTGATTTACATTTATGCAAATGTCAGAGAATAGAGTAAAATTACCAAAGGCAGAAAGGACCATGGCACGTCCCGAACAAGATGTGCCTATTTGCATTTATGTTTGCTAATGAAGTTCAGCCAGAACTTGGTCTTGGATTTGGATGTCTCTGTCTGCCATTCCACTTTATGCACTGCAATTAAAGCACTTGCCCACACACATACAGGAGGACAGCAAGAAAGTCTTATAAATGCTATTCTGTAACTCGCTTATGTAGGACCTATAATTCAGGATTTAACATCTCTAAGTGATACAACAGACCTGCAGTATGACATTGTGCTTCAGTGTAAGCAGAACTGCAGACTTAAACCAATGGAGGATTTGGCCCAATAAACTGCAGTGTTTCGGGTGCCCACTGGAGATGTTTTACACCAGACTTTCCAAATTTTATCCCAAATAAAAATTAGACATCAGCCCACTCAAAAATCACACCTGTTTCATTCTCTTGCCAAAATTATTCTTTTCCATCATGCTACAGCTGCGAAATTATGCATTAGTGTAAATTGTTAACTGGAAATCATTTCTAGCTGAGGTTCCCATTAAGAAGTCTTGGTTTTCTAATCTAACCTGTTACCTCATTGAGGAATACTCACACAGCTTGAGTTTTGTCTGGGACTTGTTTCTGTAAAGCATTGATTCACAGAATACTTTGGGTTGGAAGAGACCTCAGAGATGGCCATGGGCAGGGACACCTTCCACTATCCCAGGTTGCTCCAAGCCCTGTCCAACCTGGCCTTGAACACTTCCAGGGATGGGGCAGCCACAGCTTCTCTGGGCAACCCCTTCCAGTGCCTCACCACCCTCACAACGAATACTTCCTAATATCCAATCTAAACCTGCTCTCTTTCAGTTGAAAACCCTTCCCTCTAAGTCCTAAATCACAGTATATCTTGTCCTATGAACTCTAGTTCATAAGGTCACGTTCAAAAGGGTCATGTTTCATTTCATGGGACCTACTGTGAGGACAGGAGTTTTGCTGTCATCTTCATGGAATGGTTCTTTGTGGTCCTTCGTAATAACACTGCCTTGGGCTATTGCTACGTGAAAGAAATTGGATCAAAAAAAAGAGAGCAGAAACAGGGAGATTTTTCATTAAATTTGAGGAGTTTCTTAACCAAGGCCTCTTGTGTGACACTGCCTTTTTAAGCTGTTAGTTTTCCCTCTTTTCATCAAAATAAGGGCAAACCATGAGCATGACTGACAGCAGTGAACATTGCTCATCTTTACTTGCTTCGTTGTACCTCCTTCCAGATTGCTGAAAAAAACCCTGCCTTCATTTATTAAATAACAATAGCATTCCCAAAGAGGGTCTTATATCAGAATGCAATGTGCTTTGATAACTTGAAGGAGCAACATTTTCAAGGGAGGATTCCTCTGGTTTTGGATGGCAGCAATCTGTCATTTCACCTTCAACGAGGTCCAAGAAGGGGAGGCAAAATCTTGTCATATGATAGCAAGGAGCAAGAAGTTTCTGTGAGAGTTAGATTGGCCGAATAAGGTTAGATCAGCTTTTCAGAGCAGGGAATCCACTCTGGGAAGGTGAACTGTGTAATTTGTGCCAATCTTAGTAATTCCCCATGTCTAAAAGGTGGTCCTTTGACCACCCGTGCACAGGACAGGTACAGTAAGAGGCTGATGGACCTTCAGCCATGGCAGAGGCTCAGCCCACAGCAGGAAAAATCAAAGCACAGGCTGGTAGACAGCAAATTTTAAGAGAACACACAGAAAATTTGGATAAAGTAGACCTTTTCCAAAAAGGACTCCAGAAGGAACCATGGGCTTATGTTAGCTCTTGACATTGGGCTACAGCAAGATATATCCAGCAAAATGTGTACAGCTATTTTAATCCCACATCAAGAGCCTACATCATCCTCTATCTGTAATTTTGAGCCAAATAATCATATTAAAAAAAAAAATTGGATATTGCCAAAATGTCATAAAGCACCCAGAAGTGTCATCCAAACCTTCTATGTTATCTCCAACCACATTAAATATCTGCCACATACATCCAAACTCTCTTGCAAGGGCACATACCCATGTAAGTTTTATAAAAAACATCTTGCTGTTCCTCTTCACAAGTCTTGGCATGTAAAGATCTGTCTTTCAGTACCACAGATTCGGCTTTATAGATCTTAAAGATATCTGGTATAACTCAGAATGATGGCATGACTGTAAAATAGTTTTTCTCTGCTTGAAAGCATTTCAGAGGTTAACCTTTATTATCTAGTAATGTATCAAAATGAGCATGAAGTGTTATCTTGTTATGGAATGGGATGAATCAAAATCCCTCCTCTGAAATACTGATTTTCAAAACAGTTGCCTTTAAGCTGAGGTTGAAGGCAAAGATGGTTTCTGGGTAAAATGGTTCAATTTATGGCTAAATTCCATAATAAAATATGCATATATCAGAATCACTTTCTCTGGCACAGGAAGGAAAATTGTGTTGTTTTCATTATTGCTGAACTTCAAAATGGCTTCAGGAATTTTGTTGGTCTTTCCAAAGAAAGTGAACTTCAGGCAGAGATTAAAGCAGAGGAAACTTCAGCCCAAGGGCAAATGTTTCAGAAGGTTTAAAGTATGTGAAACGAGGAGTGAAGTAGGAAATAGTTTTCAATCCTAACTATAGCCACACTGGTTATAATATATTGCTAAATATAGACCTGTGGGTGTGTCCAGCTCTCCGAAGGTGTTCTCCTCCCTCTGCTGACACTGGCTTCTGGAATGACCTTTGCAGGAATACAACTGCCTGTACAACACTGCCTGTGTTGGAAAATGTTAAACTTCATTGTTTCCCAGGTGAGCCCAGCCAAGCCCAACTTTGCTTTGCAACCAAAATTCCTTTCACAAAATTCGACCTTTTATCTTTCATGTAGATCCAGCTTTGCACTTGGGATCATTTAACTTCAAGCAAACTGCACAATAGTCCTGAATATTTTGCTCATGTGCTAAAGGTTGTCACTCGGGTTTATAAAGCTCTGTAAAAATATCAGGGTCAAGGAGCTAAAAACGTTACTTTTGCATCGACTTCCAAATGCCAGCCATAATGGTTTGGGCAAGCTGCACATCCCAACTGCCTTGGACTTGCCGCTTGTGGTTGTGGGAATATATTGGATCCCTTCAAAGTTATTGGCTAGTCTGTTTTGGGCATTTCATGTTTGAGTATAGAGCCTTTGGATTTATTTTGTGTTTTGTTTGTGGTGATACTGTCATGTCTGATGCCTGGCTGTATATCCCAGGGTTCATGTTCTGCTCTTTGATTTTAACGCCGTGTGCTGCTGGATCTCTCTACTGGAGTGTGGTGTTAATGTAGAGGATGCTGTAATGAACATCTTGTACATATTTCCTTTTGCATATTCACTGTCTGTAAAATGTCTGTCTGAATATATCCTTGCTGGTTTTGAAATTATTTCCTTGCCATTCAGTATAAATACTATATATATCCAAAGTTGTTTGAGGTTATCCTTTACTCCTAATGTTAGTCTAATTCTAGTTTAAAAGAGGAGGAATTGATCTGGCTGAAATTAATTAGGAAATTGGTAGAGCCACTAAAAATGGTGGTTATATATGGCACTTCCTAAGTGCTTGGGCTGAAGAGGTACAAAATAAATCTGACAAAGCACTAATGTAATGAAATAGATGACTATATTTTCATTTTTAAAACTAGATGACTGCTGAAGGTGAACCAAATAAAGCAAAAGTATTTAAACTCCTTTTTTTAAGATACCATTAATATTAAAAAAAAAAAAAAAAAAAAGGCATTTTTAAACTGAGAATATCCCCTCAAAATATAGGGTTTCCAGTGTGCCTGGCATGAAAAGGCATAGTTTCCTATATTGATTCAGAAAGAGCTGTTAAAAATGCATGAAAGGTATTTTAGGAAGACAGTGTCACAGGATCTTTTAAAATTATATTCTCCAGTGCTCTTTAACTCCTGTGCTTCTTTACCATTGGAAACACTTGGGCCCAAGTTACAATATATGGGATATCAAATTATTTCATACTGACCAGAGGGTCTTTAAGATTAATTTGGGTTTGGAGTGGTGGGGATTATACCAGTGTCTGTTTACATAACTTCAGACTCAGACTATAAATTAAGTTTAAAAACTGCAATTATTCAATAATTTGTAGCTATTCAGATAGGTTAGAAATTTTTCTTGAACGTGGAGAGTAGAGAACACGTGCCAATACAGGACAAACAGATTCAGCAGAATGGTGTATTTTTGTCCTCATCTATTTTGCAGGCAATTAGCAAAATAGGATGTTACATTTTTTGCCTATCTCTCGCTCTCCTGAAATAGAGTCACTAACCACTTGTTAACCACACTGATTTTTTAATAGACAAAGTGGTTGCTTATAGCTTCCCCACCAGAAATGTTCAGATTAAGCACATTATTAGATTGCAGCCAGAATAGCCTACAAAACAGGAAGAAAGCCTTGCCTTTCTCTGTGCCTCCTTGCCTTGTTTAAGCTGATGTGATAATTCATTACAGATTTTTCTCTCTCTCTGACAGAGTGCCTACCGCAGGAACGGGATGACTTTTCTCGCCTGCTGATGTGGATGTGGCTGCAGCAACAGGAAAGACAGTGTTATATTAAGGTGATTTTCTTTTCCCCTCCGTGGAAGGAAAAAAAATACAAGCTCCAATGTCTCCGTGTACCAGTGAGTGGGCTGGTTTGTTGTGACTATCTGCTGGCTGTCTCTGTCTCTCTTTCCAGCCCCCTCAGTCGTTATTCTTGTTTACTAGCTGGAACATTTAGCTAATTAATGGCAGGATGTTTGGGATAGGGTGTAGGTGGACAAGAATGCAGCTCAGACAATGCTGGAGTTTGCAGGGGACTTGCTGCTGTCAGCCTCTTTCTGACTGCCATGTCATTTTTATTTAAGTGTTTGGAAGTCTGTGCATTCTCCAAAAGATGTTTTTTTCTAAAGCAGGATGGGGCAGGAAGAGGCCAGAGATAGACTCGGTTGTGTTGGTTTGTATAGGTTATATAAAGGTTACATGGGTTTCCTTGTGATTTTTACAAAAATAAAAATTATTTCCTTCTATTTTCCACTAATTTCTAGTTGTTTCTCTCATTGATTTAAGTGTTCAGACAGTATAACCCAGTTTAATCCAGGGAGGGGATTTTGATGACAGTAAATGGCAAGTTTGGACCCAAAGATATTCAGAAAAAAGTTCAGGTAAACTGAACTTAGCCAGTGAGAGACTTGATTTTTTGCAGACCCAAGGATAAGCTAAGTGGTCACCCCCAAATTCTCAATGTT
This sequence comes from Pyrocephalus nanus, assembly GCA_038380795.1. Lineage (NCBI taxonomy): Eukaryota > Metazoa > Chordata > Aves > Passeriformes > Tyrannidae > Pyrocephalus > Pyrocephalus nanus. Next base: position 5,315,504 of record CM076260.1, on the reverse strand, counting down.
GGCATCTCCTAAGGCCTGAGTCATTACTCTCTGAAATCTAAGAAGGCCTTTGCAGTGTTCTGGCACTGGATTGGGCCCCTATTTGGAAAAATACATCTTAAAGTATTTAAATAACTGTGTCTGTCTCAGTGGTTGTAGGCAAAGGCTTAACGTTATGTACTTGCCCAGTGTTTGCTGCAGGAAGCAGATGTTGTCCCTGTTGTTGACAAAGGCAGCATTACTGTTGGATTTGGTTAAAGAAGAAACCAAGCTCTTTTTGCCTTTTTTTTTTTTTTTTTTATATATATATATTTTAGGTCATGTTGTTTGTTTTTAAGATTTGTTTTTTAAATCTCAGTCCCTCCCTCTATGCTTCTTCCCGTCCCCTGCTCCTCCAGCCTTTGCTGGCCTCACAAACACATTCATTTCTTCCCATAAAACTGTACAAATATAGAGCTGACCACGATGATGCTTGACCAGAGAAAAGTGCTCGTGCTTCAAGCCCATCACTGGGATCTGCAGGCACGTCCTGTTGGTTTCCCTGTGCTACCCAGGGGCCCAGATCCGCTTCAGCCAGGCTTGGAATCCAACTTAAACCTCAAATTAATACAGAACACTCAAGGGATCAAGAGGAGATCAGCAAAATATTAGTTTTATATAGTGCAGCAGTCCTCCTCCTTTGTTCTTAGTGTGTGAGGTCTTAATTTTTACTCCTGCTCTACGCTCTTGTGGTCGTTTGTAGGTGGTTCTGTTGTCCTGCTCTCCTGGACCTGCTCGCAAAAACTTTAAATATATGTGTATTTTTTAAATAAACAGAAAAAAAATGTCTCTTTGCACCCAAAATATTGTAGAAGTGAACTTTGTACATTGAATGTTACTGACATTCATAAACTGCTTTTTTCTTTTGCTTGCTTTTTGCTTCTGTTTTCTGGAAATTGTCTGTGTGTAAAGGACTGAAAGTAACGTGTACAATGTCGCGTATTAAATGAGGGGAGGGAGAAGTTTTCTAATGCTCCATCTGTGCTTCTTGAAATATATGATTAAACTTTTCTTTTTATCATCACCCTTTATTTTTGTTGGCGTCCTTAATCACGGAAAATTATACGCTTGCTGTAAACATCCAGACTTTTTTCAAAGGACACCAGCATTTATTGTATTTGGTTTCGATATGCAGGGATAGAGACAGAAGAAACCATTTCAGGCACTGGGTACTGGAATCAAAATTCCTTCTGTAGCTGTATCTCTCCCAGATTTTACATTTTAAAATATGCATAAGCAGGAAAAATACTGGCACTTATTTTTTTACTGGTCTACTTAAAGTCCCAGAGAATGAAGACTCAACATACATTTCTCTCAGAAATATGACAGATCATGTTTTTGTTGGTCTGCTGTATGTTTGTCTATCTTGAACAGCCTGACAGGCAATTATTTATAAAATCTGTGTTTGCCCAGCAAACCCATATAATAACCTTTCACTTCTCTGTACAAGTCAGGGAGCTGAATTTAGATTCAAACAAGGTAGGTTATGTCTCCCTATCTTGGACTAACCCAGTTTATTCTTATTTTGGGAAGTAATTACTTTTTTTCTTTTTTCTCATCTTCAGAGTTTTCTTTAACTCTGTTTAAAACAAAAAAGCAGCCAGTAATACTCGTGCTGCATTTGGAGTGTGTCTTAGCACCAGTTCCCATGCTGCAGAAACAGAGATGTATGTTTAGGCTGGTGCTACACATTTTTATTATATGTATAAGAATCGGTTTGAGATTCAGTTAAATGGCTGCATATGAATAGCTTTATTCCTGCATAATTTCAACTTGCAAGTCATTTTGATTCTTAGCCTGGATTTACAGTGAATGGATCAGGTGATGTTGATTATTTCACACTAGTTACCTGAAGAAGGGAAGCATCTATTTCAGTAGGAATAAGGCTGTGTAAAAAGGGAGTGTGACTTTTGCTGTCAGTTCAGTACCTGCCCTGCTGTGTGGTTTTACTACCTCAGTTTTCAGATTTTTACTCCAGCCATGCGCAAAACAGGGATAATAATTCAGCTTAAAACTTGTCGGAGGTGATGGAGCCACAATGCAAATTTCTGGTTGGGCTTCATCTCATTTCTTGACCTGTCCTTCCTCAGGCTTTCCTGAGAGAATAAAACCCTTTAAAAGAGTTTTGCCTTCCTCTGGAAATCGAGAGAAGCTGACAGAGCTCTGTGTTTCTCCAGAGACGCTCAGACCCTGCAGAATGTGCCCCCCTGGGTTTTCAGAGCACACTCCTCTTTGTCAAGTGTCAACCCTCCCTGAGTGGGGAGCAGAATAAAAAAGTGGGGTTTGGAATTTCTTGAGCGTAGACGAACCTTTGTGTTGTATTAAGGTTCTGCCATCAGCCCTGTGTAGATCTCATAAAATGTTTTATAGATTCCCATCCAGCTCATACAGAATGTTTCATAGTACCTAAACACTTCTAATAATTATTTAAGAATAAATAGATAGTGGCGTTAGTCACAAGTCTCACCTCTAGTTGAAATTTAAACAGTTACAGGGTTGAGGGTTTGTTGGGGTTTTTTTGTTGGTTTTTTTTTTTGCCTGAGTGAATCATCTTGTCCAAGGTTCAGCTTTTTATACCTCTATTTTTTATACCTCTACTATATATCCACCCCAAGCAGCCAGGGAAAGGCAGTGGTGGCATGCATTAAATCCAGGGCTTTATTCAGAGGGCACGGAGCCAGCGCAAAGCAGCGGAGCCATTCCTGAAGGAATTGAATGTAAATTTGATGGTTTAAATAAGGCCAGATGCCTTAAAAATTATTTTGAAGGCTGTATCTTTAATGTAGCTCTTAACTTTTTTCTTTTTCTGCTTAAGATAATGATGTTGCCTTTACAAAATAAGAAAAAATAGCTCTCATCTCTTGTGGGGAGACAAAAATCAGATACTTTGGCTTCTATAAATCACTGAAATGTTGGCAACTGAAACAAAGTTTTAGAAGGCAGATGACTGCAAATTTGAAGGAAACCTTCATATTTTACTGTTAAAAGCTTTTTAACTGTCTAGAGAGTGCTCTGAGACACTACATTAATAGCCATTCTCAGTAATCAAGCTCCACTATATTTATATACTATTTTTCTTAAACAAGATAGATTAGTAGTGGAAGAGAGCTGGAAAGATAAATAAGGAAAATCAAGAACTAAAATTATAATAATACAGTTTCATGTTACATTTTATAGTTCTCTATTTGTGATTGATAATTCGTCCTAACTCCTGTCAGACAGAAATACTGGCACAAGAGTCTTATACCAGTATCTGTATATTTCTAGACTTGTCTTCATCCAGATGCTTTGCAGATTTTCTTGCTGGTTTTGTGAAGATGTGATCTTTCAATTTTTGGTCCGTGTATGACTTTGATTACTGTAATATCTGAGTGCCTCACAGATTTCCATGTGTTCATGCCCACAGCACCACTTTAAACAATAATAATGCATTGTTATCTCCATTTCTTCTGTGGAAAGATTAAATGATGGGCCCCATGTTGGGAGACCTGAGATGGTACAGAAAACCTGGATTTCCCAAATCCATACTGATGCTCTCAGTTCTGAATTTTCTTCCCTCTGCAGTGAAAGCAATAGGTGTGTCAGCACATAAACCAGCCCTGCAGGTTAGGAGAGAAAGGGGCAAAAGCAGCCTCCAACTGGATCCACGAGGGGATTTGGGGGTGGAGGAATGCAACCACTCAATTTGGATCCAGTCCAGGACTCAAAGCTTTAAGCCCTTCCAGCTGAGATGTGCCACGGCCACTTAGTGACCCTGTGCAGAAACACAAATGATACATTTCCACCAGAACGTGGACTGTGGGACACTTTCCCTCCTCCACACTCTGCTGGATTCCTGCATCAAAAATCACCATGAGGTACAAACTCATTACTTTGGCATTGCCAGAGTGTTCCTACCTTCATCTCCCAAACTGCCTTTGCAGAGTGCCTCAGAGCTGCAAGAAACAAGAGGAGAAACACAATTAAGAAACAGAAATGCCTTGTTTTAACTGGGGCAGCAGCTGTGATGGGTGTTGACAATAAGTAAAATGTTAATTTTTCATAAATGAGCTGAGTCTGAGCATAATGAAGTGCTGCTGAAGTGGTGGTGGCTGATCTTCAGCCTGGAACCAGACCTGGGAGAAGAGAAGGTGTAAGAAACCAGAAGCTGTAGCAAGATTCAGATAGTCGACAGCCAATAAAGCAAGTTGGCTCAAACCAGTTCTGTTTAGCTCTTATTTCCATAACTATTTAATTAATCAGCAAAACAAAACAAAACAAAAAAACTCCAAAACTATTGCATTTCTTGTACTGACATGATTTCCTCAGATCTGCAAATGAAATGGCAGCAACTGTGTGTCAAGCTGAGGTGAAAACAAATCTGAACCATGGCTGTGGCTGCAGAAGAAGGAAGGTGTTCAGAGCAGAAAGGCTGCAGCCAAGCTTCTCCCCTGAGCTCCCTTTCTTGGATCATCCTTGCTCACCAGTGACTAAACCTGCTGCTCATGCTCAAATTTTGTTGCAGCTTCAAGTAACTAATTCTATTAAATTACACAGGATCTGTTTAGTGTTCTCCCTGTCAGGTTGTCCTTACTTTAATATTAAAAGCATTTCTATTCCTCTGTTTTGGAATATTATCAGCAAAGTGCTAAGTTTTCACTGCTGAACAGATTTTGGTGTAGACAGAACACAAATAAATGGAAGCAATTATTAAGGAACTTATTAATTATTAATTACTTTGAACACCTGGGAAAGGGTCTTTGACAGTCAGTTTCTCCATGGAAGGTGCTGCTCTTACTCATCTTGTCTGGCATGGTGGCAAAACTGATACATGACTCCTGTAGAGCTTGAACTTGTACAGCAAACAGTTGAAGTCAACCTTGAAGTCTCCCTCAAACTCATGAGCATCCCACTGGTCTCACTGTGTAAATCAGGCACAAACCCAAGAGGAAAAACATGACAGATTCTTCCACTGGAAGATCAAGAACCACAACACTGAATACTCCAAGGTAAGACAGAATAAAATAATCTTGGTCTGAATGGACTCAGCAAGCAGCATGTCACTGGAGAAAATATATTTATTTTTCCTGTTTGACAGTCACATCATGATTATTTCCACTCTTTGGTGATCAAAACTGTGGCAGTGAAATAGTTAAGAATAGCTATTTCTCATATGAGGTCAGGTTTCAGAGCCAATACAGTGGTAAACAGCTCTCTGTCCTCTACAGCTGTTGTTTTTGACTACTGAGTTAAAAACCTTTCACATTTTAAGGGCACATGTATTTTGGAGCAGAGTCTGAGTTGATCACTTTTATTCACAGTACCCAAATAAATAGTTGTTGCCATCTAAGCTTGTCCACGTTGCTCTGTTGATGTGTCCAGGTGAGAGGGAATTAATGGTGTCCCTGCAACAAAATCGTACTGGAAATGGCCAACACTCCATCCACACATGGGTTAATGGGAGCAGTGTGAAAATTATCCCACACGGACTCTGGAGTTTAAATATTCATTAGTTGCTCAAATCCTGCTAAACCTCTTTGGACAGGTGTGTGTGAAGCAGAGGACAATATCCTCGTGTCTGGGAGTGGGGCTTATGTAGGAAATTGATTTTGCCTTGGGATTGAGTGTGGGCTACTGTCAGCGAGAGGAAGGAAGGTCTTGGCTGGACTGTGAGAGGAGGAGAGGCCACACTTGCAGGTTACAGTCTTCCCAATGTTATGGCCGTGAAGATAAAATTTGGTACAAGCAACCAAACTTTTGAATTCTTGGCCAAAGTCCAAAGCGTCCCAGTTTTTGCCGTGGCTGGTTTTTATAGGTGCTTTTTTACAGTGTTGAAGTTGGGCTCGTAGATGATGCTGGATTCATTTTTATTTTGTTGAGGCTTGTTTTATTTGCGCTTTGGTATGTAGTTGTGGTGCACGGTCTGAAGGTATTTTGCAACTTAGTTGGTTTCTTTGGTGGTCCTGAAGGCAGTGAAAAATTAATGCAGCACTTAAAGAGCCTGTTATTAAAACTTTATTCATAGCTGAGCAGGAGAAGCGTAGAAAATATATTAATTTATATGCATATATATTAAATAAATCTGAATATATATATTCATATTTTTCATGAAGACTGAATTCCAAAAACCAGCTCTGCTTTTACAAATCCAAAAGACAATGTAGCCTTGTTTTGATGCCTCCCTCTCTCTGCAATGAAAGTATTTTATCCTTGTAAAGATAAAAGATTTTTACTTTGTAGAAGTAATTTAATTTTGGGGTTTTTTGCCGTCTGTTATTTTTCTCTTGCACACTGTGGATCTTTAAGAGATTGTGAAACTTCCTGAAGTTTTGGGGAAAAAAAAATCTTTGACCTAGGTGTAAAAGGCACTTTTGAATTTGAAAGTTGCTTTTTTTGTTGGCAGTGGTTTGTTGGGGTTTTTTAAAGTCAACAAAACACAGTTTGAGAGGGAGAGATCTCAGAGGGCTGGGAATAAGCCCCCAGTCTGTGCATGGAGGACAACAGCAGGTACTTTTATAGCTCTTGAATGTTGAAGGGAGTTGTCTGAGCCGGACACTGCAGAGATACCTCATTGCTCCCTTAAATTGTTATGAAATGTCCTTATATTTTACAATACATGAGTTGTGCTCTTGGCTGCCATTTCCTTCCTGCAGCCTTCCAAAGGTAAGTGGATTGTGCCCTCTGGGGGCTCTCCACTGCTTTAACTTGGATTTAAGTGTGTGGTTTTTTCTTTTCTTTCATTATTTCTTTCTTTTTCTCTTTCTTTCTTTAGCGTAAAATGTCACATTGATTTTTTTCCCCCCTCCTTGTGTCTTATGAAGGAAGAAATTTATGGCCTTTTTACATCAGGAAGTCCAGCTTTTCCTGACGTTTTATTGCTTTGAATATTTGAAACATTTCAATCCCAGACAATAAATATTACATGATTATTGTTTTCATATGGATAGGCTATTTCCCCCTGTTTTTCCTATCCAACATTTTACTAGCAAGTGACACCCAAAAATTTATGGATACTAAAACCATTACTATTCAACTTTGCTTGGAAGGTCAGAGATAGTCCCTCAATTTGCATGTAATATATATTAAAAAAAAAAAAAAAAAGGTTAAAATTATCTCATATGTTTGGAATCCTGTAGTGATACAAACTTATGCCAGAAAAGGAGGTATATTTTTTTTCCTTACAAAAAAGGCTCATCTTATGGGTCAAACCTTTTTTTCCCCTGAATTAATTAAATGATAGCTCTTGAGGCTTGGATGGGAAAAGCAGTGAGCCCCAATGGAGAATTTCCCAGATCAGCGACTGGCAGTCTGCAAGTGCAGAGCTTGGGAGTTTTCTGGAGCACCACCCCATGACTCAAAGTGCAGGTTTTCTGCTCACCCAGGGCTATATCCTGTTGTTATATCATGGCAGAAAGAATTCCTTGTCAAGTGGGACTCATGAAATCCAGTCTGAAGTTGCACTGTTTGATGTTTTTGGTTTGGGGGAAGGCTCCTCGCTGTACGTGTGGAGCACCAGTCCTGCAGCACAACCTGTGGCAACCAAGTCTTGCAGTGCCAGGTTTGATATGACAACCAGGAGATAAAGCAATGTATGAAATCTCTGGTCAAGTCACTGAGGTAATAAGAATGCAAGAGGCACAGGTTCTGCTCAGAAGCACTGGATTGTCTGATTTATTTTTATACTGACAGTTTTTCATGGGTGCCATGCAGGACCCTGCTGCTTGTGTTCTGTTAGCCATTGTAGAATCACAGAATGGTTTGGGCTGGAAAGAGATCTTAAAACACCATCTCGTTCCAGCCCCCTGCCATGGGCAGGGACACCTTCCACTATCCAACATTGCTCCAAGTCCTGTCCAACCTGGCCTTGGACACTTCCAGGGATGGAGCAGCCACAGCTTCTCTGAGCAACCTGTGCCAGGGCCTCACCACCCTCAGAGCCAAGAATTTCTTCCTAATGCCCCATCTAACCCTGCCCTCTGTCAGTTTGAAGCCATTCCCCTTCTCCTGTCACTCCAGGCCCTTGTCCAAAGTCTCTTTCCAACTCTTGGAGTCCCCCTTAGGCCCTGGAAGGGGCTCTGAGGCCTCCCAGGAGCCTTCTCTTCTCCAGGTGAACATCCTCAGTTCCCTCAGCCTGTTGAGAGAGTTATTATCATATTATCAATGACTTCATATTGATCTTGATTGCAGAACTGGGTCCTAGATAACCAATAAATCACCCTTATTCTGTCGGTTCCCGATCAACTGTTTCATCCAAATTCAGTGTCTGTCTCTGTAACTCTGAGGAGAACAATCCTAATGTGTTTCCAGAGGAGGAAAGCTGTCAGGTTGTGGGGACAGAAAATACATGTACATGTTGTTGGGAGTTTATTTTCACAGGAGCATCAGACCACTCTCAGGTTGGATAAAGGTTTGCTGTGGAGATAAGAAAAAAAAAGACAAAATCTGGCAAAGTTTTCCATGCAGCAATGCCCACGAGCCAGTGGTTCTTTCTCTCTTTTCCTTGCTCAGACAAAGAGAACCAGAGTCTAAATCCACTCAGAAAGAAATACTAGTAAGTACTTGTTTAAAGTCTTTTTTAAGTGTTGTTGTGTCTTTAACCCTCTATCCTGTCTCATCCCCTTTTGGGAATGTTGAAAATAACATTCAGTTCTGTGCTGCCTTTGTCTGCCCTTTTCCATGTGGTAAACGTGGACTTTTCCCTCCCTGTTTCTTAGACTCTCAGCCAACTCAGCTTTTCCTGTTTACCTCCTCGTCAAAGGCATCGTTGGTGATATCACTCCAAATCTAGAAATAAGGGCTTTTGCTGCTTTTCCTAACTAGCTGTTCATCCATTTGGTATTATATTAAATTTGCATCATATCAGATTTGGCACATTTACTGATTAATTTATTTTTTAAGGAAAGCAGATGCTTTCCTACCCCCCTTACCAACACATGTGGAAGGTGAAGGCACTGAAATGGCTTTCTGGAGACCTGGGCTCACATCCAGACCTCTCAGTGCCTCAATTCATTATAGCTGTATCATGGGAATGAATTTGTGGACCCAGTCTTTTTAAAATAGTTATGATAATAATGGTAATGAGAAGCCTGGAGGCCCCAACATTCAAATGAAAAGATGGTACAGAAGCTGCAATAGCTCTGTGACTGAAAAACTGACCCCCACTGCTTTGCAAAACTGGTTTTCTTCTTGCACAGAGAGAGATGAGTCCAGCACAGCAGCTGCTTTATCAGGTGCTGAGTTTGTTTCTTCTGATTTGGAAACCCCAAAAATTTTGGTGCCTTAGGAAGACACTGAGTCCTGATGAAGGCAGTTACTGGCTCAGAGTTCCCTCTGTGGTTTGGACACAATTCTTATATTCTACACAATAGAAAGCAAGAAAGATTAAAATGTGATCTCATGTAAACCCTCCGTAGTTATCAAGACAGTCTCTGGTTTAATCTCTCCGGATCTCTGATTTTTTGCTGAACAGTAAAGGTACACAGAAAAGGTAATGTTTGAGTTTTCTTGACTGATGATACTTGTAAATGTACAAAAATCTCCTCCTGGAAGCAGCAGCTTCATGGCTGAAATAAGAATTTCAGGTTTTCGTTTAAGAAAGGAACGTGCTGCTTTCAGAGCACCACCTAGACCTGTGCTCAACCAATTTACTGAAGTCTGCCTGACACCATAGGCAGCTTGGAATACCTCTGAGAGGAAGGAAGTGATCCATTTTTCCACCTACTTCTCCTTGAAGGCTACTCAGAAGTACCCTTACATTGCTAAGCATGTAGAATCAAAGAATCATGGAATGGTTTGGCTTGGAAGGGACCTTAAAGATCATCTAATTCCAACCCCCCACTTCCACTAGACCAGGTTGCTCAAAGCCCCATCCAGCCTGACCTTGAACACTTCCAGGGATGGGGCATCTTGCCACCATGGCTCCATTTGCGAGGACCAGGGGCATCATCTGCTACCCATCCGACCCGAGATAGTCTTGACAGTTGTTGTAATTAGAGCAAACTCTTAAAGGAAGACTGGAAATAATAATATTCTCCTGAACGGAAGTCTACATGGTCAGGAAAGAAGGAAAAAAAAAAAATATAAAATCCCATGGACATCTAGGAAGGAAAACAAGTCCCTGGTCTGTGGTGTGGTGGTGCAGGTACAGCTGCACTGTTGGGGAGTGGGGATCTGCAGCCGCCAGCAAGTCGTGCTGGAGCTAAAACCTGTCCCCTTGGGTCCCTCACCATTTTATTGCTGCTCTGTAACAGGATGTGCAACTGCTATGCATTAATACGTTATTACAGGTTGGCTGGTGTAAACTCCAGTTGTTGAGAACATGATTTATTCTATTAGTATAAAAAGGTGTGTTCTATGGCCGTATTAAAAATTATACTAACTGTTGGGCTTGCCACTGCGCTGTGTGTGGCACATGCCAATTTAAACCTGTCATTTCCTCTAATTTAAGGATATGTCCTCAGAAGATCGTTAATTTAGGGTGGAGTTCAGGATCATAGTACAGCTGTGGCCTGTTAACCCCCATCTGGCCATTAATCCTTGCAAAGCACCTTCCCCAAAGATGTCTGCTGCTACCATATGGCCACTGAGACCAAAGAAATTAAATACTTGAGTCTATTTTATATTTAAATCTATTTTATACTGTATTTTTGCAATTACTTCAGTTTTTTCTGTATGATTCCTAAAACCCCAAGATTACCCACATAACACCTTTGCTGAGAATCCCCAAACCATTAGGGTGATGAGGCCCTGGCAGAGGTTGCCCAGAGAAGCTGTGGCTGCCCCATCCCTAGAAGTGTTCAAGCCAGGTTAGACAGGGTTTGGAGCAACCTGAGATAGTGGAAGGTGTCCCTGCCCATGGCAGAGGGTTAGAATGAGATGATCTTTAAGGTCCCTTCCAACCCAAACCATTCTATGATTCTGTCATTTCTGTGCTACCTCCCCTCCACACATTTCTTGGGGTGATTTCACCATTTTACTTTCCCTCTCTCCAGTGCTGTTCTATTTGCTGGGTGTGGAGCTCAGTAAGCCAAAGACCCAGCTTGCATTCTTAAAGCAGCCCAGCTAAGGTCAAAATCATTGTTTTGGGGAAATCCACATCAGCTCACCTGCCAATGAGATGACCTTGAGGGAAGCACAGAGAAAAGGCTGAGGTCTGTCCATGACCCAGACTCATGTCCTTTGCTCAGTGCTACTTTTTTCCCAGCTGGCCATTCAATTGCATCACACAACCACAGTATCTCCTGGAAAAGCCCCAGTCTTGCCTGACGTAAAATAAACTCACATTTTTCAGGCATCTTGGGAGTGGATTATCCCTGTGTGCTGCTCTGAGCCACCAGCAGCCTGTACCCAGTGCACAAAGCCTGGCCAGAAGCACATCAAGCCTCAGGGCATCACTCAAACACACACAGAAAGCCTGTAGCAGCGCTGCCTATCTTAAACAGAGTCCCTTATACCTGTTTTTCCTGGCAAAAGTTTATCCAGCCTGTGTTTAAAGACCCCCAAGGATGGAGATTTCACAGTCTTGAGTCTACTGATGTTCTCGATCCTCATAAATTTTTTTTTCCTATCTGGTTTGAATTTTTCTTTGCAGCAACGTAAAGGCTTTCCTTATCCTGCCAGCAAGGATGGATTGTACCAGTGTGTTTTTAACAGCCTTTTCTGTGCTCAGAGGCACTTATATCCCACCAAGGCTCTCCTTTGGCTAATAAATGTAACTCGATCAATCTGTCCTCCCAGGCTGTGTTTTCTGGCTTTCCAGCACCACTTTCTGTTTTGACAATGAGCCATTGATAACTGCTCTCCTGGTGCATATATCTGCAGCCCTGTCCCCACTCTCCAGCAGCTTTATCTAGGCCCATGTTTCCCTCACCTGATTAGGAAAGTGCATATGAGACAGTGTCAGAAGTCTGCAAGTGCCAATGATGAATCTATTGCTTTTTCCTTCACTATGAGGCTTGTTACCTGTCACAGAGATCCCCCAACAAGAGTTCAAATGGCCACCAAAAGTCACACTTTGCGTGCTCAAGAGTAGACAAAGGATTAGCTAAAAGTGAGGATTTTTTAACCTGCTGGTGAACAGGAAGTATAAGAATTGAGGTGTCAGAGTTCCAGTGAGGGCACCCTGACCTGCAGCCAGAAAGGCATTCCAAGCAAGAGGTGGCCTATGTCTCTCCAAAATCCCATTTTCTCACTGTGCAGTGTCTTCGTGCCAGTGCTGGTGCCCTGTGACAAGTCAGTGAATGCTGACAGGCAGCACTGGCAGCATCTGATCTTCTAATTCACACTGTGAATTACCTGTTGTCATCACGCTGATAATCAGATATTTTCCTTGGCTTTGCTCAGCAGGTGAACCGAAAATAATACCCCTTACAGTGAAGTTAAATTAATTTCTAGTGATTATCTAATGGCTCTCTTAATTTTTTTCTGGGTTTTCCAGCTTTGAGTGTGTTGTTACTACATGCATGGAGGCAGCCAGAGTGCTTTCATCATGTGATCTTCCTACTGATCCAAATAAAAGAGCTTCATCAGCTTAATTTCCAGGTTTTAATTTCTTGCATCCTACTCCTCAGAAGGCCAGGGAATAAAAGGAGTTTCATCCCTCAAAGCAAGCATAGAAATGGGGTTCACGGCTCCTGGACTTCATTTCCATCTCCGTCTCAAACTTCATCAGCTGAACACCTCAGTGACCCCATCCAAAAAATTTACATCTTGCTCAGTTCATCCCTTGCTCTCCAGGGAGCTTTCCAAAGAAGAAGAAATCATTATCCCAATTTTATAGATGGAGAAACTGAGGCCCAGCGAAGAGAAATGACTGCCATTTGCTTCCCTCAGCCTCTCCGTGCTCAGGGGCTTGTCCACCAGACCAGACAAGTGCAGGAGTGGAAATAAATATTCCTCCTGATGACTGTGGTCTCTGTGGTCAGGGCTGAGGGTCGAAATGTTCGCACAAGGCCTGCACGCAGAAACCACAGAATCCCCCACAGCTCCACTGCACTTTATTAAAAGTCACTGCTTCTGTGAAAAATGGGGTTTATAAGAGTTAGGTGCCTTAATTATAAAGTCATGTGTGTTTGAATGACTCCCTCCCTGCTAACCGTTTGTGACAGCCTACAAATGTGAAAAGTATTACTGAGCCTATTTTTAACGTGGCTATGGAGAGGCTGTAGTTGGGGAAAACCAAATCCTATGGGATCCTAAAAAGAAAGACTAGTGACTCCTTAAATATGGTTAACATTGAGTTTAGCAATGGTGCCAGTGGCGTCCAAAAGGCCATTCGGATGCAGGAGTCTTGAAGAATGTGTTAAATAAGTGATAGGACCAAGAGACGTACAGAGCTAAATTTTCCCCTTGGAAGTAGCTGAATGGTCTTGGATAGAGACAAAAAAGTCATTTCAGAGAGGTGCTAGCCCTTGTCATCATTGTTCAGGCTCTACAGGTGTTTTCTGCAGAGCTGTCACCTCTCAAGGATTTATTCCATTCTGTTCTTTATTAGACAATTTGCCCTCTAATGGGCTACACAAACTGCATGGGGTTTAGTGCTTTGTAGAACTGAGTCCTTCATATAATTCCTCTGTGGATTGTGGGAGACTTGAGGCCTGAAGCAGCATCTTTATCACCCACCCTTGGTCACAGGCTCTGCAGGGGAAGAGGGAAACACACAAAGGGAAGATCCCTCTGGCAGTCTTACTGCATCCAGTAACAAGGGTGTCACCCCTTCTAATAACAGGGCTGGACACTGGAGAAGGAGAGCAGGGCAAAAGCAATGTCACTGTTAGAGCAGCATCACAGTTGGGTTGAAAGGAAATGGAAGTGTTGAAAAGGAAATACTCCAAATAGAAGGAAGGAGAGAGAAAGAATGATGCTCCTTGTTGGTTAAAAGGTAAAGAATAAGGTGTGGAAGATGGATAAAAAGATGACATAGTCGAGGATAAAAGTTTTTCTGTGGGTTAGGTTTAAGTTTGATGGACACTGTAATGGGAGTTTCCTGTGGTCAACATATAACTAGTTTAGCTCTAACCCTATGATTCTTCCTCCATCCATGACTTCTCATGGAATTATATAGACCTTAATCTTGGTGTAAGGTCTTCAAAAAGTACCACTTCACCCCTGGACAAATCATCTTAGTGGTTAGCAGCAGTTCAAAGTTTACACCTTTTTTTAGTTAGTCAGCTGTGGTTTATCCCCATTTATCCACCACTGAATTACGGCAATTTCGAGTGAAATTCTTTACCATTTCTTAAATAGATAAAAGACTGCATTTCTCTCAGTCAAGACAAATTTTACAGACTTAACTATAATACTTTAAAGATAAAGATCAAATCTAATGGGCTTTAGATCCTTCACACCATAGAAGCAGAAAAGAAAAAAAAAAAAAAAAAAAGTTGGTTTGTCTTCAAGACTTTTCCATTTCTTTAGTTGGGTATTGTGAATGTGCATCTGAAAAGAACTTTTCCTCTTTGTAATGCAGACTGAGGATGAAGCACACCTTATCCCTTGAAACAGCCATAGGTACCAAGCTGTCACAGTACTGCCTGCAGTCAGACATATGAAAACTAAAATGTTAGACCTTCATGTTACACATCCCATATGGGATTTCACAGAGCATGGTAGATATAACATAGTTTCCACCTATACATACTTCCTGATGAAAACACAGAACAATTTTCTCATTGTATTTATTGAAATGGGTACTTATTTTGTGAATAAAGCAAGCCCACAGTCAGGAGGCTCTGACACCTTAAGGCTTGGTATTGAAGGCTGGGATAATTTTTCTTGTTTTCTTTCATGACAGATTTTAAACCCTGATTTTCACTGTAGTCACACTTGTCTGAAATCAGGAGTCTGAGTCAGGAGTTTGACATCTTGTCGAGGCAAAATCTGCAGTGCATCTAGAGACCTGAGGGCTCAGGGAGACTAAATACTTGAAGGCATGTAATTGGAAATAATAGGAAAATTTGGAAAAGGATATGGGAAATCATGGATTTTTCTGATCCGTGGCTTGCCTAGTTATGCATCTTTGTAGGGTTGGTTTTTTTATTTGTTTGGTTTTTAAACTCAATAGAAATGCCTTTCCAGTGCAGACTGTGGATGAGACAGAGAAAAAAAACCTGCTCTGTGAAGGTGAACCACTGGCCATAACAGATGTTGTCTGGCTTACAAACCGAGGCTGTGATTATAAGGCTGTGTTTACCACTGAGGGAGTCAAATTCAAGTTGTTTCGTGGCTCTTCACTGGAGATGTCACTCTCCAGAGTGACTCTTACTTTTGAGAGATTGACCTGGAAATCTTCAGTCTGGCTCCCTCCTCCCTGCTGCAGCTTAAGAAGCTGCAACAGGGAGACACAGCTGCCTTTCCCTATGTTCAAACACATCATGGGAGCAACTTGTGGTTCAGGAAAAAAATACATCAAAAAAAAAAATGATTTGGCAAAATGATTAACAGTGCATTGCAGAGAATGTGCCTGGTTGCAGAAAGCAGGAAGGGTTTGTCACCTGTAATATGGTTATTTACACTTCTTTACCAGTTTGCCTGCCACAGTCTTCATCTCCCATGGGTATAAGAATTAAACACCTAAGATAATAATAACATGCTGAGGGGTTGGTCCTCAGTCCCACGTTTTTTATGAGAGGTGCTGTCACAGGGCACAGCTCTGGATAAACACAAGAGAGGAGCTCACAGTCCTACACAGGCAAGGCAGGCAAAGAGAGGAAGAGGAACAGGAGACAAATTGACTGGATTCAGGCAGGCAGGACACGGGTACCAGGCTGAGACAGGCATGGAGTCACATTTCCTGACTTGCTGCATTCTGTGCTGTCTCCAATGATGTAACGCTTCCTGTGGCTCTTTCCGAAAATATTTTCATAAGCTTTGGGTGATGTGCACTCTGCTAAGGAATTGCCTAATACTATGATCCCGTGAGGATTTGGAGCTTTAATGTTTTAAATCACTTCTAGCTGGATTAATTTCCTCAGATTCATATCATCCAGAATCAGCTATTATTGGTTTATTCCTCGTTACAGCTATGAGAGCGGCACATTGGTACCTGCCTAACAAAATATCAGAGCAGTTTGTTTTATTAGCTTTAGCTAATGGTTGTGTACTGATCCCACTGTAAGATGATAGTACTGCAAAAGTAGAGGGTTTTGTGCTGAGCAAGTTCACAGGCACCTGTGTTTTCCCAAGAAATCTTGGAAAGTTGGGTTGTGCCACGTTGCTTAGGTTTGGTCACATTGTGAACTTTCTAATTTTTGGCTACTTCTGGTTCCCTGTTCCAACCAAAATGAGGCTATAGATGAATTTTAAGTGTGGAGCTCATCCCACCCAGCATTCACACCTTCTCTTCTTGTCACAGGCTCCCCTTCCAGTCAGTGCAATCAGACACTTTCAGCGAGTGATCACTCTGACCTATTTTTATTGTCTGCTTTAATATTATATAAATTGCACCCTAAAGACACCTGTTTGTTTATACTGAGCACAAAAAGAGAGTTAATGTAGTTGTCAGCATTGCAGCTGTCTGTACTTGATCAATGAATGCTACCCTTCAAGACATGTTTAAACTTATTTCTGATGGGATGCATCTGACAGATGATGCATGTCTGTGTGTAACCTGGATGTGTAGAAACAGACTTTTAGGGTGAAATCTGTCCCACATAATGCAAATATCTGAAGCAGCTTAATTGAACTGGTATTGACAACAGGAGGTAGCCCAGAATGACTAGAATTTAATTCTGTGGTTACTACATACACACATGACACTAAATCCAGCCCAAGGAAAGACACATGACTTTTTTTATAGTGCACAGCATCCCACAACTCTGTCTGAGACCAGTGGGCATTGAGCATGTTGGATAAACATGTTGCTCATTTGCATGTTTGTTTCTGGTTTCTGCCCAGGCACCCACACTAGGAAACTTGGCCTTTCAATCATGCTTTTTAGTTTTGTTTTTCCCTGCCATGCTTTTGGTGTTACTGCTAAAATTTAGGGGAAAAAAAGAAAAAAAAATCTGATAAAATAAAAAATCTCCATCTCCCTACTCATAAGATTTGTTTCTCAGAGCCAATACTCATGAAGGAGATTGTGAAGTCAGTTGATCAAATGAAGTCAGTGTTATCAAATAGAAGTATATTACCTCTGCACATTTTATACTTTGCAGGGTTTTTCATCCAGGGGCATTATCATCACAGTCATAAGAAGAATAAAGAATGGGGAAGCGAAGAGTAGGGGGAAGAGTGAACCTTTGGCATTAGCCAAGGGTTGTTACCAGATTGATTCTTCGTTTCTAGACATCCAGGTTTATGCAGAAGAAACTGGGGTAATTCTAGCCTATAACATGGAGATTATTCCAAATTGCAACAGCATCCAACCCTGTGTCTAAGGCAAACCTGTTGTACCTTTCTCTCCAGCAGACTATGCCAGAGACATATGTAGTGCCAAGGAAATGGACATGGTGTTTCCAGTTATTCCCCTTGGGATGAACCCATTATGATCTGATTTGGGTCTTCTGTGATGAAAAAAATTTATTTTTTTTTTTAAACAGCTGTAGGCCAAGTTTTGAGTGCAGCTGGGCCAGTTCATGGTTACAGATAAGCACTGTGTGAAACGGAGTGATTTCAACCTGAAACCAGGCAGAACACGTTGGCTTTGGCTGGATGTGCTGGGAGTTACGGAGTTCGTAGGAAACCAAAATTCAGAAGGGGATAAGCCCACAGAAACCAAAACAAAAGCAGGGATTTGCAGGAGTTGAACCTTCACTGTTGGGTGAGTTACCCCACACCTCAGTCCCAGGGCATTCAGAATCCCGTGGTGGCCGCAGGTGCTGCCAAGGCACGCAGAGCTTTTCCTGATGGTGCCATCCGAGTGTTCCCCCTGCCTTTGATGTTTCATTGAGTAGGATAAAAGAACACAACCATCTCCTCCAGAGATGAAGTATCTTTTTGAGTTTCATTTTGCTCTATCCATGTCTCTTTTCCTCCTCACGTTGCTGCTCTGATCTTTGTAGGACTCGAGTCCTTGGTTCTGGTCCCACACGTGGCCATAAGCTGTCGAAATGCTCTTGCACTGTCTCAGCATTCCTGGTGCCAGCACAAGCAAAGGCATTTGTGTCTAAACCTTCACACCAGCCTTCTCTAGAGAACTCAGAAATTAAATGCTGCATCCCTGGAAGTGTTCAAGGCCAGCTTGGATGTGGCTTCAACCAACCTGATCTACTGAAGAGTGTTCCAGCCCGTGGCTGGGGGATTGGAACTCGATGAGCTTAAATGCTCCCTTCCAACCCAAACTATTCTATGGTTCTATTAAAACTGCTGCAAACTGATGCTAATTTAAGTCCTTACATTCCACAAAGTAACAAGTCAAAACTTTTTTAGCCATGATGAGCCTCACTCATCATAGTGCTACTCCTTGTATTTCTGGTTTTGCCCACAGAGCTATTCATGCATAAATTTAAAAATATTTTCCATCATTCAAGTTCACTTTCATCATTCAAGTTCACTATGAGCTTTGCTTTTGTTTCCAGCATCTTTGTAGCAAACATTAGCTAAGATCTGCATTTGTCAGGTGATCAGATTCTTTAAAAGCAGTGTTTAATTGCTGTTTCCAGTCACAGCAAATTAACTGAAAATACAGTATGGAAAGGAGAATTTTCTTATGTATGCTACATAAAAATCATGATGGAATTATGATGACTACAGCTAATGGAATAATTCACCACAAATAATTTATTCAAATGTAGCTTTTTATTTCCTGCTGAGGGAATAGCTCTGAGGTAAGTGCAGTTTCCTACACCGTCCTGGCTTGGACAAATAGCATTATGAACTTTTTTGCCTTCTGGCTTATTCATGAATAACAAAATTTGAGATGTGCTGGTCAAGCCAGTCACATGGTGCTATTCCTGTCTTCTTCATTGAAATATTGCTGCTGCAGCCTCCAGTACAAATATCCAGGTGCACATATTTAAAGTTCTGTTCCTCTTGATGCTGTTCCACTCAGCCCTGAAATGTCCTGTCCTTACCTGTTTAGGCCTCTGAAGTTCATTCATAGAAATGTCCAGATGGAAGCTGAACCCAATTAATTCAGAAGTAAATCATAACAAATATTCACTTAATTAAAAAAAATCCCAAAGTCAGCGACTTACATGTATATGTGGAAGGTGCCATACTTATCACTGAACCAAAGTATGTGATGTCAAGTCAATCACTGGTGTCCAAATTTTATTCCTTGCTTTAACAAGAAAGGGGAATTCCATTCTTAATTAATTTTGTCATGATGGGCATAATCTTACATTGTACATTCAGACCAGATGGACTCCAACACCAATCTTCTTCACCAGGGAGGGTTAATGGCACTGCAGCTACTTAACTGTGAAATTTCCAGTCTGATGTCATCCATCACCAGTGTGTTACAATGCTTGCTCCAGACGGGGCTGGTTCCCTGTTATTGGGGTTGTCTGACACTTCCCATTACAAGACTCTGTTTTCAGTTGCTCAGAGCTTTGCCAAGCTGTAACCATTTGGATTTAAATTCTTCATGCTGAGTGTCTGCCTCAGGCTGAATTCATTTCAGAAAATGTCATCCGAAATCAGAAAAAAAAAAAGGAAAAAAAAAAAAAAAATCTGACAACCTTTCCGTGAACTGCTCTTTTGCCCCCCGTATTTTGCAGGAAGGACTTGACATCTGGCAAACAGACTGACCTTTGTGTTAAGGATGAACATGCACTGAAAGTCTCTAGGAAAACTCACAGAATCTCAAACTTGCTAAAGTCTTCAACGTTTTGCCAAGCTGCAAAGGGCAAGGTGCAAAGCCCAGGTGAGGTTTTTATGTCACCCACAGCGGATGTGCTTTTTTCTGGGCTGCTTCTGCTGTTGTGGGCTCCAAGAATGTTCATCATCAGCATTGAAAACAAAAGGAAAATCGTGACTTCTTTAGTCATTCTCAGACCTGTATGTACCTCATCTTGTCTCTGCTTGATCCATCCAGAATTCAGGAATTGCTTGGATGATGCTGTCAGGCACATGGTGTGATTCTTGGAGTTGTCCTATTCAGGGCCAGGAGTTGGACCTCAGGGATCCTTGTGGGTCCCTCCCAACTTAGGATATTCTGTGATTCTATGATTCTGTCATTGTTCTTTCTTCATCCATGTGGCTAAAGAGAAGCATTTTAATATTTGCAGTGTTTGTCATTCTGGATAACCCATATCTCACTTCCAGTTCTCACTTTATTCCTACCTTACTGGGTTATTAATCTACAGCTGCTGGCACTCCATTCTTCTCCTTTTAAGCAGTCTACTAACTCCTAATTGTAAAGGCTGGTGATCTAATTTTAGTCCTGACACTGAAACTCAATGGAGCAGAAAACATTAATGGGATCCTTGTATTAGTTAGCATAGCACTTCCTAAAATCCTAAAAGCACTGTTTATATTAATTGTCCTGAAGACACTTGAAGTAAATGGGATGAAGAACAAGAAATCATAGTGATAAACAACTTACATGACCTTCTCATAGATGGCATTTTGGCTGGGAAAAAGGATTTCATCCTTTTGCCATGTCCAAATTTGTTGTACTCCAGAGATACCCTTTGATATTCCAGATCATGCAACATACTTCCACATGAAGTTCAATATTTAGTTCAACCCTTTCATGTAAATCTCTGAGCTGGACAAATTGTGAGTGAAGGAAGTAAAAGACTTCCAGGAATCTATTGTGAAAAGGCTGATGATTACAGCTGAGATTCCTCCTGTATGAGAAAACTATCCCTTGGCTGATGGTGTGGCTGCATCTTGGAACATCAAGCACAGTGTTTATGTAAATCTGAGTGTTCTTCTGCTTGTTCTGCTGCAAAAGCCATTCTCCCTGGGACACAGAAGGAAATCCAGTGAGACAAGGTAATAGAGATGGAAGGCTGCTAATGGAAAGATTAGGTCTCTGGGCTGTCAGACTTGTCTCTCTTAAGCACATGTTTATGCTTTAAGTTAAATAATACAGCATGTTTATGCATGTGAATATATATATATACTGCATATGTATCTGAATGTATGAATGGTAAGATGCTGTTCTGTGCAAGAAAGTCACATCAGACTAGTTTCATATTTTTATGTATTATATTACATTTCATTACATTTCTATTACAATGTAAAAGGTTTCTGCCTTTCCCTAGAAAATGCAATCTTAACATTCATGTGCTCGTGTTCAACAAGCCTGTACACACGCAGGATCTCGGAGAGCAAGTTGGTTTGGATGTTACCAAGATTTTCTTGCCCTGCAGATGGTTCCTGTGCCTCCTAGCTCTGAGTAAAAAATGTCCTTTCCATTGCTTCAGTGCTGGACTCAAGTCCTGTTGAGGGAATCAGTGGGTCAGGGTTCTGACTACTCAGTGTCCTTCGTCCTTTCTTCCATAGAAAAATTTTGTATGTTCCTGTCACTGTACTTAATAAACAACTTTAAAAGAAGCCCAAACCCTATCCATTTAAGTCTATTCTACTATACCAAGTCTTATTTTCCTGCCCTTTGCAGACCTTGATATTACTTGCAGCAACCTGAACTTGGTGCATCATAACTGCACTTAGAGATCAGGTCTCTCCATTTGTTTCTCTTTGTAGGAGTAAGGATTTATTTCCTGGTTTGTGTCTGTGAGCTCTGGGACAGAATTCCCTTTGTGTGTTTATCTTCTGTGACAGTCTTTGTAAAGCTCTTTGGAGATACTTTATAGTCTTTGAAAATAATAGAAAGGGAGGGGAAGGAGTTGATTTTGCTTCATCTTCTTCTTCATTGTCTTCCCACTTCTTTTGTTCCACCTTGAGGGGAAGAGAGGACACTAAAGGAAGAGCTCATGCCTCCCACTGAAGCCTTTAACTGAAATGAGCCACATCTGGTGGGTATTTGTGGAAGCAATGCATGTCAGCAAAGTTTTCACAGTCCTGAGAGGAAATGGCTGAGTTCAGATGTGCTGATTTTATTGTATATTCCTGGATAAGATGATAAATACTGACATAAGAAGCCAGCAAGTCGATTTATTGATTTCAATTCTGCTTCTTGCTCTGTTCAGCTCTTCATGTGTATTTTTGGATGATCAGGGAGAGTTGGAGGCAAAAGAGAAATTCCTCCTATGCTTTTGGCAGAATGGAACTAACTAAAAACCTGCTTGAAAATTATACAGAAAACATCCAACTCTATATCTGCTCTTTATACTTAGGAATCCCCATAGTAGTTGCTGCCAGCTGGGGGTAAAAATTGTCTGTTTTGCTGCTTTCTCCAGCAGCAAATGCACTGCCCATCCTGTCTCCCTTGCAGCAAACCTTAAATTAAGAATTATGATAGGAACTGATAGGTAAAGGGGCAATTTTCCATTTCTACCGACTATAAGTGAATTAATCCCAGTCAACTCCGTGCAACAGTGCCAAAGACTAAAAAAAAAGACTACAAGCTTAATCAGAAAACAATTTACATCTGAGTAATTGCTGCTTTGATACTACTGTCATTACTCATGATGTTACAATGAGCAGTATTTTGACTTTCAGGGTTTGCTGGCTGGCAGAGGCGTGTTGGGATTCAATGTGAGCAGGATAACCCCACCAGGGATCTATCAATCAGAGCAGAGCAAAGCCCAGGAGTTCTCAAAGACATCCAAATTGGCCTGCTCAAGGCCCAGCAGTGTTTTTATGAAGGAAGGTGAAGTTGGGGAGTTCAAAAGAGCCCTGTTTGCCTTTGTGTTTGACAAGACAAATAACTGGGATTGTGCTTGGAAGTGGTGAAAGCAAGCTCCACAGGGATTGTGGGCTCGCTCTTGCTGGAAATGAAGTTTTTTTGGAAAAGTGAGGGATGCAATCAAAGTCAGAGGTTGGGTTTGTTCCACTAAAATTGGGTTGCAGTCCCTGCTCGCTTGAGGAACTTTATTGATGTGAGTAGTCCCACTGAGAGTACGAGTATTTATGTAGCTGAGAGAAACTAATGAAATGAACTCAAGTGAAAAAGGGATTGTTCACATGCCCAAGAATTGTATGACAAGGGCCCTAATCCAACCATTGTGGTTTAGAGATTTGCAAAATTACTTATTTTTGCTATTGAGTCTATGTCAGTTTTGCTAACTCTTCACACATTCCAGGCTCTCTCCTGAAATCTACCTTATTTGCTCTGAATTTCTGCTTCCAGGACAGACATAGCAACATACTGACCTAATTCTTCAGGTTGTGCAGCTGTGTACTCACTATTTTAAGAGATAAATGGATAACAGTCTCTCCATTCTGCAGTGTAAATTGACCAAAGCCTCTTCATGTCAATGAAGCGACATGAAGTTGTGAAAACTGAGAGCCTGGGGCTAAATGTTAACTGCAAAAAGACAAGGCAGCCATTGCACTGGACTTTCAAAAATTATTGTGACCTTACAGTATTTTCAGGTAGAAATGGTGATCTAGTTAAAAAAAACCCTATGTCTAGGGTGAAAGGACTTTGTTGATGTTCACTGGGGTATCACAATACAGATCTTGGTGGGCTGCCCAGGGTCATCATGTTGTTCAAACTGATTTTTCTCAGCAGGGATGTTTTCTGCCTTTTCAGATTTTTTTTTCTTTCTTTCTTTCTTTTTTTTTTTTTTTTTTTTTTAATCAGGGTTATATTTTTGAAGGTGTCTGTACTCCTGTTGGCTGCTGGACAGCTGTATCACAAGGATTTCCCTCTGGTATAAAACACAGAGCTCTTCTGTATCAGTGTGGAATGCAGTAGCAAATCACTGTACAGTGGCCCATAAGGATACCAGCTACCCTTATAAACTTTTTATAACTTAGGAAAATAAACATGTGGTTTCAGGGCTCTGCATAGTCAGTGCTAGCTGACTTGGAGCTTGCTTTACAAAGCTAAAAAAGAAAATATTGGTAGAGCTAATAAATTTCCGAGGGAATCAGCGAATAGTGTTCTGAAAGGTCTGAAACATTTGATGGTTTATGGATAACTTTGTATTTTATCTCTCGAAGCATCATCCAAGTTGAGCACTAAAGTGCAGTGTTCTCCATAATGAGTGCTGTGATCTGGGAGCTCCTGTGGGGCACCAGCCTCACATCATGTTATCCATGGAAAGACCTGCTAATCCAGGGGATGTGATGTGCTCTCTGCAAGGCCAGCAGACGTGTCTCTCTCACTCATGGAGAAAATAACTGGTCGTAGCAGCAGCAAGAAAGCAACCAGATCTATGCAGGTATTTGGTAACTCCTTTTGTATTAAATAACTTTTTTTTATTTAAATAAATCGAGTAGTTTTAAATCCCTAAGCTATTGGGGATGGTCAGAATTGGAAGGTGCAGTTTGTGATAATGGATGCCTGTCCATCAGGTTGTGTTCACTGTTATTGTGCAGCCCCATCTTCTCTAGATGCTGTGTAAGCCACTTCCTCCCTAAAGAAAAAGTGGGGGAGGGATATTTGGCAAACAGAGAGCAGAAAATAGGACTGTAAGAAGAACTCATGCCCAGGTAGCATGCCACCAACTCCCCACATTCTAAGCGTAAATGAAGCAGAGAAAAATTAAACTGGTGTGCAGATAAATGAAGATGTGGGAGGCTCTAGTTCCGTCTCCTTCCCATGGGCTGTGAAGTGCCCTTACCAACACAGAGCCCTGCAGTTGGTGTGGAGGGGGTTCAAACCTTGTCTCCACACGTGGCAGAACTTGCATTTGACAAATCTGTTGTGTCTTCTCTGTTCTGAGCTGCAGCCTTTGCACATGAAAGGGTAAACTGTGCTCTGGCTTTTGGGAGGCTTTCCTGGTGACACCTTCATTCCTTACCTCAGGTGAACAGTGCAGTGTGTCCTGCCATGACCTACTCTCTGAATTGGTGAGTGAAATTCCTGCAGACGGAGTTATTTGGTTTAGGATGAGAGACTGCTTATTGTGTGCCTGTGAACTTCTGGCTCTTGGTGGAGTCTCCCTGAACTCGTTAATCAGCAGTTATTATGGTGGGACCACAGGTCAAGGTGCATTTTGGGATCAGTCATCTGATCCCTCCTTTTTCTCAGGAACCACCCTTTCATTTCTCAGGAACTACTCTTCCATTTGTGACCCAGTCTTCACAGAAAAGCACAGTAACATGTCTTGGACAAATACTGAAACAAGAAACATGCCTCTTCCCTGCCCATCTGAAAGTCTGAGCTAACCAAAGGCATGACCCAGTCCCTTGGACACTCAAACATAACTGTGTAATAGAGTCTATGCTCAGCTGTTCTGCGGCTCAGCTGACAAATCTTTCATAGAATCACAGAATGGTTTGGGTTGAAATGGACCTGAAAGTTCATCTTGTTCCACCTCCCTGCCATTGTCATGGATGCTAGACCAGATTGCTCCAAGCCCCATCCAACCTGACCTTGGACACTTCTGGCAAAAGGGATCTTTCTCATCCTGGAGACAAGAATGACAAGGAACTGAAAAAAAGAAAGTATTTTTATTTATTCCTTCAGATGGGAAACTGAGGCAGAGAAGGATTAAGTGACTTGCATACAGGCAGACTGTAGCAGAGCCTGGAATAAATCCCAGAGGTCTGATTCTCAGTTTAGTTCCTTAACCACAAAATCACCCCTTGCTCATATCAGAGCATCCTTTGTCACCACAAATTGAGGGTCACAAGCAGTGGGGACAAAAGAGCTGGAGGTCACATAGTAAGAACACATTTACTCTGTTTAGGTAAATTCTCTTCCTGATAAGGCCATTAAAGATATCAGTGTTTTCACCGGAATGTGAAAGGTTCTGCATTCTCATTGCCAGTCCCTCGGGTCTCTATATATTTCTTTTGAAAAGCCAAAGCAGGAGAGTTACAAGAATAATAACATTCATTAAAAAAAGCAATAATAATAGAGCTACAGTGCAAGAAGGAGGTGAAATTAAGTTTGGATTTGTAGCCTGCAAACAGCCGTGTGAATGCTAAAACATTAACTCTGTTGTTTAGCTCAGATAAAATTGTTTCGGTGCCAGCAGAAAATACCTTTCTTCAGGAAGGTCTTCTGGGCTCTAATTTGGAAATTCCAAAAGACTCATATGTATCCAGTTGTGCACTTGTAAAGAGGTGAGAGACCTGCCAATAAGTGATTTACAGTATGTTTTCCCATGTTTTACATTTTGGTAATTTCATGTTGCAACTCAATACCTAATAATGTAAAATCCAGCTCCTCCAACTAAGCCAGGAATGAACTCATGGAGGAGTGTCCCACAGGGAAGGGCATATACTTCATTACGTGTCTGTGTGCCAGCACCGGAGACGCAAAAACAGCTCCGTGGAGATTTGTCCTGTAAGGTCAACCCCCAGAATTGAAAGGGTTGGCTGAATTCACCTCTTGCTACTGACTGACTACAATTCCCAAGACTTGGACATCACCACGGAGTCTGCTGAGGTCGGGCTGCTGAACCTTGGGCTCAGACGTGCCTTTAGAGGAAACTACCCGTGAATTACAGCTCAAGAGAAACCTGAAGGAAAGTTGGAGAAATGCACAATTCTTGTGTCAGCATGATCAAGAGAGCACAGATCAACATCTGAACCATGAGGTGGAGTGTGAACTGACTCCTTGGGCTGAATACCCCCAAGACACAGATCTGCACAGCAGCTTGTGCCTTGCTATGAGACAGGAGATCCCATTTCAGGCACACATTTGATTTTAAGAGGCACAAAGTGGTACAAAAATTATTTAAGGGTCAGAGAAAATGTGCTGCAGTGGAATACTTAAAAGATCTTTGTCTGCTATGTTTGTGAAAAGCAAGGTTGTGAGGTGATTTGCTTATGCCAGATGAATCAACTTCATGGAGATAAACAGCAATAGCAAAGATCTCCTGGTCAACTACACAGAGACACAAGAGTTGACAGCAAAAGCTTCACCCAAACTCATATCCTAACAAGAAACAATGGCCACATTTTTAACTATAGGGGTGATTAATCATTAGCAACAACTGTGGATGCAAGTGGGGGATTATTCTTTTTAATCAGGTTGTGGGTCATCCAGAAAAAAAATGATCTACCTGAGCACAAGGCATTGAAGTCACTGCAAGAGGAGTAGAGGGTCTCTAAGGGTCTCTGTTGGGTAAACAGTTTCTTCTGGCTTAGACTGTGTGGATTTACTCCTCTTTCTGAAGCCTGAAAGGCATAAACCAAAAGTTTCTTATCCAAACCTGTGTGTAAATGATGTAATTTCTCCATCTTTCATGCTCTCTGAAATCCTGAGGGTACCCCAAATTCTCTGCTCTTCTGTTGTCCAAATTGCCTGACTTTATCCAAAAGACCAGGGTTTCCTGCCAGCCTGGGCTCAGCTATAAGGAATGAAAGAAAATAAGGAAAGCCCTGGAACTCTGATTAAATTTACCATTCAAGAGGCAGAGAAGAAAAATTGCTGTTTGTGTTCAATAACTGCTAAATCTTTGTCTGAGGAAATTTCAAATGAACTTCTGCCCCTTCCAGATCTTAACATGACTTGTGCTGTTGCCATAGTTCAGTCATGGTGGAAAAATCCATGTTATAAATGTGATATTTGGCTGGCTCTCCCAAGCATTACTAGATAGCACTTGTATGTCAGGTTCTGTTTACATCTCATACAGAAAAGATTTTAGGCAGGCTGATATTGTTTATCCCTGTCTTGCTGGGGACAAAACTAAGTTACAGTTTTTCCAAGGCCATATTGCAAATCATAGAGAATGAGAGACTGAGACTTGTAAGTTCCTACCTCCATATCCAGGAGTTTTTGGCTTAGCCATAGCACACGTCACACAGCTTAGTGCAAACTTCTTAAACTATCACCTTGGTACTTCTGGTTCATCCTCACAGTGATCTTGCTGCTCCCCAGCCCTGTCACCTAAAGGATTCCCACCCCATTAGGCAACAAGAGATCTGACATTTATGAGGAACTCAAGCACACATGATGGAAGGGGAGAGGTGTTTTTGTGATACATTTATCATCCGGAGGGGTGCTCGGTCTCCAGCTCTCTGATTTGGAGCTACAAGGCAGATGAAGCCTCTGCTTTGCTGAAGACTCTGTCTATGCAGATAAATAAAACTGGTCAGGTTAAATGTGCTTTGCATCCTTACGTCCATCCTTTCAGTGCTAAAGCCAGTTCAAAAGGGTGGCCACAACAAAATTTTTTATCACTAGCAGCCCCTTGCTCATAGCCACAAAGTATGTTCTCACCTTAAACAATGCAGATAGCCTTGGCAGGTTCTGGAGCTCACAGTTTTATTAACATTATGCTTCTATTTGCCAGCATACACCTTGCCTGTTTGTTTGATAATAAGGATTGCAGCATTGCCTCTCTCCCATTTTTGCTGTCTTTTGAACTGCCTCGTCAAGCTCTCTAGGGGAAGGGTCTCCCAGTCATCAGGTTTACATACAACACCTAGCTGTGGTTTCATCTGCATCCCGTGGCGGGTGCTGTTTGAGGATGTTCCTATCCCAGCAGCAGGACACAAGGAGGAGAATTCAGCAATACCACCTTGGACTCCAGGAGCTCTCAGTGGAGTTCAGTATCTGGGCAGAGATTACTCAGCAAGGGAGTTTAAAATTGCTTTTTGGCTAAGAAAGCAAATCCTTCAGTGTCAGTCGGAAAATTGTATTTTTGATTTATTTTGTTTAGATAAGGGTTAGGACGACCAATTCAGAGCCCCTTTATGCTGTGATGTGGGTGGAAGTTTGTTCAGCCTCTGAGATAGAGCAGTTGCTCCCTTCCCTTCCCCTCACCACTTCACCCCCACAACTTGCCCTCACTGTGTTTTTCTGTAACATATGGGCCTAATTCAGGTTGAAGACTAAAAAAGTTTGCACGGCGCTGGGTAAAAATTATGGCTTCTTATAATGAAATCTTTGTCAATGGAAACTTTAAATAGCAGCTTGGCTTGTGACTTATGGGGAGTCTGATGATGGAAATCAATTAATCATCCCGTTTCCCAAAATCTGAACAGGAGGGCACACTTGAATCAGAAAGGGGCTCCCTTTTATGAGCTGCTTGCACAGCTTCAAGACTTTCACTAAAAACCCCAGGAGCATGAGCAGGAACAACTATGTTAAGACTGAATGTTTTTCTTTGGGAAGAAGAACTGCAATAGAGATCCTCTGTTGAGGAACATTTGGGTTTGTTTGAGGGGGCTTTTGTTGAACTGGAGGTGAGCGCTTTTTCTGTCTCGAGCAAAAGGGTTTCAATTTTTAATAAAGGTCCACTGGGTAATTTTATTGAGGTCTGCTAAATCTTACCTGGGGATAGTCAGGAGGGAGCTGTTGACTGGCTTTACCTGTGCTGGGCCAGCTTGGTGGTGCACACCACCAAAAAGAGTGGTAAAAAACTTGGGATCTCCTTCAGGAATGTGGGAGACATCACGTCTGGGACCTTGGCAAGGCATGGGGCATATTTATGTGAGGTCCAGATCTAGGCTGGAGTCCACCATTTCAGTAGCCTGGGGCTACGATTATACTGTTCCACATCTGCTTATTAAAAGAACCAGACCATAATTAGAGCAATGCATGTAATGGGTTCTCTGGTTCAAAGGGTGAACTAAAGTGTTGTGGGGACAGTGACATGGGGTTGGATAGGACCAAATTTGCAAGGAGGAGGATCTGTCTGGGTCATCTTAAAATGTTTTGCTTGACCTGAAATGACATGTTTTGCCTTTTCTGAAACTGCTTAACCCCCTTCTCTTTCTCTTTATATATCGGAACTTGGAAAACTTGGTTTAAATAATTTTTAAAATTAAACCAGCCACACACCCTAAAAGAGTAAAACAAGAAATCATGTAATAGATACTCTCAAAGCTATTTTATTAGCATCTCATTCATATTTCATACTCTATCTTGCCATAGAAAGGGATACTCGCCCATGTGATTATGCCATGACAGTCCGAATTAATTTGAAGCAAACACATTACTCTCTTCCAGAATATCCAAATCCCAATTATGCTGCAGAGGAGTTCAGTCCCCCCCAACTTTGCTTTAAAGTGGAACAGCTGTCCTCAAGTCCTTCACTTATTTGACAGAAACAAGTTAGATGACTGGGGCAGTCAAGAAAAGAAGGACAAGGAACTGGAGAAGCACTGGAGCAAAGGAGCCGGAGGAAATCTCACCATTTGGCACAAGGATGATTTCCTTTGTCATCCTGCTTGCTTCCTGCCAGTGGGTTGACTTTAATGAATAATGGGAGATAATAATTTTGGTTTCTGCCTGGGGTGGAAACAACTGACAAAGCGTTTAATGGAAGCTGACAGTTAAGTACCCAGCCACAGCAGTAAAGTGTCAGACAAAGCATATGAAAATAAACAGCCCAAATGAAAGCTATTTCTGAGCAGATTGCTGGCACACTTTCCCAACCCCAGGCAGGTTATCTGAGATGGTAATTGCTGCCAAAAAATTCCTCCTCTTCCTTTTTTTTTTTCCTTTTAAAATACCTTATGAGATTTACCTCAAGGGACCATAGAGCATATTTATGGACACGCTTAACTTCAAAATAAGCAAAATCAATACCAGAAAAAGCAGAGCTGCTTTAGAGACCTTATAGTAAGTTTGCTTGCAAGTTTAAAAAAGTTAGTTGCCTCACAGCAGCTCACATATAGTATTTGCTTATATATATGTGTGTATTTATGTATTTAAGTGGTAGAGGCTGAGGTTAGCTAGAGACTGAAGGAAGCTACAGTGCCCAGTTGTCTCTGCCTTTCTGTAAGAGCCCAAGCCAAAATGGTCTGGGGACATGATGAACTACTCCAACAAGGTCAGCAGGACCTGTACAGCCAGGGTTCCCATCCAGTATTTCTGCACTAAAAACTTGCCATCATGAGCTGTACTTTTGATGTCTTTTTTGCCCACTGTGCACGTTAGTTCTGCTTGTGTTGCTTTCAATCTTGCAGAACAGTTAATCAAAGCTGATGCAGGTTATTGAATGTTGCCTCGTGTTTAAAAATAGGTTCATTGGCTTTGTGGCCAGAAGGGACTGCTCTGTTCATCTCATCTGACCTCCTGCATATAACACAAGCACAGGATAAGTACTATTATATGAAGGTTAATGTACACAGTGCCTTCATTTATTAGCTTTCTACCTCATTTATTAGCTTACTTGTGAAAGCAGGTGGCTGAGAGTCAGCATTCCCGGTCCTATTCTTGGCCAAAATGGGCTGTAAAATGGTTATAATAATATTTCCCTGTCTGTGATGCTTAACTGATTCCTGCACAGAAAAGGCAACAAGCTTGTGGTGACTTAACAGTTACTGAAAAGAATAATCCAGTTACAGCAAAAATAATAATCTAAATACCATAACCAATCCTCGCCCAAAATCCAGGCTTAAACATAGATTAAAAAAAAAAAACAAAAAAAACAAACAAAAAAAAAAAAAAACAAAAAAAAAAAAAAAAAAACAAAAAAAACAAACAAAAAAACAAAAAAAACCAAAAAAAAAAAAAAAAACAAAAAACAAAAAACCCCCACAACTTGAAATTCTGAAATCTTGGCTGCATTAAACCTTTAAAATGCTGGAGTATGCATTTTCCATTTCCAGGCTTGACTCTGACACCACATCTTTGTGTTCCATTGGTGTGATTCATCTGCAGATACCAGGACTGCATAATTCATCACAGATCTTTACTATAGATATTATTCCACTAAATCCTTTAGCCTAAAGAGCATGAAGCCTTCTTTAAGGTGAGCACAAGAGGTACTCTTAGGTGGTGCTGCTCTGGTGTGGTTTGAAAGGTGGTGGCTACATGTTTTGTGGTGACATCTGCAGTGGAAAAACCCAAGTGAAATATATAAGGAGACAGAGAAGGAGCAAGTTGTGGCACCACACTCTTGAGGGAAGGCACGTTGGTTAGTGGGATGAAAGCAAGAGGTGGGAAGTGGTTTCCCGGCCATGTATAAGGCATCTCTATTTTTCCCATTTGCATTGGAAGTTAAAACAGCACATGAAATTGCAGTTCTCCAGGTCTCTGTAAAAGTGTTGGGGACAAATGGCTCTAGAGATGTGGGCATTAGAAGAATATTAACTGTGTCTCTATATAACTTCTATAAATTGACTTTCCAGTGTAAAGTTCTAGTGTTTTACTGCATTTACTTTTTGACAGGTTGGTCTCCAAAAGCTCCACTTTGAGATATTTTTAGGGGGAGTTACCTAGAGGAGAAGGGGTCCTAAACCTAGTCCTGTCCCTGCCTCAATGCCCTCAACTCATTCTGTAGTTCCTCTGCATGCAAAAGACTTCTGCAGGAGTTAAAGATGGCAAAGATAAAGGCTTGAAAGGACAATTGGGTAATACAACCTGAGTTTTAGAGTATCTGAAGCCCTTGAATCACACCCAGATCTCCTACTCTGAGCATGGTATATTGTGTTTCAGGAAGACATCCTCTTTTGGTCTGAAGAGGTTAAGAGATGGAGAATCCACCACTTCCCTTTGGTAGTTTGTTCCAGTGGTTAACCGCAATCCCTGTTAGAAATCTGTACCTTATTTCTAATTGGAATTTCCCTGGCTTTCAGGTCTTGCTGTGCTTTTCTATTTTCAGCTACAAAGCCTTGTAATATCTGCTATTTCTTCCCTCGGAGGTATTAATGTGCTACAATCATGTCATCTCTTTCAGTCTCCTTGTCACCGAGCTCAGCAGCTTGGGCTCTTGGGGTGGAATTCACTCCAGGTGGATTGGTTCTTTGGCATCTAACGTGGAAGGCATCTCTGAGTTTGTCTTGGAGTTCCTTCAAAACTCCAGTCAAACATATGCTCAGAAGTGCCTGTTCTGGCAGGTGGCACCATGCCAGCTTTGAGCAGTGGGATTTCTGTGCTCTGCTGGAGAAGACCGGAACAGTTAAAGATGAGATCGGTGCCCACCTTTGGCACAGAAGTTTTAAGGGGCAAAGCACTCACCTTGACTGTGGAAAACCTGGACTTGAGGGGACTAAACCTCATCTCCCGTGTCAGGGAGACACATCGGGCTGTGGAGGTGTTGAAGTATAAATGTTCCTCTTTTGAAGGAGTAACTGGAGGAGCATGGTCTGGCAGAGAGCAAGCACAACAGATGCACATATTGACACTTCCCCAGGTTTCTCTTCCAAATTCCAACAATTTATGGCTCAAGAAGCTACTGCCTTTTTTTTTCTGGGATTACTTTTACATCAAATTGTCCAGTCTCTCCATGATGTGAATTTTCAGCATTCTATTGGCAAGTCCTACAGCTTAGCTGTGTGTCTTCCAAAAAAAAAAAAAAAAAAAAAAAAAAAAAAAAAAAAAAAAGTATTTTGGTTTTACCAACTGCTAACTTTGATATTCCATAATTTTTGCATTGGAATAGACAGGGAACAATCGATCCCACTCACTTTCCCTACTTCATTAGTTTTATACAACTGTATAAATCTGCCCTCAGTTGCTGAAGTTTGAAGATTCCTCATATTCTGTGATCCTTCTTGTTGTGATCCTCTCATCTGTTATAATCTCTTTGAGAACTGCACATAGTATTCAAGATACAGGTGTTTCGTGGATTTGTATTGCTGTTACAACAGAGTCAGGTAATAATGTTTCTCTACTCCTAATAATTCCTAACATTCAATTTGCTATTTTGACAGTTACTAAGAATTCAGCATCCGTCTGACCTGTCCAATGGGGTTAATTTTGTGATCTCATTTCTTAGTGGTAATGGCCAACTCCAACCCCATCATTTTATATAAGTTTGAGTGGTTTTTTGCCCATTGTGCTTCAATCTGGCATGAGTCTGATAATGAGAAAGCTCATCAGGCCATGATCTGCTCAAATCAAGGAGAGCTCCCAAAATTCCCTAAAGGCTATGAGCTTTGTGGTCACACACCACCAGTGGAACTGGTGCCACCACAGGTGGGCAGTGGGAGTCAGTGTGACCCCTCTGTCAGCACCAGGCTGACCATGTGATCCTTGGCACTGTTTTCACTCTCTGGTGCAATTTCTCCTTCCAGTGCAATCCTACAGCAGTAAGGGACGCATGCTGGGTCATCCATCATCTGCA
Organism: Pyrocephalus nanus; assembly: GCA_038380795.1. Classification (NCBI taxonomy): domain Eukaryota; kingdom Metazoa; phylum Chordata; class Aves; order Passeriformes; family Tyrannidae; genus Pyrocephalus; species Pyrocephalus nanus. Next base: position 5,281,569 of record CM076260.1, on the reverse strand, counting down.
GCAGGGCCCTGCTTGCAGCTTGCACAGATCAACCCAGATCAGATGGGACAGGATTCTGCCTGCATCCCGCAGCTCAGAGCAAGAGAGGAATATTCAGATTAACAGAAAATTTTGTACTCAACGTTTTTTCAATGATGATTTTCCTCCAGGGAAGCATGTGGTCCAGTTCAGGGAAGTGAGAAAGAGAACAATTTTTTTTTTCTTTAATTTTACATTTCAAGCAATATCAGTTTTCTGGCTTCTTGTGCAGGTCACTAACAATGCTCCCCAGTGAAAAAAGTTAGCAGTTCCCACATCTCTGACTCACTTGACTTTAATAAAACCTGAAGCAAAAAAAGCCCCAAGACCTGATGTGCATTTACACTACGGCCTTTTTTTGCTTTTCCAGTAGTATGAACTGGCCTTCCTACAGGCATCAGTGTCAAATCTTGCACGTTATAAAGCGATGTGAATGCAAATAAGATCCAGCTTCATCCTTGGATATGTCATCACTGTGGGGAAGGACAGGAGAATATTGCTTTTGGGTAAAAACTGCAAGACTTTAAGGCAATAGAGGCAGAGAGGAGAATTGGGAGTAGGCAGAAATAAATCAGTGCCAAAGCAGAACTAGGATGGGTGTGTTCCTGAGGGCACAGGACTGAAATCCTGATTTAAGATTAGCACAGTATAATATCAGTAGAGCAGAAAGGGAGTGACTTTGGGACTGGGAGATGGACAGTGCCAGAAAGGGGTCCCTAATGGAGAATTCTCTGACATTCAGCTTTTCTGTCAGTGAGCTCAGGATATAAATTTTGCATCACTACTAAGAAAATGTGTTTGAGGATCAGTGGAGGCCTAACTAAGAGTAAATAGGAGGATGAGCAATAACTCGCTTGATAAACCAGGTCGGTTTAGGGAAAATGCTCCAAATGAGCTGAATGTGAAAGCACAGGTTCAGGAACAAAAAATACAGACCATGTTTGCAAACATGGGGTTGTCTCCTGCTCCAGGTAAAGCCTTTGTTAAGACACTGCCTACAGGAACTGCAGGTGTTTTGCTCCTGGGGAGGGAGCGATTATGAACATCATCACGGCCTCAACTTCAATGTGGTTGGGATGTAAGAGCTACATGTCACCAAGCACCTGCAAAGAGTTGTCCAGTCTGATTATCTTTTATGCTTTGGTCTACCAGTGATGTCAGCAATTAAAACTTGGCTCTGCTTAAGCCAAGTGCCGAGCTTTTCCACTTTCAGCATAGACCACCAGAGGAAATATAAGGCACAACTGCTCAGTTCTGCTCTGGGCAAGCAAAGGCAGAGAATGAACCACCTCAGTGAGAACCTGAGGCCCTTCTCAGCCCAAGGCTTTTAGGAAAATAATCAGTCAAAGATCCTTGAATGGATAATGTTAGGAGGAATGGATAATGGATACAAAGAAATTGTGGGAGTTTTCACTGGGGAAGAGAGTAACCAGTAAGTGCCATGAACACATATGATGGCAACAGATTCACAAATGATCTTGAAAAGGAAATTATTAGTGAGGAGTTGACATTTGCTAATGACACAGTATTTCAGAACAGACAATCTTGTCTGTGAAGAACAGCAAAAAAAATTTATTTCACTGAGAACCTTGGTGTTAAACTAGCAGATGAATCTTAGCACAGGATCGCCAAAGACGATCTCACAAGTGTTAATTCTGGTCCTGGCATTCATCCCTGAAGAGATTAAAGCATCCCTGAGAGAGCACCCCTTTCATTTTTGCTCAATCCTTATTGCATAGAGAGCTCTGATATATGTTCCCTCTCCTCAATCTCTCTCTCTCTCTCTCCATATGTTAAAGATTTTTAGGAATGTACCTTTTTTGCAGCATCTTTTGCTCCCAGATTTAAACACAGTCCCGATGCATTCACCATAAATCTCTGGAAATATAGCAAATCCAGCAAAAAACTTGTTGGAAGCAGGAACTCACTGGAAGCAATTTTTACACATGTGTACAGTCTTCCTTGCCTGGGCCCAAGAGCTGTGCGATTAACTGGATGAAGAGAAAATTTCTCTATGCCCAATGTCAGCAAAATTCTTGATTGAAGATATTTTTACACTAACAAGTCCTCAGTGTCTACTGTATTCAGTGTAAAGGTGAATCATGGCAAGGAGCAGAATGGAAGAAATGGGCTAATTTGATAAATCTTGATATTTTTGTGTGTGGGGGGAAAAGATTTCTATGAAGGCAATAGGAAAAATAGAGAAAATTTTTGTGAACATTTCTGTTTATATGAAAGTCTTTATGTGCTTTCCACTAGTTCTATCACCAGGCAAAATTTTTCAGCAACTTTGCCCATTCAAGGTTTTCTTTTTAAATCTCACATTTCCCCTTTACAAAACTCTACCCTCAGGCTCTGAAATCCTGTTCTATTATTTACCCGCTCTCCATTTTCTAAAATATTCTGCTTTTTCAAGCAACTAGTCAGCTTTGGGAGAGAGTGCTCCTTAGTGGTCAGGCAGTCTGCTGGGTAATAACATCCAGTAGCCACAAAATTTTGTCACTTTTTCTGTTGTGTCCTGTGGAGTTACTGGTGCATCCTGTGGTCCCAGGACAAGGGAAATTCTAACACAACATAAGTTTCAAGGCATAGGAATGTGTCCTGCAAAGGTTGCTGGGAACAAGAGGTGTGGGAGAGGAGAGCATCGGAGTCAACATCCTAATAATTCCTCTTGTTTCTAGTGCCTCTGCCAAGTTTTGGTCCAGAACAGTGTCCAGAGAGCCTCGTTGCCCTGTTGATCCAGAGCAGCAGAGAGGCAGGACTGGCCAGGGAGACAGTGCATTCACTTCAATTCTTTCTATGCATAATTCCCAATTCATTGTAGTCTTCCAAGGAAGTCTGCCTAGAAGGCATGCCTTAGTCAGGACAGACAGGAATAAACACAGATTTCTACTATGAGATAATGAGGTTTTCTGTTTTTTCTCTGTTCTTTTTTAAATAATCCATTGTGCTTTATTAGTCTTTTGGTGATTATTGAGCACTGGGTTAATGTTTTCAGAGAACTATCCACAAACCCCAGTCATAGCTAATTAAAGGTACTGTGACATATATATAATTGGGTTATTTTTATCCCATATTCATTACTTTGCATCTATCAACACTGAATTTCTTTCAGTGCCGTGAGATCTCATCAACAATGAGTATCACTCAGTGTCATGAGATCCTAATGAGATCCTATAATCTCCCAACTGTGTTATTTCATGAGTCACTGTTTCCCAGATTTTATGAATATGTTGAACAACACTCATCTGCGTGGAACTTCATGTGACCTCCCTCTATTACATAAGCTGACTCTTAATTCTGTGTCTTTTTACTCAGTTATTAAGTGGGAAAGATGAGATTTCAGTTTCCTTTTTAAGCCTTTTGTAATTTAAGTACATTGCATTAATCAGTCTTAATATCACAGTGTTCCCTTCAAAATGCTCTACAAGATACATGAACTAAGTTTTCCTCTTGCATGTCTGGGTTCAGCCTTGTGGCTGGGAAGTTATGACAAGAACAAAAGTGTTAGAAAGAAAGTCCTACAATTTTCAACATGCCCCTCTTACTCATGTGTTTGGGGTGGGTGCAAGCATCTCCTTACCAAGTAGACTTGGGCATAACCTTTTGCTGAAGGAGGGTAGATTAAATATTAGGAAGAAATTCTTTACTGTGAGAATGGTGAGGCTCCGGCACAGGTTGCCCAGAGAAGCTGTGGCTGCCCCATCCCTGGAAGTGTTCAAGGCCAGGTTGGACAGGATTTGGAGCAACCTGGGATAGTGGAAGGTGCCCTTGCCCATGGCAGTGGGGGTGGAACAAGATGATGTTTCAGCTCCTTTCCAATCCAGACCACTCTGTGATTCTATGATCACAGCCACACCACAGCCTAAACCTGTAAAAATTCAATATGTGGCATTGTGAAGTTAAAAAGTAAAAGCAGAATATTAACAAGAAAAAGTAAAAAAGTCCTCTAAAATGAAGATTTATCATAAAATTAGGCAGTACTTTGATACACTGGCATAATTTTTCAGGGGAAAAAAAATCTCTGTGCAGAGAATGTAGAAGTAAAACAAAAGGTTGGTCTTGGGTGTTATTTCAGGCTGTATCCTGGCTGGGCTCCCCTGTTAAAAGCAGCCTCTTGTTAGCACAGCACTGAGAGCGACTGCACAGCCAAAGCTAAGGCACAGAGCAGTCGTGCGTAAATTATTTCTTTTAATATGTCACTGGAATTCCCAAAGGAAAATAGCTCCTTTTTAAAAATACTTTTATTTAATTTTGTTTCTCATTTATTTCTAGGAGCTCTGGTTATGCAACAGAGTGGTGTGGAGTGGAGAGGGACTCTCTTACGCTCAGCCCAGACTAATCCAAGCGCTGTGCTCTTCCTCTTTGCAGAAACACTAGAGGAGTTTCTATTCTCTTTTGTGCAGTCAGTGAATTCTCCGTGGGGATCTCCATCTATCTGGCAGGTCACATTACAGCTCTGCTCTGTAACTGATCTGTCCGTGGGTTTCCACAGAAGAAGTGTTGTTGATGAATGACTGCACATGGCGCTGAGAGTTATGTTGCAGAGTTGTTACTTTTCAACTAGGGAGCTTTCCTGGGAACTTTCCATGATGTGCTGGACGTCTAAAGAGCTTTGGACAATATGTAGGATACAGCTGCCATAACTCATTGTGACCAATGAACAGAGAGAGCAAAATGGATAGAGAAGTTGAAGATCAAAGATTCCGGCAGGACACGCATATCTGTGATTGGTGATGAATTTCACTGCATTAGAGAAAGCTGGCTGACTTCAAAAGATGCTGAACCTCCTGGCAAGGCATAGCAATAACCCCCCAAAGTCAGCGTGCTATGACACTTGCAGTTTCCCTCAATGTGAGACAGCACTGATTGCGCTGCCAAATGCCAGCTAAACAGATTTATTTTCTCTGAGACCACTTTTTCTCTCCCTTGGAGCCTTCTCTGTGCTTTCCTGTGAGGTGTGGTAACAGGCAAAGTTGGTAGCATGACTCTGAAGTAGGTCTGCATTACAGCTGGGCAAAAAGTAATTTTGCTGTTCTGTTACAATTTTTGACATTCTGCAGTATAGTCCCCTAACACAGATAAAAACATCCAAGATGTAAAAAAAAAAAAACCTAAACCTTGAGAGACTAAAGCTCATATTGTCATAGAATCATGGTATGGTTTGACTTGGAAGGGACCTTAAAGATCATCTTGTTCCAAACTTCCTGCCACGGGCAGAGACACCTTCCACTAGACCAGAATGTCAGAGCTCCATTCAAGCTGGCCTTGGACACTTCCAGGGATGGGGCAGCCACATCTTCTCTGAGCAGCAATTTTAAAGGTTGATTTGCATGAAATGAAACATTTGATGCCACTAATTGTAAAACTTTTATTTTTAGCAAATATTGATTTTTTTTTTTTATCTTTACTAATTTTCTCAAAACAACACCCTTAATTTTTCTTTTCTGTCACAATATGGCACTTCAGTGATTTCTTTTTTTTTGACATATGTTGAGTCAGGAGATTAACTGAAATCATTGTTTTCCTGTAGTGTTTTGGTTACTAGGAACTTGGCGGGGGGGGGGGCGTCCTATGAAAAATTATTTTAAATTTTCCAACCAACTCTAGTATTTATGAAAAATGGTTCACAGCAATGTCCTGTGAATTCTTAAAGCAAAGGCAGCATCAACAGAAGGAGTTAAACACTGCAGATAAGAGCTGGCTGATGAAATGAATGGAAGGTCGGTGCCATCCTAATTCAATCTACTCATGCAAAACTTCTAGAAAAAGGAGGATATTGGAAAAAATGATCACTAGCTTTTCAGTAGATTGTGGAAAGATGAGAACATCATCCATAGAGACATGACTGGATTCAATTCTTGGAATACTGCTTGTCTCCTCTCCTCTGGAAATATCATGTGGAAGATGATGAGGAAAGAGCCCCATTTATCAAAATAGGAATGGATGGAGGTTTCCTACCCTACTGAAATGCCTTAGGAGAAGTGTTAACCCAAGCCAGAAGAGTAACAGGTCTTGGCTCTGATTCCCAGCTTCCATAAACTGCAAGGATGAATATTCGATTTTGAGCTTGGATTCAGACAGTTTCAAGAGCAATTATCCATCCATGCTCTGTAATTCAGCTATGAACTGGTCTTCCAGCTCTCCTCACATTAACTTCTGAGTTTCTATTTATTTGGATTTCAAAGTCCATTCCTGATGTTGCTGTCTTGCCTTTTCCTCACATTGCAAACATCCAAGAAGGTACAGGGAAAAGGGGGTTGATCCAGTATCTTCCTTATTTAAGACAGGAAACGTGTAAGCAGATGATCTATTAATACAACATTTATTAATACCCTCCTCACACACAGGAACCAAAAATCACAAGGCTGGCTTTGAAGCTGGGACTCCCTCACAGCAAGGTTTCCAGCAAAGTGCAGGTGCCTGCCATATGAGCAGAGCAGACCCTGGGACCATGAGTGAGCAATTTGATGACTGCTGTGTGCTCAGTGCCCGGAGCAGATTCATGTCAAGGTGACACTTCCCTGGCTCAGGTCTCCCCTTGTCTCTTACCGAGGAGCTGTAGATATTTTACTCCTGCAGGTTCCTTTTCTTACTTTTTTAGTGCCTGATAGATGTTGTTCCTAAGCACTTTTGCAGGTGATTACTGTGGGGAATTAGTAAACTTCTTATTCACACCTTTCTGTCCAGCCCCTCTTGACTTGCATAATTCATTAAGCCAGAGGAAACAAGGGATCTCACAAAGCCCTGGCCAGCCCCAGAGGGGCTTTTCAATGGTTTAAGTTAATGATCGTTTTGGGAAATGCCTGTGTAGCTGTTAAGCGTTTTGAGTCCCCTCCCATTCTTTCCCTTGTTAATAGGTGATTGTGCCACTGAGACATTCCCCAAGAGAACCCTTAACGTGAAGTATGAGCCTTGTTGCCTGTTGACATGCTGGCTAACAAGGATGAGACATCAGACTTAGGTTCCCAGGAGTGCCTAAATTTTTGTGGTTTTCAAGCACTATAAATTTTGCTTTCTAGCACAGGTGAGGTTTGAACCCCTACCTGCAAACACTCATGTCCCAAGTGTCCCTTTCCAGTAGTAGGGACACTGGTAAAGGAAAATACAGATGTGAAAGAGGCCCTGAAGCCTTCAGACCTGCCAAGTTCCAACCAGTTTCTCAACACCTCCCCAAGGTGGATATGTGGAGTCAAGGTATGAATGAAGGAGTAAAGCTTTTTGGCTAAATGATACAGGTCCAGTGATGCTGCTTCAAGGGCGTGAGCTCAAACTCTTGGGCAATGTCCACACTTTTCACGTTTCAAAAGAGCATTCCCAGGTGCCTTGGTTTGCTTTTGGTCCTCAGATTGGTCCCTTGCATATTTTTTGCCTTGGCTCACCAGCATCTGTCCAAACAGTTTCCAGGCACCGTTGGGCAACCAGCACGGCAGGGCCATTCCCAGCTGGCAGTTTGGATATAGCTGCTCTGTTTTGGAAAGTCGGAGAGTTTAATGAATGGATGCAGGTATTTCTGTGCCAGTTGGCCTCCAGACTAGAGAACAGTCCAGGTTTAATTTTCTAAAAGAGACACAGCCTCAGGTCTCCTCCTTATCTCTGCCATTAACTTCCTGGGTAGTGAGGGCTTGGCTGTTTACCTATAAAAACGACTTTGTGAAAATGGAGCTTGCATGAAAGAATGGTTTCAAAGACTATTTATTATGAATATGGTTCTTTTTAACCTAACAAGTCATTCACAAAGTGATCTTGGCTTCCTTGGACTGAGTTAGCGTTCAGAGACATTCACTGATCATTTACAGCAAGAAACATTCAGCCTCTGGTTTGTTTTCTTTGCTTCCTTTTTGCAGTGGGGACCGGCCAGCTGAGAGATCTGCTTTTGTTTTTCCTCTCCTTGATTTGATGATTGAAGCTTTTCAAACAGAAGTACAACACACGGCAAATATCCAGGATGAATTTCTACATAAATAAACACTTGGGATGAGGTTATTTTGAAGACTGGCAGTGTCAGTGCCTCCAAATGGCAAATAATAGAGTGAACTGAGCCCATACATTTTTTTTTCCTGGAGCTAGAGAACTGCTATCCCTCCTGTTAACCTGTGCCTCTCTGTTTGGTGGCCTTTCCCGGTGCTTCTAAAGCACCGGGAAAGGCACGGTTAGGGCTGGCTAAGGGTCAGTCCAGGTCCACTGTGAGAAAAAGGAGAGTCTGCCCATTAACACGTTACCCTGAAGTGGGGTGAGGATCACTCCAGGTCTGGCTGTTCGTGGGGTGTGGGCTCAGGGGAGGTCAATCCTTTGCAGGGATGTCCACACTCAGCCTTTCCTAGGCGGGGATGGCTCAGGAGACGTGCCGGAGGCAAGGCTTGTGTTGCCTAAGCATAGCTTTTGGCTCCATTGCTTGCTCATCTGTGGCTTTGCCTTCGCTCACTTGTTTCCTCAGATGAGTTCCTCTGCCTGCTTATTTGTGTTAGGAAAATTATCGTTCTTGTGTTTCGGTCTGTGTCGCTTCCTCTGGGCCTGTTTTGTTATTGCACCCAGGGATGTCTCTAACGAAGTGGACGGAAGGAGGAGGACTCAGGGCTTATTTTTATCCTATACATAGGATGTTGGCCAGGACAGGGAAAAACAGAGCAGTAAGTCCTCAGAGCACTTCCACCCCTCGGGGCTGGAGACAGCAGTCCCCACAGACCTGGCTCAAATGTTCCACTGCTGCCCAGGGACGCTGCCGAGGGAGGGGAACTTTCTCCGCAGTTTGGCTTGTTTGTTTTTGAAAGGAAGAGCGTGTGTTGCTTCCTGCCACAAGGATGGGGCTTTCTGCCCTGCCATTGCTGCCATCCATGCTTCTTTTATTAAGGAATTGAACCTCAGACTACCAGACTGACTTAAAAAAAAAAAGGGAATTTGTTATATGTGTGTAGGTAGTGTGACAGCACCAAGGGGCCCTGACAGGGCAGTTACATCACACTTTTCTAAAGGGATGTGAGAGCTGGTCCAATGAGCCTCAAAGCCAAACTGAACAGACAGAATCAAGGCAGCAACACAGGGCAGAAATGAAGAAAAATGTAGTGATTATGGTGGTATCAAAGAGAAGGGGATAGGATTAATACAGAGCTTGTGGTTTTTTAGTTTGATAGGAAAAAGGGTGATGGCTTTAAGCCAAAGGAGAGTAGGTTTAGGTTAGATATTAGGAAGAAATTCTCTACTATGAGGGTGGTGAGACATTGGCACAGAGAAAATGTGGCTGCCCCATCCCTGGAAATGTCCAAGGATGTGTTGGAGCAACTTGGTCTAGTAGAAGGTGTCCATGCCTGTGGCAGGGGGTTGGAATGAGATCTTGAAGGTCCCTTCCAACTCAAACCATTCTGTGATTCTATAATTCTGTGATTCTGTGGTTCTGTGGTTCTATGGTTAATGGCTCATTGGATCTTGCTGTTATCCTAGAAATTTTGGGGAAACTGAGGCACATGTTTTAAGACTAGATGTTTGCCTTGAATTCCCATTTTCTTTGTCCCATTAAATCTCCTTTCCAGAAGACTGCAGGCTGTATTTTTGCTTTTTTTTTTTTTTTTTTTTTTTTTCCAACGAGAGGAGCAACAGACCAGACAGTCGGAACTCTCCCACACAACTTCCCTGGCACAGACCAGCATCACCACTGAGCATCTCCCTCCTCTGCTGCTGGTCCTGTCACACAGCTGGGCTTCAAAAGAGGATGCTCCTCTCCCACGTGCTTCAAAGAGAAACCAGGAGTCACAGAACAATTACTCCCACTCACAAGACGAGGGGAAATCCTCTTCTAACAAGGGATCATCCTGTTAGAACGAGGATGTCTGGTGATTTATGACTTGCTGCTTTAAACTCTCCTTCCCCTCTGAAGAAACACAGGAGACAGCAAAGCTGGAGGGAGATACAAGAGAGAACTGACATTGGCAATACTTGAAATATAGTGGGAGAGCTGGGAAAACCCTTTCTTTTGGTCCTCATTAGCATGACTTAATTAATACTTATAATCTTATCAAACAGAGGTTGCCATGCAGGAGGGATGAGCAGACTGGAAATCAAAGCTTTAATAAATAGATATTTTAAGACCAAAAAAGCACCACTGTAATTTTGCCTGGCTTCCTGTGTAATTGATGCCAGAGACAGACCTTTTCAACTGGGGAAAAAAAAAAAAAAAAAAAAAAGATGATATAATGGGAAAGTATAATTATTGTGATATTTTTGGGTACAACTTGTAACAAGAAAACTTTGAGTGGTTTATTCTGCTAAATCCAACTTATTTGCACTTGATTGGCTTCCATTTTTATTTTCGACGCTTAAGTGTCCTCTAAATCCCAAAGACTACATGCTCTGTAGAGCTTATACATCCATTTTCTTAATCTTTTTTTCTCTTATTGGCTCCAACTTTAGAAAAAATATCTCAACCTGGGGCAAAACCAAAAAAAAATTGGCTTTTTTTGACACTGAAAAAGTCTTGCAACTTACCATAAATACTGCAAAAATTAATATCTCTGCCATCGGTTCTGTTATTGTCTCTGACATTTTTACAGATATCCCATCTCATTTAATTTGTGTTGTGTTTGTGCCTTAGCCTGGGTCTTAGGAGGGGTGACATCTCTAAATCTCCAGAATATTTTGTCATCTTGATGTCTGTTGTGGCAGTAAGACAAGTTGTCCCCACAGGAATCAAAAGAAAACAGAGCTGAAGCAGAAGGTCCTCTGTCACCCATGGAAATTGAATGCCAGGCCAGCTTGTGTTAGGAGCAAGTTCATCCAAAGTAGCTTTTGAATATAGAAAAGGTCATGATATAAATCCAGATTGAGTCCATCAGTCTCGGAGGATTTTACACCAGCATCACTGAGATTTGAATTTGCACCAGAATGTTAAGCACAGGCCATTAACAGGACAGATTTCTCAGTGCTAAAGGGGGAGAGAGTAACTGTGAATTATAAAGCCACATCTTTACTGGCAGCTATAAATTTGGATAAACCTCCTCCCCCAGTGCTCTGGATTCTCACATGCTGTCTCATCAGGCTGCTTCCCTCTCACTTGTGAAATATATTACAGTAGCCAAATTACCAGGGGATGAATGACCTCAATAAATTCATTCATTCTGCTCTAAGAGAAGATACCATGCTGTGGAGAACAGAGTGAGAATGCATTTTTTCTCCCCAGACTTGCCATTATTCCCATTGTGTGTCAATTTTACTGGCAGGTGATTTTTTTTCCTCCCTTGGTTGGCCCCAATTTGAATTTTTCCATTCTGCTTCCCACTGTAAATGCCTTTTCCAATCACTGTATTTTAGCTTATATCAACGAACTCTGTACAGGGTAAGAGAATAAAACAGGACAGGTCCTCAGCTGGTGTGTATCTACCTTGCTCAACACATTTCAAGAAACTCTGTGCTGCTCTGACAGCTCAGGACCCATGCAGTGCCGTGAACATTGGACATAATCCTACCTTATTTTTTTGTAGACAGACTTGTTAAGCTGTGCATGGGAGAAGTTATCCCCTAAGTTATTAGAGGAATTTGATTGCTTTTTTTGTTTTGTTTTGTTTTTTTTTGGCAACACGTACCTATAGAAAATTGCAGAATTGCAGAATGGTTTGGGTTGGAAGGGTCCTTAAAGATCATCCAGTTCCAACCCCCCTGCCATGGGCAGGGACACCTTCCACTGGAGGTACCCCTCCAATCTGACAAAATTAAATATTTATTTCTGGAGAAAAGTTTTTTACAGATTCAGAATAAGTCCATCTTCATCTAAAATTCAGCAAATGCTTTTCATCTTCCTGGTAACTTGACTCGGTGGGTGCTATAAGCAAAGAGCCTGGGGCGATGGCATCTGAGAGGCTCCCAACAGCAGCAAGAGAAGTTCAAATCTCACTGGGCAAAATATCCTGAGCATCCTGGGGAAAACCTCTGAATGGCAGTAGAGGCAGAAAACAGGTGAGAAAATCTCTACCCCAACTCCCTTAGCACTGTGGGGGTTTTTTTACAAAACCTTGTCAATATTAATGCAGCTTCTCTTCCAACTGAGAGCAAACAGAGAGGACTAAAAGTTTATTTCAGCATCCATCCAGACAGCTCCAACCTTTCTGAGGAAACAAATGCACAAATCCTGTGCTGGCTGAGAGCAGAGGAGCTGCAATTTCTGTGAAAGAGACAGTTTAAAACAAACTAACACACTGATAAGGAAAACTAAATTCATTACTTCTTTAATATAGCCCCCAAAACCCCCCCAAACAAGCCACTAACCATGGGTAGCATCTGTAAGAATCATGGAATTATAGAATCATAGAATGGTTTGTGTTGGAAGGGACCCTAAAGATCTTCCAGTTCCAGTCACTGCTGCTCTGGTTCAATGCCAAGTGAATCACCACCATGTCTGGAACTGACTCTTGCCTCACCCACTTATAACCAAGTAAAACGTGGATGTCTGTTCTGAACTTCTCATGGAATCTGTCCCTGAAGCATCTGCAATAAGACTGACGCTATTGGGGGATGATCTCACACCATGACACCCCGAGGGGTCCTAATGCCAAAATGATACGATGAAGAACCGTGACCACAGGACCTGGAAACATTAAGGATCAGGTTGGACAGGGCTCTGAATGACCTGTTCTAGCTGAAGATGTCCCTGATTATTGCAGGGGGGTTGGAATAGATGAACTTAGAAGGTACTTTCCAACACAAACCATTCTATGACTTTATGACCTTCAACATCTGAGACTTGATGGCCTGAGAAAGGTCTCATTGGTGGATTTGATCCCATTCGTGCACACTGGAGGAGGACCTGTGGTGTTTGCATTCTCCCCAGCCAGTGATCTGGATCCCTTGCCAGCTGAAGATCCTCAGTCCCAACTTGAGAGCCAACCATGGGGCTTGAGAACCACTTCGACCATCGCAGCTCAGACCTTGTGGGGACAGTAAGTCTTCATTTTGTGCACACTGCTTTTGTGTGAGAGCAAAGCATGTGAAAAGGCTCCTCCCTAAAATTTCTGACCAGAGCAGTAGCTCCACAACTCATTACCAAAGTCATCAGTGTTGCACTACTGGAAAGTTCATTCCCTTTTTCTTATCATTAAGATCAGAGATGGAGGGATATAAACTAAAAGACAATGGCAGAACAGCCTTCATTCTTCTAGGATGAAGAAAAAGTGTGGAAGGTCTGATGCAGGAAAACAAGGAGAAGCATTTTCAGCAGGTTGAGGGAGGTGATCCTGCCCCTCTGCTCAGCCCTGGTGAGGCACATCCAGAGTGCTGTGCCCAGTTCTGGGTCCTCAGGACAAGAGAGACAAGCAGCTCCTGGAGCAGGTTCAGCAGAGGGTGACAGAGATGATGAAGGGACTGGAGAATCTCTCTGATGAGGAAAGGCTGAGCTGGGGCTGCTCAGCCTCGAGAAGAGACACTGAGAGTGGACCTCATCCATGTCTTTCAGTGTCTGCAGGGAGGGGACAGAGGATGGACCAGGCTCTGCTTGGGAATGCCCAGCAATGGGACAAGAGGCCACGGGCACAAACTGATGCCCAGGAAGTTCCATCTGAACGTGAGGAAGAACTTCTTTCTTGTGCAGTGACTGAGCACTGGAACAGATTGTCCAGAGAGAGGGTGAAGTCTCCCTCACTGGAGATATTCCAGAACTGCCTGGACACAATCCTGTGCCAAGTGCTCTGAGATGGCCCTGCTTGAGCAGGGAGGATGGACCAGATGACCCACTGTGGTCCCTTCCAACCTGACCCATCCTGTGGTTCTGTAATTCTGAGATAATTTGAAACATGCTCTGTTTGAGAAGGCCAAAGGCAAATTGGTAATACAGACACCGGAGTTCTGCCCGTGCTGCTGTGACAAAGGGAAGGTCGCTAATGTGGGATTCCCCTAAGGGTTGTTTCACCTTACATTGTCACTGTTAAAAGAGAGTAGTGTTTTTGCTTTATCTTCTCTTTTATGACATATAAAGGTCGAGAGAAAACAGGATACAGCATTAATAGAAAGCTAAAGTTTTGCTTTACAGCCAAATCCTTTCATAATGGCCTTAAAATCTCAGTGACTGCAAAGTTTGCAGGAAAGGGTGATATCTTCAGTTTGCTGATTTCAGCTGATAAAGTTGCAGGGGAGGGAGAAAAAGTGCTATGGGGCACATGAGTCTTTCTTTAAATCTCTGTAGATTTTGGAATGTCATTGTTCCCTGATTTACCTCACGAAACATAAACTTTACTAAACATGGTACATTAACGACAAGGTGTGCAAATGTGCCTTTTCAACTCTGAAACAGAGTTGCTTCTGTTCCAGACAGAGCTACCTCTTTGGACCCAAGATGACAAATAATTCAAGTTTAAACATAGGTAGTTGTTTGTAGGCCCCAAGACACTTCATGGTGAATTCATTCCAGCTCCTTTTCTCAATGTCCCCATACAAATAGGACCAAAATGTCAATGCCAGGAACAAGAGAGGAGACAGTTACGTACAGTCTGAGGATATGAAGCCACAGTGACTTTTCTATATACATAGACACATGTATATATGTATGTATTTATGTATATAAATTAGGAACCCTGAAACTTAAATCCATATGCCAGAAAGCCTGCAAACAGACAAAAAGCTGAGGGCATTTTGGAAGAAAAGGATATTACTGCCTGCCAGTGTGAGTATAAACTGCCTATAGGTTTAGTATCTGATGCTTTGGGGGTTTGAGATTTTCGGCTCTGTAGTTTTCATCTAAATAGAAGTCAGGTGTTTTTCAAAAGGCTGCTTTTTTTTTTTCCTTTTTTTTTTTTTTTTTTTTCCTTTTAATGTATCAAAGTATTTTTCCAACTGAAAAGAACTGGCTTTTCAACCAGAATGGAAATTTTTAATTCAATCTGAAATTTTGTTTATGTTGGGGGGGAGAAGTAAAAACCAACCATGAAAACATTCTCAATAAAAATGCTGGCTTTAGATCAAAAACCCTGTTGAGATTTTTTTCAAATGAAATATTTCCCTTTAAAACTTTAGTCTTTAAAAGAACCTGCTTATTTTTCTGAGAGTTTTTAAGTGGGAAGGAAGATGAGACTAAAAGGCGACAAGTAGAATCAACTTAGAAAACTTTTGTGGGGATAATTAAAAAAATAAACTTATGTTGAAATGATGATATCTTCAATTAAAAATAATTGCCATATTTTGATCAAACAGTGAAACATCTGGACACATCTGACAGGGCTGGCAACACTGTGTAGGTGGCTCCAGGGGCTGCACCACGCTGGGGAAAATTTGCACTGTCAATAAAACCAGCCATGGGCTGTTCACTTCCTACCTTCCCATATGTTGGGCTCATTAACGGAACATCAAATCCACAAATGTGGACATAAAGTCAGCCTATACATGCCTAACTTCTGATATGAGCATCGACCTCTGCTTGGGGCCTGTGTTTGAAAAGCAGGGCCATGTCCTGAGGGCTGTAAATCCATTCTTCCTTGATGGAAAACAAATCTCAGTGGGATTCTTTCTTTTTTTTTTTTTTTTTTTTTTTCCCCCCACAAAAGAGTCTTGTATTCTGCACTGTGAGCCCGAGTTGCAATGGGGAGGGGGGAGCTGCAAATCCAGCTCCAAGGCTTGAAAGATTTCCACTGTCATTGCTGGAGCTCTGCAGAGTCAGAGCCCCTCGCTGCCAAGAACAAACACATCATCATCACCACCACGTAATGCAAACACGATGCTTGTGTAATCTGCTGCAGGACACTGGGAATCTGCCTCCCGGGAGGAGAGGCGGGCAGGGAAAGCCCCGGAAATTTTTTTTGGTGACTAAAACCAGGCTTTATTGCGAAGCGCGTAAAGCGCCGTCTCTCCTTTCCAGGCTGAGCTTCCCACCTGCAGCGCGTTGCTGATTTAATAAGGGCTGAAAGGGATTATCAAGTTGTGAAGTTGTTTGCATCCTACTGGGCTGTAATGAATGAAGGGTTTTGTTCAGCTCAGCCTAACTGAATGCTTCTTGGAGGGATCATAGCTGGGGAAAGGCTGTAAGTGACCGGCGTTTTTGGTACATGCTTAGTATTTAGAACATTACATGATGAAATGGTGGGTGCATAAACTCCTTGTTATTTTTTTTACTTCTTTCCCTCACTCCTTTCCCAACACTTGCTTCAGGCTAAGTCCTTGCATTGTTTTTTTTTTTTTAGTCTGCTTAAGTAACTCAGCATTCCGTGGAAGAGAAAAACTCAGCACCTTCCTCTCCTGTAATTAATGAGTAAAAGAAAAGTTATCTCACAGGTCTCTGCATTCACCCTCCTCCTGTAGCTCTGCCCCAGGTTGCCTCGCCCTTGGGGAGTTTGTATCAGTCGCAGTTCTGCTCACAAAACCAGTGACAAGAAAGATGCTTGTTCTCTGCCAGTTCCCTGAAAGCCAGATGCATTCCCTGTTGAGAAGGACAAAGAGTGCCACAGGCACCCTGAGGTAAGATCCTCTTAATCCATCTCATTTGCAACCCAATAAAAGAGCAGAGCAACTCCACCCAATTAGCAGGCACCAAACCCACCTGTCCCTTTGGGGACAGAGCTGAGTGACAAGCATTTAAAACTCTTCTTCCTTAACCAGATATCTTTATGTATCTGGCACCTTCATGAGGAGCGGGACTTGTTCCTCTCCTAGACATCTTCTCTCCCTCTTGAGAGGTCAGACCTTCCCTGTTAGAAACCTCTCCTCTCAGTGAGGCTGGGTTTTGAACCCAATAAACTGTAGTTGTTGGCAGTCCCTCTCGTGTTTCCTGTCCACCAGTGGACTTTGTATTCAGATGCTGACCCATTAGGTGAGGAGTCCTCTTCCTCATTCTCTGCAATGGTGTTCGTGCACACAGAGGTACAAACCTGAGCTTTACCAGATCAGGAGAAGACAAAGTCCCAGATCTCCTCCTTATCTAGGAGGGCCTAGCAAGGACAAGCTGTCTCAGTGTTTTTCCTCTTGGAATTTCCTTCAGAATGTGTAATCCATCAGTCAAGAGTCTAAGATAATTCAGGATCAGCCAATAACAAAAGTTTGATGCTTTCCTAAACTTTCTCTGTGCTTCCAGAAAATAAGAAACATCACCATCTGCATCATATCTGTGGTTCTTATCTATATGGTCCTGTATCTTTTCTTGTCATAGCTTTCCACTGCCTCCCTCCACCCACTGTTCTATTCAGACATTTTTTCATTTCCTTCTCCCACCCCCGCTCTGAGCACTTCTTCCTTCCTGCAGATAATTTTTGGGAAGGGAGCTCAGCACACTTAATCAAGTAAGGTGTCTACCCTATCCAACTTTAGACTCTCAAGTCAGCCAACAGGTTTTTCCGTACAGCTTTTACAGTTCACTGAGAAACTCCTCCACTGGCTGAAGGACCATTCCTAAGCCAAACTCCTTCTCTGAAACCTTCAGGAGAGCCTGAATCTGTTCCTTGGGAACACAGGAAGCTTTGTTAAGTTGTCTGGCAAACAGATGACCCTTGAAGTGGTATGGCTATATCACAAAGACATCACCTTCTCCTATTTCAGGTGCTGCCTGCGAGCTCATGTCTCTTGTATCTCTTATGATGTTGTAAGAAGGGTGTGTAGCAGTTACTGGAAGACAAAGGGAGTAAGTCAGGAGTTCATGGTGGAGTTTGTATTCTCTAGTCTAACACAATAAAAGATATCCAGGTCAAAATAGCTTAATATCACAGGAGCATAAATAATACCAGTTGGAAAGGATCTCAAGAGGTCTCCTCAATGCAGGGTCAGCCAGGAGGTGAAAACAGATTACTCAAGGTTTCTTATTAGAAAAGCCAGTGTCTTTCTCCATTTGGAGAAAGATGATGAAGAGGAAGGAAGCATATGCAGTTCCCACTGCAATTCCAGCCTCCTGTTTGTGGGAAAAAGGCAGGTGGGATGGGAATGGGTAGCTTTCCTGTAGGTGTGTGGTCCACAGTGGAGTTCAGGCTGTTGTAGCTGCAGTATCTGAGGTAATCATGTGGTAAAAATCACCATTCTGGGTGTTACTGGTTAGAGATGGTCTGATGGGTTTATATCCCATTCCAGGGAAAGCTGCACTGCAAAGTCAGAGGTAACATCAACTAACATGAACTGACCTTTCCTTGACATTTATGTGCATGAAGAGGTCCCTTTTTAGAGTGAACTAGTTTATTAACAGCCGTTCTCCCCTCCCCCAGAAGGGACATGTTCCTGACTCATGTTTACCAGCTGGAGAAAACATGACCAAAAAGTGAAAAAAAAGAGATCTGCTTAGAGCGTTAAACTTCATTGCTGAAAGACTAGAAACTACTGTTTGGCCTGCCAAGGCTGTAATTGTCAACTTATGTAAGAAAGGCTCTTTTTTAGTCCCTGTTTGCATTCACCAGGGGGTTCATAAAACAATTATAAGAATCCAGTGATAATCTTCTTTCAGCCTTTATACTCCAGACAGACCAAAATGTCAATCCATTTGATGATTGCTTGTATGTGAGGTCACTGAACTCTCTGACTGGTTCTCTGACTCTCTGACTTTATTATTATTAATTGTTTTTATTAGTTACTACTACTATATGGCACGTGAGTCATTCACCCTGTCCTCAGTCCTTAATAGCCTCATTGTATTGTCCCAGTCAAAGCTGGTCCTTTCTCTTTCCCTTTCATGTGATCTTCAAAGTCATTTTTGGGTGACTTCAGATGGACTGAAAAATAAGAATCTCAAAGGCAATTTTGGGCTGAAACAAAAATCGACAGCCCCAAGTTTTTGATAGTTTAAATATTAAAATTTTATGGTCTTAGACTGTCATCTTGTGAACAATCTAAGACAGGCGTGAGACAACCACAAACCCTGGCTGGAAGCAAATCAATGGACTCTCCCCATCAGATTGAGGGGCTTAAAGCCAGTGAATGACAGATTCTGGTACTTTAGGTTGGCTTGAAGTCATTACCCATATTGGACATTAAATTATACACTTTAGTGCTAACTGATTGCTAAAAATCCTGTCTTGTGTGAGAATGAAAAATAAAACTTTAAGACTCTTTTATATTCTCTTTTGCAGCCTTGATAATGCTCGGATGCAATTTGCATTTCATGCAATATCTCTATCACTTTAGAGAAAAACTGCTGGAGATCAGATCTTTGCATAAAATATTGGTTCAGGCCTGAATCTGGAAAGTTCCAGCTCTTACAGGACAGTGCAATATTTCACCTGTTGGTTTTGATAGCAACTCAAGCAGGAGAAAAAAGGACATCTTTATAATGCCATATTATTTGCTAAAGAACATGCTAAAGTCTTGAAGACCAAGTTTATCTGGAGATCCTGAGGCCTCAACTTAAGCATGTGCTTAAATATTTTATTAATGTGATGGTGTGAAATTTATGTCACAGAGACAAAGCAGTCAGAATTAATCTCCTTCCTCACAATCTTGTGCACCTGACTTGTAGGCAGCATACTATCAAAATGGGCCAAGGTTCAATTTCTACACTGCTGTTCTTTAAATTCAGTGTCATGACAAGCTGAGAACAGAGGGAATCCAGTAAAAGACATTAAATATCAGGAAAAGTCATATGGCATTTCCTTTTTATCCTGTAGATTGTCTTTTCAGTACAACTCTGGATATAAATATGAATATCTTGTGGCATTTACAATAATCTCATAATGAATGAAATAATCTTAATTAAAAATACTTGTCAGATACAAATATTTCTAGAGGACAAAATTAGGAATTTAGGGCTTTCTGTCTGAAGAAAAAAATATGCTAGAAAATAAAAGATTATTTTCATATCAAGAAACTGGCAGAACATTCTATCACTCATTGCTTCCAAGATCAAAACATTTTCCTCTGATGTGGGAAAGGAGTAGTTTATGCCTACTGTGTATGTAGTGGTGAGAGAATGGAGTTTAATACAATGATAATAAGAGAAGCTGCTAAAAGCTTTTCCATAGGAACCAGCAACTTGGAATGGGGTTTTTCACCACTGCTGGTGAAAATGGGCCCACATTTGAACTGTGTCTTTGCCAGAGGTCTACATACATTTTCAGTCAAGTAGAACTAATATTTTTGGCCTCTAATTTCTCTTTCAAGCTTCTTAGTGGCCAATTTGTGAAGTGTCTCTGCATCAAAAAAACCTCCCATAGATATGAATTTGTCACATTTCCATATAAGGCACAATTAAGCACAAGGAGGAAGATTGCAGAGTAGCATGACACTTTCAGAGAAAGTTGTGCAGAACTTTTGCATAAGATCAAAGGACATTTCAACTCTCTTCTGCATTCCAGATTTCCCCTTTAGGTGCCTAAACTCCTGAGTTCAGAGAGAGTTTAGCCATTCAAATCCTTCCATTGGATTGGATACCAAGTTATCACCTTATGGCTCAGATGAATTAGATATTTCAGTGCTCCTGAAAAAGGTTCCAAATTGGCATTTTTTTTTGCTGATCTCACCAGTGATCCAAGAATGACTGAGCCTAGAGACAGCAGCAATTGGCAGCTGTAACTTGGGAGACTGAGATTTCACAAGGTTGGAACAAAGGGGCTGTACAGCATCATCTTTTGGTTAGGATTTGGCAGATTTAAGGACTGTGGGAAGAGGTGTTCTCAATAACAGTGAGCAGAATTGCTAACATACCCTTTAAACATCATAGCTCAAGGATCAATTTGGCTTTGGACTTTGCCAAAGCTACTTCTTAACAACTGCCTCGAGAACTGCGAAGATGAACTGTCTTTTTTGCTCCCTATGGGGCAACCACATTTTGACACTGCGGTTTGTAAATGACCGGCAGATAATTTCATATGCTGGAAATGAAGAAAAGGGAAGGAAAGAAAATAAAAGATGCAATCTTTTCTTTTCCTCCCCCCAAGTTAATGAATTTTTTATAAATGTGTAAGCATGTCACTATTCCAAGCCACATCAAATCACTCCTAAAATCTGTATTTTAAAAACAGGAATGTGTATAATATGAATGGCTTAAGGAGTAAAATGCAAAAAGATGTTGATGATGCTGGATTACCAGCCAGCTGGAGAATTAAAAAAGATGAAGAGAAGAACAAAAAAGCCTGTGTTTCACTCGCCAAGTCAACAACTGTGTTTTTTCAATCGCCCCTCATTATGGAAAAGTGTACTCAGGTTGTCCTGGAATCCGAGTTCACTGTTTTTAAGGAGTCATATCAGGAAAAAAAGGCATGATACAGTGAGAGTGTATGACAGGGAACATCTGGACACCAAACTACTGGAGCTGCCATGTTTGCAGAGGAATGGCTCTGAGGATGAAATGGAATGAACTGTAACAAATATGGGATTTTGCTGGCAGCTTTATTTTATTTAAATGCATCCCTGGCTTTTGAGCTATTTCTTTGTTTTGGATAATATTTAAACATGTCAAAAATCCTCACTCCTTCCTGCCCTTCATTACACATGACAGGGAGTGGATTGCTCTGGCCATCTGTAGGGTGGGAATGAATGGAGCTACATCTGGATGGGCTGGGGATCACATGAATGCTCACAGCAAGCCCTGAGCAGTTAACTTGAAACCTGCCTTGCCCTGGGTGAGTGGAGACAGGATCACAGCTTTTGCCAGGATTGTGTGAAGCAGTGTTGGAGCCTTGCAGCTAAACACGTCTAGAGCCTGTTTGGGGGGCCCTCCCTAAACTCAGGCACCTCTGCCAATCCCGCCTGTATCTATGAGTTGTGCCCGATAATAATATTTGGCATTTATTGTGTGACATCTTGAGCTTATGAAGCCATTCCTGAGGCTTCCCTGTAGCCCTACTGTGATTAGAAAAGCTTCGAGGGAGATTGCAAAAATACATGTGGCAGTGTTTAGAAGAGGGAAGGGCTAGTACGGAGCTGGACAACCTGCAGGTCCAGACACATACACGGCATGTGCCAAAGCTGTACCACGCTAGAGTAGGGTGCTGGTAATTCCCAAAATCCCACCTGGGGAGAAGGAAGGCAAAGGCTGGAATGCTGAAGCTGCTACCATTCACCCCACGGAGGACTGAGCCAAGCCCCTCCCAAGGGTTTTGTGGGACGATAATGTGTGGATGTGGCACCTGGGGATGTGGTTTAGTGGTGAACATGACGGTGCTGGGTCAGTGGTTGGACTCAATGACTTTAGAGGTCTTTTCCAACAGTAATGGTTCTATGGTCTAATTCACAAGGTGGTGTTAGGTCAAAGATTGGACTCGGTGATCTCAGAGGTCTTTTCCAACCTAGTTGCTTCTGTGATTCTATGATTTTATGTTTTTGTGATTCTGTGGTGACTGGGAAGCCACCAGCACCCCCTGCCTGTGAACTGCTGTCAGAGGTCTCTCCCCCTTGGCTCTCTGATATGTCCTGTGGCTGTCAGCCATCTGTTCCTCAGAGGAATCAGGAAAGATGGTAGGTGGGCATTTGCGTGGGAGAAGTGGCCACAGTGTTTATTCCCTTTGAAGCTGTTTCCATCTCAGGGGGTGTGCTGGGTTCCTCCTTTTACATCTAATATATTAAGGAAAAGGATATTACTACCCAACTGCTAGAGGAGGTCTCTGGCTTTGGCCTGAATTGCTTCACACAGTCAGTGAGACCTTTCTTCTTCAGCATGTCAGTGTCCTTTCCTGAGTTCCATGGTGTATGAAAGTGTTCTTTGTAATTTTTTCTAAAGAGAGAATCTTCTTTGCAACTGTAAAGCTGGAAGACACCTCTTCTGGGGTGGGTATCTGGAAAGAAAAGATAGGAAAATGCTTTCCAACCTGCCCATCAATGCGATCTGTTCCATGTCCTCTCCTCTCCCTCTCCCTCTCCCTCTCCTCTCTTTTTCTTCTATTGAACGTAGTGGTCTTTAGGCTGGAGGATTCACAGTGTGTGACTGTGACAGTAAGAGCTGACCATATGAGCCACTGACCCATTGGCCTGAACTGGCCTGACTTGTGGACAGAGAAATTGTCCCTCTCTCCATGCCTGAACACACAGGCCTTGACCCATCTGGTGAGCCTGCTTAGAGAGGGGCCAATTAGTCACAAATGGTGGTTTTCATTATGTGGATACTTCTTTTGAAATGAGTACCAGGCTGCCAGCTTGCAGCATTTCAGGGATAATTTCCCCCCACATGCAGTAGGCAGCAGTGCCCCCCATTGCAGCAGGGGTGGCTGTGCATCGAGGATGGTGCTGGAAAGCCCTTGTGGGTGCCCTGACTTGTGGTTTACATGACCTTGAGCTTGTCCTGAGCTGCTTTTAGCTGAGGGAGAGGAAACGTTGCTCACTGTAGCTCAGGCTTCACTTCCAAACACCACCATGAGGGTGAGAAGGGCAGGAGGGGTCATGGCCAATGTTCTGACAACCACAGGGGGAACCGCAGCAGAACAACCACTGACAGACAGCGGGACAAATTGAGTCAGCCAGCTCTGACTCTGCTGTGGGGAAAGGTCAGCACCTCTAACAGGGTTTTGATCACTGAAAAAACTGGCCAGCACTGAGTCGTGGCTGTGCTGGAGGTGCCTGGAGGTTCTGAGCATCCCATCCCAGGGATGGCTGCTGTCAGGAGGCAGGGGCTATCCCAGAGGCTTATCTCTGTGGCTGGGCACTCTGACTTGCCTTTCACAGTCTTGTGGCTCCTCACTGCTCATATCTGCACTCTGTCTAACATCCTCAGCTATTCCTGAGTCAGGAAAATTTCTGAGTGCAAAGATTACACAGAAACGGTTTCATGAAAGAAAAAGGAAAAAAAGAAATATCTGTGCTCTCCCTTTCCTGAGGCCAAGCTGTTGTCAGCTTCAAGAAAGTATTTTCTCTTTGTGTTTAGACAGTTTAGCAGATTTATTTCCCCCTCATTTCCCTCCCCCTTCTTGGATGAAGGTTGCAGGGATTTCCACAAAATATGTTTGGAAGAGCCAAACCTTCAACACCAGCAGTTTTTAGTCAGAGAGTTGGAATGATCAATAAATCGGCACCGACTGATCTCAGAGTCTGAGGATGTCTATGAGGCACAGGCAGCTCTTTTAGGTAAGCTGGAGCAAGTGAGTAAACCCAGTAGCTCTGGAGCCAAACCCTAAAGTGGATGCAAAATCTTATGGGGAGCCAGTGCTGTGATTTTCACTATGAGGGTGATGTAATGATTGAGTACAGTTCAAGTAAGTAATCTAGTCATCTGTTCACAATTTTGAGTTATGGCTGATGCAGTCTTTGCCTGTGAGCCAGCAAAAAGGGAGAGAATTACAGTTATTGAGTAAAGATAAAGGCAGGGACCGGCATCTTGGCATTAGCATGCAGATAGGGTGGGAGTGGGGGTTACACAATTCAAAATGCAGCCTGGGGTCCTGCAGGAGCCTGAAATTTCCAGACAGTTGGGATCTGAACAGAAGATGGTGGATGGACAATGCACTGAAAGGTAGGGACACCCATGTCTGATCACTACCCCAAAGAAGAGGAGAGGCATCAGGCCTGAGCACAAGTACCAAATCTGAGTCCATACCACTCAAGACAACTACTTTGAACACATGCTCATCTGTGGTGTTTTAATTCCACTTAAGAAAATTTAGAGCCATCCAGGGCCTGACCTTTAGCAAACCACAAAGGCAACCCATAAACCACAAGGCTGGAATCAGCTCGAGAGGACAAGCAAATCCAACATATTAGCACAGACTTCCAACGCAGCTGGGAACCAGGGATATTGCAAACAGGAGACACAGCAGTAGCATCCCTGTAAGATCTGAGAGTGTAAAGCTGGATTCGGTCCGGGCTCCACTGAGATCATCGCCCAAAAGGGGGAATAACGCAGCACGACGTTTAATAATGGTAAGTGGCTGATTTCACCGCCAGGCGGAAGCAAAATATTTTTAAGTGTCAGAAACCATAAAAACACGACATGATTCATCTTAGAGCAAACAGTTGCTCATGTAACCAGGAGCAGAGGATACATGGAAAGTCCCAAGATGAGACCATCTCCACAGTGATGTTTTACGAGCAAAAAGCACATGCTGCAAGCTAAGCAGTGTAGCGTGGTCAGCTGGAGACTATTGGTACTAGAATACTAAAGGATGTACTAGTCATTGGTAAACTAAATCCCCCCTCAAAATCAATACCAGGGCAGGTTATTTTGACAAGAAGAATACCTTTCCCATACAGTGTACAACTGAGGGATTATCCACTAATCATGGAAGATCTTTAGGCATTCAACAAAACCATAACAAATAATTCTTTGTCATTTATATTAAACTGTCTCCACTGAAAGCCCTATTTTCCCACTGAGTTCTAAGCTGACTGCAAAGAATAAGAAGATAAAAACATATCTCTTGAAATTTCTGCATAGAAACACTACTTCACTACTTCATAGAAACACTTCAAAATATTTCAACTGTTTGTCGAAGAGTGTTGTGCACAACTCAGCCCTGAGGTGCTGCCTTTCTTCCATGGGATAAATGATGCATCACACCTTCTGTATCCATGTGGTGACCACTTACTCATGCTAGGGAGGAAGTGACTGCTCAAAGCTGAAATGTGTTTCTAATGGTCTTTAGTGTTTGCTTTGACTACTGTATCTGGCTCAACAGAGACATAGGTGTGTCAGTCTCACAGTGGTTCAGTGAAATTATGACTTTTAATGTTATGACTTTATAGTCATATTTGTATATTTTAAGGGTGTTTGGGTCAAGAGGTATAAGACCAGCTGCGGCATTAACCCAGTAATTGGGTTCAATAATTGAAATACATATTCCTGAAAAGCATCTTCCTTGTTTTGTAAATGTCATTCTGTATACTTCCTGATATTTTTTTTATTTTATTTCTGAAGACTTTCTAGGAACAAAAATAATAATTTATTTGTCCAATTATTTGCATTAAGACTAGACACTCCAAAAGTATGTGCACTGGTTATGCCTGATTTCCAAAGGGTTTGTATCTCATGTTGACTGACTATTATACTCAATAATACTCAATACTCAATACTCAATAATCCTCAATTGAGGATTCAGGTGAACTAATCCTGCATTAGATATCAGAGAATTCATACTACAAAAAAACAGTGATGTGGGATGCAGGTTTTCTGATGTCTTCTAAGTCAGGAATGCTGGTTGAAACCTTTGCATATTTAACATTTCTGTATTTACCATCCACGACATGGAGTCTCAGGTATCTAATAAAAGCTGGGCTCACCATGAAGTCTTTTCTTCTTTGGGAGAGTTAAGAGCCCTGTCCTTCTGCACTGAGCCACCTATTTTAAGTTTGAAAATATTAAAAAAACCTCAATGTGCAGATTATCAGGTAGGGAAACACAGACAATGACTCAGTATGTCTGAGTGAGCCTCTTTCCTTAAGGGAGTATTGTTTTTGTCTGTGGAAAACTGTCATGGCATTTATGACCTTTGCAACCTGGTGGGTCCAAATCTGGAAGGTTGTTACTGCAATTGCAGATACCTGGATACAAATCCCAGTTTTGAGGTGGAGGCTCACACAAAGTGCTGCCTCAGAGTTCAGTTTTCATTTTGGTATCATACCTTTCGCTAACTAAATGAATTTTATCCCCTTAAAAAGTCTTGGGTTGTTCCTAATTCCCATTATGAAGACTGGATATCCTCTTTATCATGCTACACTTTTAGTCTCACTGCAATTGGCTCCTTGTCCAGAGCCTAAGCAAAACAAGCCGTAAAGAGCAACAGAATCTTCCCTGCTCTGACACAAGCCAGGAGTAACTCTGTTAAGTATCAGTTTCAAAGAATTCTTGGTAAGAATATGCAATCTGAAAATACCATGGACAGAGATAAATCTGGACAGATTTTAATTGGGATCAGGATGGAGTGGCTGTAACCTCTCTGGCAGTGCGGAGGCGGAGGCTTAAGACTCCAGCTTGCCCTCTTGATGTGATCTGGCACATTATCATACCAGATTATTATTGGGATCAAATGCACCCCAGATATTTTCATCTGTCCTTCCTAGGCATTTATACTGCGCTCATTCCTGCATGATCTGACTGCTGATAGAGAGGTTCCTGTGTGTTTTGTTTCCTTCAAAAGCAAATATGTGATGCTTGCCTTTCCCCAGAGACAGAGGGGTGGAAGTTCATTATTTCATGTTGATATGCAGCTGCCAAAGAACACCTTGTTGAAATAATACTTATGTCATAAGAAAAGTCCCATTTTCATATGCACTCTACTTAAGCAGAGGATAATTTCTGAGAGAGTAACACTGACAGAACTGTGTTTCTCTACCAGGTTGTGCAGCTCCTCCAAGCACTTTTCCTCAATGCCAGCTGGGATCTAGGCAGTGAGCTTGAATGATGCCTTGGAAAAAGGCAACATTCTATGATGCTTTACAGGCATGGGTTACTTTGGTCTTTCTCAGTGTTTAAATCTTGGTCCCAACATATTTGAGCGACTTTTTCAGGAGCTTTTTGGCGCAAACTACTTGGCTGTATTGACAATTCTCCCTCCTTTCCCCCACAGCTATCCCATTGAAATAAACCCCTAATTTCCCCTCAGCAAACCTCGCTGTCATCATGTTATGCATTGTTCTGCTTCAGGGTGACCAAAAAACAAGTCATAGGCAAATCTGACTAATCTCCCCTGAAACTGTGAAACCAGTGAAAAAAATTTCAGTCGGGTACAATTTCAGTATTGTGCCCATGGGGCAGCCACAGTTTTTAAAAGAGCCTTCAGACCTACCCAAAGATTGTGTTGCAGTCATTAATGTCACTGATATTGTTGCCTGAAATAGTTGCTTTATGCTGCAGTAGACAAAGAATTCCTTCTTATCCCATTGTTTTCAGAACTTCTGTGTTTGGGGCGTTCCAGGACTGCTGTAAATTGGTTCAATTCTTTTCTGACATGTCACTCACTAAATGTTCAGGGAGTGTTTCTCTAATCCTGTCCAGATGAGCTGTGGATTCCAAGAGGTTTCTATTTTGGGATGTAGGCTTCTGCCTATATGCTACTGTTGGGCTCAAGTTCATTCAGAGGAATCCCATTAGCGGGTATGCAGATTTATTTCTTTGCTTCTGCAGAATGTGAGCTGAAATTGTTTGGTTTTGCCAATTGCCTTTCCTGTGTGGGGGGGATCAATGTCCTTCCTTTGCATTTTTCATAAATCGGAGTTCCGTTCTGATGAATCAGAGCTTGATTTTTATTAGTTTTACATAGGGGCTGCTTCCTTCTGCCACCACTTAATTCAGTGGGAATTTTTATTATTCCCAGTTCTTTTGCAGTGGCTTATTGGAATCCCAGACAGGATTGAAAACTCTCTGTGTTGACAGGGAAACACACTGAAAGAGACAGTTTCTGCTTCAGAAATTAGAATTTCAAAAGAAAAGGCACATATAAAACAGGAGAAAAATAGTATGTTCTTCTTAACAGAGACCTAGATTGATTGATACACCCAATGTCACCCAGAATGTTTACTGCAGCTTCCCACTGGACATCTCCCAAGTCTCAGTATGACACTTGACCTCAACTTTTCTTGTGTCTGTGCATAAATTTCAGATTTAAAATTGAGACTCATGATCCAGAAGTATGAAGTATGAACTGAATCAAACTTAAATAGGAATAGCAGCTAATGAAGTTTATTCTGATTGACATGCTCCAACACAATACTCTGTCCTCAGCAGTGTCCACAGCATCACTGGTTTCCTTCCACAAACACAGCTGTTTTGCAATTCTAGCCAAAATTATTCCTAATGTCAGAGGAAAAAAGACATTGTTAGGCTGTCTGAAAAAAAAATAAAAATCTAAGCAACCTTTTTTGTTAAACCCCTAGTAGACTTGGTCTGTGGAGCAAAGATTTGGAATGGGAGGAGTGGGATGCTCTAGAGTCAGAGTTTAGCTTTGGCAACTTTGGTGGAAATCCATCCAAGTTTGGCAAATGTCCCTGAAAATCTCATTCAGGGTTTTTTATTAGGATTGAGGCACTTGATTTTTCCAGAGTGCCTCTGCATTGCCCATAATCCAGCCCAGAGCTACAAGGGAAGACCCTGATTTTCTCATCAGTCACACCTCCCAGATGGATCCATTTCAGTGATGAAAGATTGGAATTACAATGCTTTAACTACTCACCATCCCAGTGCCATGCAGAGCACAGGGGAAGGAAGCAGCCTCACAGTAATTCACCTTAATCTGTAGGTGAGGACCCTACCAGCTTTGTGAGGGAAGAGACAGGTAGGAGAACTTGCAGGACATGTTTAAAAGTTGTGTGGAGTACGGTGAGCTGGAGCTCCAGGCTTTGAGATAAGGGTGTAAACCCAAAAAGGTGAGGATGACTGAGGTAAATCTGATAGGGTCAGTAGAAGGCTCTGTGCTTGGTGTTAGGGAGGAAAAAGGTTCTCTAATAGATATAATCATCCCTTAATTATTTGCTGTGCTTCAGATGCTGCTACTGATTGGTTTTGCTCTGGTGTTTAAGATCAGGTTCTATTTATTTCAGGGTCAGAGAATGACTACTTCACACTCCTGCAGTAACTTCCGTGATATCCATCACTCAGGTACTCACATATTTAATTGACACTGAAGTATTTTATGTTCCTGTGAAGAGAGGGAAGACACTGAGGCAGGGTAAAACTTGCCTCAAAGTGGACCTTCATTTTAGGTGCCCAATTACTGATACCTGTGTTTCTGCAGGGATTACAGGATGTCAATTCAAATTTAAAATAATTGAATTAAAACAATACATTAAACTAAAAAAATAAAATAGTTTTAGCAGCTTCAGAAAATCTCTTTATGTTTTGAATAGTTAATATTTTGGGTACTTTTAAAGTTTCTCAAACCTTATTTTATGTCCTTTTATTAAATGAAAGAAATTACAAAATGTGCAAATGTGATACCAATCCAAATCAAGGTCTGGAACAAATTACAGAGCTCTTTGCTCACTAGTTTGGAGCCTGAGGAGTAAGCATGAGAATCCCAACATATTCTTGTTCATCTTGGATGTCTCACCTAAATCATCAGGCCTCCAACTCATCAGCTAGAAATGTAGAAAAAGGGAGAGTGAGGAAAGACGACCCAGATTCTTTCTCATTTCCCTCATGACTCTGATGTAATCTCAGGGTGTTCCAGGAAAGGGAGGAAAATAAGGCATTTTTTCATTACAGCAATAGTTTTAAGACCAAATGAATCTTACATGCACTACTCTCTGTTCTGTCTGAGAAAACTTTCTCAAGAGATGATGTGAAGGAACAAGACTATGAATTAAGTAGAAATTTTAGGAGAGAGTTAGAAGGCAGAAGACAGTGTGGGAGAGAATGTGGCCCAGAAATGGGAATCAGACACTGAGTTCTGTTATCAGCTCTCCCAGCCCCTTGCTTGGTGGTTTCCTTCTTTCAGTCACCAGGTCTCATGGAGCCCACAAATTACAGGATAAGAATGTGAATAGTGTCTGGGAATAACTAAAAAAAAAACCCAACCCTGAAAAAAAGTTCAAACCTGGCTGAAAATTTATTTTTGAGACTGGGGAGTCATATTCAGATAGATGCTCATATATTCATTCCATTAACTGCATCAGAAAGAAGGCCCTGGCTTTTTTTTTTTTTCTTTTCTGTGAAAGATATCCTCAGGAACTGTTCTCTGGCAACATAGACGTCTCATCCAGTATAGGACCATTTTCTCACCACCAGAAGAAGCACAGTGGTGGTTTTTACAAGGCCTTTACAGCCCACCTCCCTTGGGTCCCCACAGCTCGAGATACTGAGATCACACCTAAAACCCAGTCCTTTTTCTGAGACAGTCACTACCATGGGCTATTTCCCTTGTCTGAGAGCAGGCTCTCAGATTGCACTTCCCTCATAACTGTAGTTACTAGGTGAGGGAAACATGTTTGAATTCATAAAGACGAAGATCTCCTTGTTACTTGGTGTAGATGGAGATATTTCCAGAAAGCACAATCTGGAGCAGGTGCTGAAACTGGTTCCTCAGCTACATCCTTGAAAGTAGGGTGTGTGTCTTGTCATGGATTATATGGAGCATTTACAAAGGACAGCCACCCAGAATAGACAGCCACAGTAGCCATTTTTTACGGCCTCCAAACAGTGGGTTTGGGGAAAGCAGAGCTTGTTCATCCATGGAGGAGTGGTCCATGGTAGATACCGTGTTTCCCATGTTCAGTGCACCTAATCAGGACTATAAACCCCTGGAAGTGGTCATGGCCAAGTTGGATGGGGCCTTGAACAACCTTATCTAGTGGAAAGTGTCCCTGCCCATGGCAGGGGCTTTGAAACTAGATGATCTTTAATGTCCCTTCCAACCCAAGCCTTTCTATGTTTCTATATAAACAATTAATTGCACATGAGCCCGTTCTAGGATGGAGGGCTGAACTACATATTAGATGAATGCTAGTTCAAGCCTATTTTTCCAATGAAGACTTGAACGTCTGCCAGCTCATACCACTTGAGAATTTGGCCTCTTGCTCCTTATTTTGTACAATAACTTTACTTAATTGGCAGATTTTCCATGCTTAGTAATTATAAATATATAAACAAGAGTGTTTGTTTATGCTTGTTTAAGCAGGGAAGGAACGGTTTCAAAGAAAAAACTTTTTAAGAGTGGCCTAACTTCACTTCCATATAAAATCAGTCAGGTGTCTGCCATGTGAACTGGTGGAGCTCGGAGGAGAGGGGTCTTCCAGAGCAGTTCTGCAGTATTTGCAGCTTGTGCATCAGAGGGAGTTAAGGTCAGGTCTCTACATATTGCACCTACACCCTTTTCCCCATGCCACATCTGACTCTGAGTGGCCAGAAATTAATGTAGGTAGGAGCAAACCATAAGGAAAATTTTTGAGACCCAGAAATAAGTCAATCCCCTCCCTGAGCCAATGTCTATGTGTGGGCTGCATGTTACATATGTATTTTCTGTGGCAGACTTGGATTCCTTTGAGCTTGGCACATTCTGGTTAAGATGAACTCAGCATCCAAATGTTGACACAAAAAGCTGACTACACCATATACCATGGCCCCATGCCACCTCCAGCTGGCCTGGAGCCATGCTGGCATTGGCCTTGGTTCCCTGATTTAAGACAGCTATAGGAGAGGGAAGGGCAAAGAGTGCCTGAGGTGGGTTTACCTGGCATCCCACCTAGAGGAAATAGCCTGCGTTCTTCTGCAGAAAAAGGAGAGAGGGATGAGTAGAGGAAAATTAAATAAATAAATCAAGCCAATGGTGTCATTAAAAAGAGGATGTATCACGTTTACCGTGAGACCATGTGACCCAGGCATCCAGACATGAACATTCCTGCAAAGCTCCAAATGCACACACAGAGCTGAATTTCTTTGGCTTCCCAGAATGGCTTAATTTTATGATTCTGTGACTCATTAAAAAAAGCAAAGTCCCTAGACATGCTGCATCAAGGCCCAGTAAACATTGGTTACTGGTGGGGACACACAGGGACAAAGGAGCAAGTTAGGGATGGATGGAGAGATGGAGGGGACAGCAAAGGAACAGGACTTGACTTCTTGCCCCTTACCCTTCTAATGGTTTTGTAAACATGTTTCTCTCTCTTTCTTTCTTTCTTTCTTTTTTTTTTTTTTAAGATTGGAGTGGAGGGGTTAACAGAGGTCATGTTAGTTTAAAAAATTATGGTTAACCTTACAAGCTGGGTTGCCTTAGGTCACAGCGATACAATTCCCCTCCCTTCTCCTGTGCAGCGGTGGTTCACAGGCATTCCTCCAACGTGGGGAAGGACAGGCCTGCCAAGGCTATGAGCAATGCAGAACAGACTTACCTGTTTTTATGCACTGCTTAACTAATTATTTTAAAAAGAAACAGCCAAGTTGGAACAACTACCTTTTTCTTCGAGGAGGAACATTTTCCCCTTTTCCTTTTTCCCCCACATCCCCCTTCTTCCCTCCTCCCTCCCCCTGGTTTTTTTTCCCCTCCGTTGCTTGACTTGGCATTTGAAGCAGGTTCTGGATATCTGACACCTCTTGAAAGTGTAGTTTGGCAAACAGGAATCGGGTTCGGCTCCAAAAGGGCCCTGCACAGGGCTCGCTGTGAAAACACCTGGGTGTCTCTTATGCCTCTAAGAACCAGTCCTGCTTCTGTAGGAATAACAGCCGCCCTCTCCCTTCCCCCAGCCCCTGCCTTCCCTTCAAAAATTGAAAAAGAAATTGAAATGCTGGCACCGTTTTTGTAAAAAAACAGGTGGTTGGAAGGCTCTGCGGAAGGGGATGAAGGACGTCTCAACGCCAGCGTGCAAAGATCCTGTGCAGAAAGGGTTTTGATTGCAGCACATACATCTGCAATTCGTTTTCCCAAGCTCAGGACAAATTAAGAATCTTCCAGCAATTAGGGGAGAAAAGCTTCAAAGTGCAATCAGCAGTTCTTAAAAGAATTTGTGCTGGGCTTTGAGGGAGGCTAATCCTGCTGCCCACGCCGGGCTCCTCTCGGCAGTGTGCATTTTCCAAGGCCAGAATTTTGGCCTGCTTTTCAGTCACACCATATAAAATAACAAACACGCAGTCTAAGGAAAACAATTTTTAAGACACAGTGGAACCCACTTTAATGAAGAAAACTGTTAAATGCATAAAACCCCCATGTGCCAATGGATAAATGTGCTGGAAGTGTGAACTGTTAAACCAACAAAATTGTTAACACATCATACTGCTGGGCAAAAAAATAAAATAAAAAAAAATATAAAAAGCGAGTGAAACGGTTTTCTAACATGCAACCCACTTTGCCTTTATTGTTCACATTCCTGCTGACATAAAGTTTCCTGATTTGTCCCCTGGGCCCCAAAATATGGCAAAAGTGGGAGCACTAATTGTATTTGCCCCCTTTAAACTGCCCTCCCTGCTTTTTAGCTCACAGTGGCCAAGAATAGCTTCATGGAATGGGGAGAGTTTGCCCTTTTATATTCAGGGTGATGAGTGAACAAGTTCACGTGGGTTCTATTTTTTTTCTTCAAACTGGTAAAAAAACTTTAAACTATGCCTAAACATCTTTTTCCTGTATCCATGGGGAAAATCAGGACTAGGTCTGTGTTTGCTGTCTCTTAAAATTCTGAATTCCCTCCATGTTCCTGGTTTTCCTTGGGGTCGATGCTGAAATGAGGCTGTTCCTGTGGCCTTTCTGCTCCCTTCGAAGACGTGGAGCTCTCACTGAGTAAAAACTTGATCTCGTGAGAGCCCTGAAGGCAACTGCTTTGATAAGCATCCAACCCTGCGGCCGTGCTGGCATGAGGGAACCTGGATCCCTGCCTCCCTCTGAAACATGAGGAACTAAAAATCAGTCCATTGAATTTATCTTCATCCGACTCCTAAATTACATGCTGTTCACAGATTTCATTTACAAATGTAATTTTCCATCAAAACGTGACTTCCACAAAAGGTGGGCTTTTGTCACAAGTGAAGATTTTCCCTGGAAGGAAAATATTCTAAAAAGTGTATCAGGTTATTTACTGAGCACTGATGGTTTTTATCAAAAACTTTGCCAAAACTACAGAATGGAATGGGTTGATGTGTCTTGTTTTTATATTTCCTTTAATGAGAAAATAAGAAAAAAAAGCCCAGAAAATTTGGATGGAAATTGGAAAGTCAACAACAATACTTCTTATTATGGAAAGTAAATTAAAAATAATTTCCATTTCTTAAAATGATTCTTGAAATCGGAGCATCTGCATGGAGCAGCCATTCAGTGAAGATCTGTGATGCTGTTTGCCTGTCCCAGGGGCCTTTTAGGTTCTGGTCTCTGAATTCAGGTATGAAAGTACATTTATGATGACTAAACTCCAACTGTGAATGGTGACAACGAGTAGTTTATTCCTGTGGTTCAGAATGTTCTCATTTCTCTTCACTTTTCCGTGTCCCTTGCAAAATAACACGAGGTCATGCCTGGCTTGAGAATGGCTCCTCTTTCTCTTGGCACTCACTGATTTTGCTTCTTAGAACCAATGTTTGCTAAGAAATTCCAGTCCCCTGAGGGCCACTAAATATGTATTTCACTGCAGAGTGTCCACAGGGCAGTTCTGCACCTCCAATGTGCTTGGACCTCTTGCTCCTAAGGGGGTTCAATTGCCGTGTCATGTACTTGAGACCACTTTACACACCAGATGAACTTACTTAAAACAGAATGAAGTTTTGTTGTACTTAAACAAAAGAGTTAAGTTCGTGGCCACAAAAAAGGAAGCAAAATGGCAACACAATAATACAATTCCTAAAATCCAACAATGACCTTTTCACTGTTATGCATTTGGGGAGTCCCTGGGGTCCTTTCTCAACAGCTCTGAGATCAGTCCAGCTGCTCCTCACCTGGAAGGTGCAGTTTTATGAAGTGTATTGATATCTGCTTCTTTTATCACAGTTGCAGCTCAAGACCATTAGGGTGTCACCAACAATGTCATTGACCAGGTGCATTTTAAAAATTCTTTTGTAATTAATTTCTGCGACAGCAGTTTTTGCCTCTCATGATGTTTTTTATGAGAATGCAGACAAAGTGTTGTTTCGCAGTCATTGTAGCCTGGCTTTGAAATGAGCCCTTTGAGATGTGTGGGTGCTTATGGGGGCTCTCTTTCTTCAAAGAAACAAGATAATCCTGCTCCCTCTGCCCCATTTCACTGTGATGTCTCTTGTCTAACTTCAGTGCCCAGAAAGTCAAGTCTAGTCTAGTTTATAAACCAAAGACTCAAGTGTCCAGTCCAGTTACTTTGTCCAGCCCCCCTCCATCAGAGGAGGAAGATGAGGGGCTGCCTATCCCGACCTTGAAGGATGAATCCTCCTTTTGCCATTGACTTATGGCCTTCTGTAAGGCTCCCACACAACATCTGGTTTCCTACCACTGGAAATGTTATCTTTTTATTATTGCCCAATCTGAGGTTTACTGGTGCATTTCCACTGAGACCACCCACGACTGCTGGGCACTGTGTTAGAGTGAGAAGAGCTTCAGCTCTTTGTTTTTACCATTTGTAATGTCTTGGGCTGCCATGGGGGCTTCAAAGCAGCAGCTGTGTGATCCTCAGAGGTCATCTTGCTACTGCATGAGTTAAAATCCTCAAAATGGGGGTAACTGTAGAAATTCAGGGCTGGAAAGAGCATTGAACGATCCCGCTGCTGTGTGGTAGGGTCAGGAAATCTGGTTTATTCCTGACAGATGTCTGTATAATCTGCCCTTAAAGCCCTCCAAAGCCTTCCATAGTAAATCACTTTGAGATCTAAAGGTGAAAAATGCTATGTAAGACCTGAATATTGTTGTTATTATTAACAGTGTTGTTGTTCAGAGGACAGCTTAGCAGCATGGTCCCAGCTGGCACTTTAAAACAGAGCCCAGAAGGAACGAGTTAGAGTGAGTTGCGCCAGTCCTGGTGGAAGTGCTGAGCCAGCATCGCTGGTGCTCCTGCCTGCAGCTGGATTAGCCTGAAATTAAACTCCACAGCCTTTGCCTGCATTCACACAGCAGCCAAGTGCTGCCAAAGGTTACCCTATTACAGGGTTGGATTGCTCTTAAGCCACCAGTGCCATTGCTGAGTGATGCCCATTGTGAAGAGAACTGGATGTTGCTTGGTTGGTCCCCTTTTGTATCATGTGCATCATGCACAGTGTGTCAGGTGCTTCTCCCTCCAGAAACGTGGTTCATGATGCTTGGTTGAACTGGCTGTGTAACCAGGAAGATCCTAATTAAGTATGATCCTGTGCTCCCATCACTGTTGGTCTCAACAAACTGTCCTGAAATGTAAGTGCCTCTCAGCTCCTAACCAGACTGATCCTCAGTTTGTTTAGTTTTCAGCATGCTCCAGAAACTCTTATAATATTAAATCATAAGTCTATCATGAAAAGTGTCTTAGGGGATGAGCTATTGGCCCTTCACCTATGAGATTCCCCACTTAATCTCATGGTTTCCTTTTCCCTCCATTGCTCCTGGTGCCACCCCAGCCATACCTAGCTCTGTTCAAACAATGAACAAAGCCATTCTCTTACACTGAGAGTGGCCAGCACTTGGACCAAGAGTAAGGGTTTTGAGTAGAAGACATTAAGCTTAATATAGTCTTGGAGAAGTTTCCCTTCTAGCCAGTAAATCTAACACTGCCCACACAGGTGCAGTCCCTGGCATCTGTAGGTGGTACCTAACACCTCCTGAAGTTTTCACAAGCCAGAGACTGTTCCTGATCCATAGCTTGGACCAAATGATCCTCCTGTGTTCAGCTCCCATATCTGCTGTAGGGCTGTGCACTATCAGGAAGTTTCCTGGCTTTCAGTATTCTTGCACAAATTGTACAGTAACTGGTTTAGAAAATACCCACACGCATAAGAAGTCATACATGTGACAGAATCCTCTAAAACAATGACCAAGTGTCTTTTGCCTTTACATTTCTGTAGGTGAAATCACAGGTTTATGAGAGCTGGCATAACTACTCCCCAGGCATCCAGTCCGTGTTCTCTTTTCTTTAGCTGGAGAGGGTTGTGCCTCAGTTACCAGCCTTCGAGGAGGAAAACATTTGGAGGTTAATTCCTCCCTGGCTTAAACCTTTGTGTTTTTTTGGCTGTAGATTTCTGTTCCAAGAACTTGGATTTACATAAAGACGTATCTATTTGCACATAATTTGCAAGAGTTCCTTTTAGCCTATAATTGTGCTAAATACGGTTGTGGAGGCCACAGCATACCTAAAGTATTGCCGAATGGAGAGTAATTTTTTTTCAAAAGTGTGCTAAAATAGAAAGATGGGGGGGGGGGTGCTGGAGGTAGGCAGTGTGGGGAGAGAAGAGAGGGAGAGGCAAAAGATGGCCTTGTGGTTAAAACCCTGGCCTGCAATTCAAGAAATCTGGGTTCAATTTCCAGCCCTGCCACTTGCTTCCTGCGTGACCTTGGGCAAGTTGGATAATCTCAGTGTGCCTCAGTTCGTGGGCATGGTAATAATATTGCCTTTGTCTCTTGTGCTGCCTAGAGCATGAACATCCCCCGTGTTTGTTTGCACAGCACTTACACTGGGACCTGGTCTTGGCACAGCCTTCTTGCTCTACTGTAATGGTAACAATCATAGCAATAATGTTTTCCCTCAAGACTATGTGTTGAAAGAATGGAGTGGGTGGTATAAGGTGTGGGTTTTTTAGGGTCTTCAGTAGGTGCAATCAAAAGGAAGGAGCTTCATTTTTTCTGCCTCAGGACCCCATTGGTGGCACCGTCATGCACAGATTTGCTGAACATGAGAACCCAGCAGAGGTTGTTGGAGACTAGTCTTGTCTTTTAACACCTCATTGAAAGGTGCAAGAGGTTGTAAGAGACAAGTGTACTCTACAAACCCCTACAAAATAATGTGGAAATACAAAATAATACAGACCTATGTGCTCCTAGGGCAGCTGTGGCTTCAGCCCTATCTTGTTGAGTGTCACTGTTCTTCTCTCTCCATCCAAGTAGGTCTCACTGAGTTCAGAGTAAAACAGCCTGAGTGTTTTACTTCACAAGGAAAGCTGGTTGAAAACATCAAGGCCTAAATACGGCTGTTAGCTTGGAGTACCTTGTCCAGATGTGACTGGTTAAACTCTGTGGTGCCAAATTATGAGATTAGTGTTGTGGATTTAGATCACTGTCTGATTAGTCTAAGAATAACTTCAGTTTCTGAGCTCCGTCTTGGTTACCTGGGTTTTTGGAATAAGTGTCAGGGATCTGGAAATAACCTTAAAATAACAAATAGAAAGCTCACTTAAAGAAAACATGTGCTGTGTGTCCTGACAATCTGTCATCTGTCTAGCCTGTGTCGTTAGGA
The DNA here is from genome assembly GCA_038380795.1 of Pyrocephalus nanus. Classification (NCBI taxonomy): domain Eukaryota; kingdom Metazoa; phylum Chordata; class Aves; order Passeriformes; family Tyrannidae; genus Pyrocephalus; species Pyrocephalus nanus. The sequence goes on along the minus strand of CM076260.1, from coordinate 5,242,965 downwards.
AAATCACTTTTCTTGTGAAGGAGAGGAAGGAGACCAGTCAGAGTCCCTGTGTAAAGAAAAGGAGCTGAAGGAAATTGAGTAGCTCCTGTGAGCTTCTGTGGGCACTCACTGCTAAAAAAATGAGGCCAAGACTGTGAAACAGGATCAGTGCCTTTGGGTGCTTAACTTGGGACAGCTTGGAGAAGACCTGATGTTTAGAGATTGGATGTTCAGCAGCACCTGAAAAGCACGGCAAGGCAGACCACTAAAATGACAGTGTTTGTGACATAAAGGCCTGATGGGAGGCTTTTAGCAAAATGTCTTTTAATTGGCAACACAGTTATGTTGGCAATTATTTATCTTCTCTTTTCCATCCTGTTGCTATGGTTGAATGGAAGCTGGCTTTGATCTGCTGGATATCTTTCTGGAGTCTGGCTAGAGGGTACTCATCTCTCAAGGAGGCCTGGGGAAGATGAACAGCTTGACCTGGGCACTAGCTTTAAGAAATCACTGCAGCAGGGACTTGTTATGGTCATCCAGAGAAAGCTGTGAAAGGTTTTATGCAGCTCTTGCCCTGCAGACATGGAGCCTCTTTGCAGCCCAACTCACTGTTTGTAAGACCTTTCTAAGCATTTTTCAGCATTTCATTCACAACATTTCCTTCCCCTCCAAAATATTCTCCCAAGATTTTTCAGACATTCAGGAAAAGTATTTTTGCCTCACTGAAAAGCTTTGAAAGTGATTTTTGGTTATATATATCTTGGAACAAGTTGTCAATGCAGGTATATCCTGCTTCTCTTCATTTAGAGGGGAAACCCCTGTATTTTTGATTAAAAACACAAATTTCAATCCAAAGTTTCTGCTACTAAAAGTTTCCAGTATTTTGAAGAGCAGCAAGAAAGAATAACTTTAAAAACTTTCAGTCTTTCAGTGTTACAGAAAAATTTCATATCCACAACTCTTCTGGTTACTGCACAGATATAAATACAAAATAGTTTATTCTAAAATAGTTTTATAGTGGACTATTATTTCAAGTGTATACCTCTCCATGCTGCTTTGTGAAAAAAGAAGGTACTTGTTTGTATGAAATAAAGAGAAGAAGGCTTTGTTAGTGCATTGAAAGTTCTTTTTTCCCTTTAGTCTCATTTTCTCTTAACAGTCTTGAGGGGAGAGTCAAGGTACAAAGTAACCCCAAAACTTTCCAGAGAGCTGTGTTGTTTTTTAGGCTTCCAATGTCTTGTTAAATCTCAAAATTAAGAATTAAATCCTTTGCTATTCATTCACTGCTCTCTCAAGGAAATTACTTTTAGGATTATTCATATATGTAATTTTTACTAATTTCCATGTCCAAACCTTTAGGATAATACACATGTGTAATTTTAACTAATTTCCATGTCCAAATTTTTTGCAAACTCATTAAACTTTAGTTCATTCACAGGTATGGAAAAAATATCATGCTCAGGAATTCTTCTTAATAACATTAACTTTGTAACTCATGCAGTTTGGGGACTTAGAAAGTTTCTTCACCTGAGGTTTTTGTTTGTTATTCCAAATTTACTGCCAGAAACTTGACACTTACTCTAGAAACGTTTGTCCAAGATGGGTTCCAGAGATTAAAGACTGGGTTTACTTGAGCAGTGTGAATTTAAGACTATGAACTACTTTCTCTGTCCAAATACTTATTTGCAAGTTCAATTTATGCCCATGGATTTGATTTCCAGCAGAAGTAATTAGGAAAAGAAACGGTTCATTAAGTAATACAAAAAGAAGCGTGGTAGAGAGGTTGAAAAACTATAATCTTCATTTCTGTGCTAAAAGACACAGGTTCAATCTACATTAAAGTCTTGACAACAATTCTAAAATGGTATTATATTGTTATAAAAATGTAGTGAATTCCAGAGCAGTCCTTTGATCCAACTGATATTTGATTTGATTACTGATAATTGGGGCTTTTAATCAGAGAGGGGAGAAAGGTAGGAGTAGTGTTGGGATATGGGCACCATAGTAAATCATTTTGGAGTGGAAATTTTCATATTTAATGCTGGGTGGTTCCAAGGTAGACATTTGAAGCTGAGCTAGTAATGCAGAGGCTCTTGGGGAATCAGTAGCAATGGAAGTTTTTTTTTAAGACATGATTCCTCCAACCTGTTCTAGATGCCCACTTTGAGATGAGAATCGTGTTAAAGTCATGTCCTTTGATCAAATAGGTCTGGGGTCACTAAGTGGTTGAAAAATTTCCAGACGACTTTTCCTTTAAGAAAATGTCCAACTTCAGTTATTAATGTGGACATGATCCTTAATATAGAGAACACGAAGGAAGAGAAAATAAAAATACAATGGATAGATGTGTAATATATAGATATATGGAGGTACAGCTATTTGTGAGATTATTTGTGCCTATTAATACATAGATGTGCTGAAATGACAATGAAAGATTTATGAAATGACAGAAGCTCAACTCTTTAATTTGACCTGATGTAACCAGAGGGAAGAAGGCAAAATGGAGGTGCAGAGAAGGGATTTCCACTATATAGAAATCCTAACATTTGATCTTCATTTGTAAGGAGATGCCCAGGCTCTGTTGGGAGAGACCCTGGTTCCTGTGTCTGCCTAAATGCCACTTCTGCTCCAGCTTGCTGAATGATTTGATTTTGGAAGAAGCAGTTTCAAAAATGGAACTGTTTTCTGCACATTTTCTGGGCTGCCAGTTTTAAATCAACTTCAAGAATTAATCACCCCAAGCAAAGAGTCATTTTGCTCATCCCCTTATTTTGGTTTCACTTCACCCACAGTTACCAACCCTGGCCAATAATGATCCTTTGTGTCCTCAGCCTTTTCTGCTCACTTTGGGGAGTGCAAGTTCAGCTCCAAGAGCTGGGGGCACGTGGTCAATTACCACCATTGCTATAACAAAAAATAATAACTCTCTCAGAGCAAGAGTGTTTCTCCAGCTTGCTTTCAAACAGCAGCTCAAAATCCTCTCCAGCCCTCAAGTAAGAAAGAGTTATGTCTGGAATATTTCACTCCAGCTTTGAGAGAACAACTCTGTGTATTCCTCAGTGTGTGAGCACTGGATGAATGGCAACAGCAGTTCAAACTGTTTATTCCTTTCTTAGCAATAATGTTTAGGTTCATGAAAGCCTTCCAAGATATATAGAATTCCTCATGCTGAGTAAGGGCTCCTTCACTTATTGCTGCTGCTACACACTATGGACCATTCTTATTATACCTCCCTCCCCATTCATACCACTATAGTTAGGGGACCCTCAATGTTGTCATTATAAGCCCCTTATTTTTCAGGGTGTATAATTCAGCTGTAAAAAATTTGCCCTGGGCTGAAACTTGGCACATGAAGGCCAGAGAGAGGATTTTTGTGTTGATTATTTTTTTAAAGCAAGTTTTTAAAATAAAATAAAATAAAATAAAATCTGTTCACCCATATTATGTTGTAAAAAGTGCAGGAAAAAATAGAAGTTAGTGGTTTCAGATGCTTTTTTTCAGGCCTCTCCTGTGTAACTCAAAGCCAGCTTTGTTTTTTAAACTGAAATTTTCCAGGCTATTAGTCCATAATGTGAACTTGTGCCTTTCAGGTTTCTCTTTAAACACAGGCACACACGAAAAGAAGAGCTGAGTTATTTCAATTAGGAATGGGGGCTGCTGTAATTTATTTTATGTGCACTTTTTTCACAAGGATTTTTTTTCTTCCCCCCCCCCCCCTTTCCTTCTGGAAGGCACATGGGTGCCCAGCACCTGAATAAGCGTTGGGGTGAGCCCCTGTGTCCCTGCCTGCTGGTGTCTGGGTCTCCTTGCTGTGGGTCTGATGGATCTCCAGAGAGTGCTGAATTGGACTCTGCTCCCCTGAACCCACTGTCTTGCCCACACTGAATAAATGTTAAGGTGGGACTGAGCTTCCCAAGGGGTGGTTTCCTCAAGGATCAAGCAGGACTGAAATTCAATCTGGAGGAGCCACTGCATTCGGATTTAACCTTCAGGTCTCTTGGAACCCAGTCCATTGTCTTGGCCACAGATTCTGCTCCCGAGGTGGGCTGGATGATATTTGATGCAAATTTGGGTTGGCAAAGCCATGAACGCGAAGGTTTCGAGCCTGTTGACTTTTGAGGAAACTGTGGCCTGGAGTTCAGATCCTGTGTTAAATCACAAGTTGAAATGAATTGGGTGGATGGTGCCTACTTTCCAGCTTGTTAATGGTTACAAAAACTCAGCATGATGGCAGACACCTGCACACCATGGCTGGGGCTGGATGAGCAATGGAGAAGGGCTACGCAGAGGCAGAGCTGTCTGCAAACAATCTGTGTCTGTACAAGGGCAATTCATCAAGTGTTCTTAAATTTTCAGTTTCCCTAGTAGGTTTTTTTTTTGTTTCTCAAGGAAAAACAGGGTCCCTGAGATACAGAAGAATTGGTTAGAACTGGTCTTTTGCTTCATTAAAAGCAAACCAAAAAACAATTCTGGCTTTCTTTAATTTTTAAAAAGTCCGCTGCTTTCTCGAAGAAAAACGTAGACTGGTTTCTTAATTTTAATTCTTGTTTTATTTTTATGGTAAAATCCTATTCTGTTGGAAACTTCTAGGCTTTTTAATATTTATAATAGTTATTATTAGAGAAAGTATTTTTTAGAAGTTCTGCCAAAAAAAAAAAAATCAAAATAAGGTAACATGGACCCCATGCTCAAAGACAGAGGTTTGAAATGATACAGCACTACCTCTTCAAGTGACTCCACCAGATTTTCCTCCTGGTGACAAACTGTCTGTTGGTGGATGGAGGAGGGGATGCTTACCAAGGTGAGCAACTTGAGGTACAATAGGGAGCAGGGCAGAATAGCAGACCCCAACTGGGCAAGACCTTCCTAGTCCTGGCCACAAAGGTAATCTGTACCTCACTGCAACATCCTTTCAGGTATTAAAATTGCCCTCTTTCTCTCCAGTGAGAGCAACTCTCTCTACTATCAGTAGCTCTGAGATCAGGATGCAAGTTCATCCATCCCTTCTTTTTTTTTTTTATTTTTTTTTTCACAGCTGGAGAAACTTGGGTGACTTGCCAGAGGCAGAAAGTAGGAAATGGAAGGGATTGATAGATGTTATTTGTGTGTGCATGTGTGTGCGTGTAGAGGGGAGGGGGAAGAATTGGTCACAGTTGCCTTTCAGCATGTTGTGATCCCCCAGCCAGGCCCTCATGGCTCCCATCAAAGCCCACAGTTCCCTACGTTACCACAAATTTTGGGTTTCCAAGCCAGACATGACTGTGAAATTCCACAGGGTGGAAAGCGGTTATCCCTAACCCTCCTCTCACCTGGTGGCATGGTCTGCATATGGGGTTTTCTGTTCATGCTGGGTGGCCATAGAAGGAGAAGCCTGGACACAAGAACTCCGTGATTTTTCAGGGTGGAATTTTGTCATTCCTAGAGTAAAAAAATTTGTTCTTTTTTTTTTTTTTTTTTTTTTTGGTCATTTCTTTTAGCCAATTAATGCTGGCTCCAGGCAGGGTATGGAGGGGTTTTTTTTGTGTGTGTTTTGCTTTTGGGTTGGGTTTTTTTGGGGGTAGGAGGGAGTTGGTGGTGGTTGGTTGTTGTTTTTTTTTTTCCTCGTTGATTCCACGCTCCTACTGGGGGCTTGTAGGCAGGGAATACCACACACAGAGGCAGGGGCTCCTCCTCACACCCCATGTTGCAGCCACCATTCCTGCAGACAGGGAAGCTGAAATGAAGCTGCCTAGAAAGCCTGTCATCACGGCTCTCTAACCAGCTGGAAGCCGTCCTGCCGAGCGAGGGGAAGAGCCACCCCTTGAGGAGTGGGAGCCCAGCCCCAGCCTGTCCTTGTGGGCAAGGAGAAGCCCAGGGGGAGGACCTGGAGGCTGTTCTTGGTGTGTGACGGCACTCAGAACCCAAGCCATAACAGCAGCACTTTGAAAACAGAAAAGAAACCAAAGTGTCTAATATTGGGTCAAGCCAACGTCTATAAATCAACGTCTGTGAATTTATAAACTGTTCGTAAATTTAAGTGCTTTTTGGAGAGCTGTTTGTTATTATGTCAGGGCTGGGAAGGGGGGTGAGGGAAAGTACTTATATTCGCTCACTGTCTCCCGCTCCGGACTTGCTCCTACATTGTTCGAGCAGGGAGAAGGAGCAGAAGCTGTCTGGGCACAGGGAGGAGTTGAGGGCATGCTGCTGGTGTGCCCCAGAAGCATTTGGTGCAAGATGAGCAGAAAGGATGAACCAGATTGAAACCAGATTTGTGCCCTTCAAATCCCCCATCTGCCCTTTGGCTCTTTTAACCCTCCACCAGCTCACACAGCTTTAAATGAGCCAGAGAGACTTGCAGCAGGAGGGCCTCAGCCATTACCTCCCCTTCCCCCCTGGTGCCTCCAGGAGGGAGCAGAGGTACAAAATCATCTCAGCAGCTCTGCAGCCCTTCTTCCCCCGCGCTCTGAGATGTGGTGACAATCCTCAGTGACTTCCTGCGCAAAGCAGTGGAGTCACAGGAAATTAGATGTCGCTGCTGTTGATGGGAGCTGGTAATCAGTTTTTAGGGGGGAAAAAAGGGGAAAAAAAAAAAAAAAGAAAAAGAAAATGCCTCTGCAATCTTGCTCCAACCCAGGCTGAAGCTTTTTCTGTGGTTCTGCTATATTTGGATTACTTTTCCTCCCACCTCTATTCATTTTTGTTCCTTTCACCACCTGCTGTTTCCACAGCCAGGACAGGGCACCAAAGTGTCCTGAAAGGAGGTGTCCCAGCCTGGTGGGAAGCAGGAAGTATTGGAAGGCCTAAGAGGGTGTGAATAGTTTTGGAAACTGCGTTCACAAAATAAGACATTGTTCTGGTACGGTGCTGCTCATTCAAGTATCTCAACACTTTGCACGCATGAGTGAGTTAAGCCTTATAAAACACCTGTAGGGAAATGGTATCCTCCATTTTATAGGTGATGAAATGGAAGTACTGAAGGAGCTGTGGCCAGATTTCAAACCTGAATGCCGCAAGTTAAGCTTCTAAATCCAAAACAAGGCATTGAAACAAGCGTTCACGATCTATCAAGTCATGCTGATATGAAAGGCATGGCTGTGTGCTAAGCCAAACCCAGGCTCCCTGTTGAACAACCTATTTTTATAAATATAATATAATATAATACACCATATATACAAAGTATTATTATAAAATATATACTCTGGGATGACCCTGCTTGAGCAGGGAGGCTGGACCAGATGACCCACTGTTCTTCCTTCCAACCTGACCCATCCTGTGATTCTGTGATTATATAACCCATATCTATATAATATATATATATATAACCCATGATATATTGATCTGGACAGGCTAGCTTGATGGGCTGCCACCAGTGGTTTGAAGTTCAACAGGGCCAAGTGCCTGGTCCTACACTTCGGCCTCGACAACCTCATGCAGTGCTCCAGGCTGGGGGGCGAGTGCCTGGAAAACTGCCCAGCGGGAAATGACTTGGGGCTGCTGGTCAACAGCGGCTGAGTGTGAGCCAGCATGTGCCCAGGTGGCCAAGCAGGCCAATGGCACCTGGCTTGTGTCAGCAATAATGTGGCCAACAGGACCAGAGAAGTGATTGTCCCCCTGTGCTGGGCACTGGTGAGGTCACACCTCAAGTGCTGTGTCCTGTTTAGGGCCCCTCACGACAGGAAAGACATTGAGGTGCTGGAACATTTCCAGAGGAGGACAATGGAGCTGGGGAAGGTTTTAGAGAGTCAGTCTTTAGAGAGTCAGAGGAGAGGCTGAGGGAGCTGGGATTGTTCAGGCTCAGGAAAAGGAGGCTCAGGGGGCACCTTCTTGCTCTCTACAACTCCCTGACAGGAGGGTGTAGCCACAGGGGGTTTGGTCTCTTTTCCCAGAAAACCAGTGACAGGAGGTTCAGGCTGGACATCAGGAGGTATTTCTTTACAGAAAAGGTTGCTAAACATTGGAAAGGGCTCCCCAGTGAGGTGGTGGATTCACTATCCCTGGAAGTTTTCAAGAAACATCTGGATGTGTCACTTAGGGCCGTGGTCTAGCTGACAAGGTGGTGATCAGTCAAAGGCTGGACTTGACGATCTCAGATATTTTCCAACGTAAACGATTCTGTGATTCTGTGATTGTACCAATATTTTTATACCAATCAGTGGAGACAAACACAGGACACTGAGCAGCTGAATTCTAGTATACAGGTGTGCCTTTGAAGGTTTTCTAAAACATGTGAGCCTCTGCAGTGAAATAAAAGTCCCCTTGGAAGTTCACCTTGCTTCTGAACTGCCTGGAAACACCTGGGAAGAACCATCTTCCTGGAACTCCAAAGCTTAAGGATAGGCAGAGTAGTTTCATCAGCATAGTTTCTAAAGACCGAGGGAAGTTAATCTAAACATTTTTAGAGCTCTAAAAAATGGGTTTGGCATCAGTTAAGTAGCCCTGGGCAAAGATTTGTGGTTAGTTATCTACTTCACTTGAGTTGAGTTGAAGTTCCTCATTTCTGTATTTCATGTCCTGAGTTGACCTCCATGACTTCTGAGGTACTCCAAAGCATAATAACTTTTCCTGCTCATGCATGTTACAGGAATAACCTGTCATGGCCTGTTTGCCAGTATTTACAATGTTTCTTTATGTTATAATGATTGTGTGATCTGGTGAGTTGAATTCTTTAATTTCTGCAGTGCATGTTGTCAGCCTCTCTCAGAAAATTAGCTTACTCTGTATGAAGGGACTGATCCATTCCAAGGATTTAAACATTTTACTATTGTCATATTTATGGTGGCTCTCTAAGCTCTTTTGTGAGGCTGCCAGGCAAGTCTGTATTTAATGAATTTCAAATGTGTGGGTTGGGCACCCTATCCAAACACGCTGCTTTCAGGCTCAGGTATAGGCTCTGGTACCTTCCCCTCTGGTACACAACACTTGTGGTTTTGGTTTCAAGGTTTTAAATCAAGGCTTTTCCCCATAGGAAGCATCACAAGGACAAGCTCTGATCATTTTGGACCAAAACCAATTGAAGGCTTGAAGTGCCCTCAAAAGAGTCTATGCGTACTTCTAAAGAGGTTTGTGAGTTCCAGAGATAGCACAGTTGTAGGGAAGAGGTATTTCATGAAACACAATGCATGCCTACTTTCATCTTCCTGTAATACTCTCACTGCTGAGTTAGTGAACCACTGTATATATAATCATAGAATTCTAGACTCATTAAGGTTGGAAAAGACCTCCAAGATCATCAAGTCCAACCATTAACCCAGCACTGCCAATATATACCAATTATACAGTAAATGTATCAACATCTGCAACCTTGCCCTGCATCTCTTCTTTCTCCACCATTGGCTTCAAACACAGAATCCAGATGCAAGCTGTTTTTACCCCAGCCGAAGGATCTGACTTTCTGGCAAGCTGTGCAACCTGTTGTGTGGGTGGTTTAAAATTCCCATCCCTGTCACAGGATGCAGAGCATCCTCCCTGAGCAGTGCTATTCACTCTATCATTGCACTCTTAGGTTATCCAGTGGCTTTTCTTTGGGAAACAGCAAGGGTTACTCACAAAGGAATAATCTCTTTGGCTTTCAGAAGCAGTTAAAGAGGAGATGACCCTGACTGTAGAGATTGTTGTGTAGAGCCTGTCTTTGTAAAGCTGTGACAGGGAAGACAGCAGGAAAGGAATCCACACATTCAGAGATCTGTGATGAAATGATATTGATGGGGACCTACTCAGTGTTGGGGACCACCCAGTGTTGGGGACCCACCCAGTGTTGGGGATCCACACAGTGTTCTAGCTTGCTGATAATAAATGATGAGATGAATGGGCAAGTTTGCTCAACTTGGAGCACACTGCCTGAAGATCTGGGCAGCGGGGGCTGCTCTCCTGGAGTTGGGTCTTCTCTTAAGCAGAAAGATGCGGAACACTCTTCTCATTTAAATTAAAGAAAAGAGGAAAATTCTGGCATGGTTGTCTGACTCATGGTGCTCTGGAGTCACTGGGGCCACGTCTCCATCTGTTTCAAGATGCAGAAGCAAACCACTGCTTGCACATCATCTGAGGGAAGGCAGGCTAGTGCAGAGAAAAGGCAGAGCTGCAACCCTGACGGATGGAATTAGACCTTCCTGATAGACTCAGAATAGACTTTGCTGCTGACTTAACTGGTAACACATGACAGAGCATGAATTTTCATGGAAGAGACGCTCACAAAGTGAGTAGGAAGTGGCTCAAAGTGAAGTCAGGGAGACAGCTATTTGCAGGGATTTCCTCCTGACAGCATCGTCTAGTGAACGCAGCCAAGGGACTTCTCATGAGTGAAAAAAGCGCCAAACTCCTGGCTCCAAAGTGCAGTTCTGCACAGTCCCATTTGCTAGGCACACTTGGTCCCAGCCTCTGCTGGAATAAAAGGTGAGTCAAAGGAAAATGGTGTCCAGAAGTTCAGAGCAACCCAGACAGCCCTAACCACATGACAGGCCCAGAGGGAAGTTTTAAACCACCCACACAACAGCTTGCACAGCTTGCCAGAAAGTCAGATCCTTCAGCTGGGGGAAAAATAGCTTGCATCTGGATTCTGTGTTTGAAGCCCATGGTAGAGGAAGAAGAGAATGAGGAGGAGGAGTGGGAAATGTGTTCTGCACAGACCAGATTGCAGTTTGATTTGAAGCATAAAAGGAAGGAGTTTATTATTCTGATGGTAATAAGTCATTTCTCCCTATAAGCGTAAAACAACCTTCTACGAGTGGCAGATCAGCCAAGAACAGAATTAAGGCCATTCCTACCATGGTTTCAGTCCAGCCTGCCTTTGTTTATTTTAAAAATAAAACACAGCTCTGTGTTTATTTGAATGGGTAGAGAATAGAAGGAGAAGTTCATCAGCTCCTAATCATGCGGGCTAAAGCAAATCCTTGGCAGCTGAACTCACCATAAAGGGGATAGATGTAAAACTAGCAAGTGTGCTCATGTTAATGGTCAGGTACCTGTGTTTTGGAAAGGCAAAGCTGACCAAATAATCAGGTCTTGAATTTTGGGCCAGAGGATCAAAGTGGTGCTTACATTTGTGGCACTAATGTAGCACATGATCCTGAGTAAATCATGCCTCTCAGTTTTGTTTTCCTCTGCATGGTGACACTGAGAGACAGTGATGCTTGTCTTGGGAAATTCTTAGGGACAAGTTATTCACATTACCGACTCTAACTGTACTTTGGCCACGTGGGCTGTATATGGACTAGCAAATTGAATGGTATTAAGTCTTGGCCTAAGCACTATAACTAGGTTGACTGTGCCATTGAATTGTTGGAACTGTCTCTGGCAAACTTTGGGCCCAGAAGAGAAGTACTGTCAGTACTGTCTGGGAGTTTAGCCCAGGCCAAACACTGCTCTCTCCATAGGCATTTTGGATAGTGTCACCATGTTTGTTCAGACTGGAGAAGAGAAGGCTTCAGGGAAACCTTGTTTTATAGACTTCCAGTACTTAAAGGAAGCTTATGAAGAAGAGTGAGAGAGATTTTTTGCATGGGAAGGTAGTGATAGGACCAAGGGGAATGATTTTAGACTAAAAGAGAGAGACTTAGATTAGGTGTTCGGAAGAAATTCTTGATTGTGAGGGTGGTGAGGCTCTGGCACAGGTTGCCCAGAGAAGCTGTGGCTGCCCCATCGCGGGAAGTGTTCAAGCCCATGTTGGATGAGGCTTGGAGCAACCTGGAATAGTGGAAGGTGTCCCTTCCCATGGCAGGGGGTTGGAACTAGATGGTCCTAAAGTCCTTTCCAACCCAAATCATTTTAGGACTCTATGGTTCATTGACTTAGGATTTGAGACTTGGAGACAATTATGGCACACACTGTTCCACTTGTTCTCAAATGGTGGGTTTAGTTATTAGAACTGATGTAGCCAAAATGTCCATAGAGTGGTCAAAAAGAGGCAACTGTGGGTTATTAGCTGGTGGGTTGAGCTGTGGGATGACTGACTTTGGGGCTGCTGGGTCCAGAGGACAGGAAGGGATGGTTTGGGCCTGTGCTGTCATAGGGAGCTGCAGCAGGAACTTTGCCCTGAAAATTGGCCTGTGCTGCTGCATTCTGTGCATTGGTAATGAGGCAGGTGGGCTGGCACACTCGTAGGCTTGGTGGCATAGCCAGAGCCTGTGGGCATACAAGACAAAATGACATTTTTCACCCTTTTCCTTGTACCTGTTCCATGCTCACATAAGACAAAACAGAGCTGGGGCTGTGGGCACCAGATGACAGTGCTGTGGGAGGAAGATGCGTGGTGGAGCAGAGGATGAGGGTTCTGCTTGTGGCTTCATCATCAGCTCCCTCTGACCTCAGGCAAATTACTTAACCTCATTGCTTCCATTTCCCTTGCTGCCACATGGGGATAATAATACCATCACAGGACGGTTGTGAGCATTAATTAACATATGTAGAGCACTTTGAAGATGAAAAGCTTTTAATGACTGCTGGGGATTATTAAAGCTGTTCATGTTCAGTAAGTGTTATTAAAAAGAAACCAAATCTGAATGCTCTGCACTGAACCTCATCAGTTCCTGGGGCTTGAATGCTGGTGGAAGGACTTGTACACCACACGATGTAATTCCTCAGTAAATTGCCCACGGGCTGAATTTATCGCTGGAAACCACAATCCTGAGAGCCAGCCAGAGGAGTGTTGTCTGCTGTGACTCACTCCACCTTCCCAAAGGGGGAAGAAGGCAGTGGCATGGCTGCAACTGGGTTCTCTTTTGATCTGAGTGGTACATGTTTTCCAACACTCCTGAGCTCATTGAGGAGACTGGGGATTATCTGTGGGATATTTAAAGTAGAAGCATCTGCTACTCTTGGAGACAACCAAGATGCACTGGGATGCTGCCTGAGTGAGGTGCAGGAGCTGGTTTGGGATTGCACAGATTAGGATGGTGCACTGTGGGCAAGTTTCTTGGAGTGGTCTAGCATAAATGAAAGCCTGTGGAGAGGCCAAGAAAAAAAAAAAAAAACAGGCAGAGGGATTTCATATAAATATGTGGTGAAATGCTGAAACACAGACAAACATATGTTAATCGAATGGGCAAGAAGAAAAAAAAAATAATCATTTCAATCTTCCTACGCTTGCCTTTACAGATGAAATGGAATATCTGAAAGGCCGTCTTTTGCTTTTGATCTCTGGCTTTTACTTGGAAATGCTGCTGTGCCCGAGGAGTGATGCTTGTGGTGTAAGGGCTGGTGCTGGGGAACACACAAGTCCGAGCGCTGTGGATTTGCAATGTGACTGCAATGCATAGCTCAGATCTGCCTCAGTTTCCTCCTCTGCCTGATGAACCTACAGCACCTGTCAGCCTTTGACTTTCTAATGTGTCCAAGTGCTTCCACACAGCTTGTGGGTGATGCTAAGAACAGCTTCTCTTTTCTGCATATTTAATTACTAAGGACAAGATGTTGACATCCCATAGTGACTCAAGGTAACACCAGGTTTTAACTCCACTAAGACTTTAGCCAACAGCTTTCCATGAAGGTTATCAGTGAGAACGATTTGCTGACAAATTGGCTGATTGTTTGGTATGGGTTTTCTTTATTTGAGGTGCAATTGATATAACATTATTATTACTACTATTATTATAATTATCTTTATTATCATTGATATTATTATTACTAACACTGATTTTAATAATACTGTGGTTATAAGAACACTTTGCTCACAAAAGAGAGGCATGGCTGTGCTTGCACATGGACTTTACGAACCTATTTAATGAAATCTGTTCATTTTTCCCAGTTGTATTAATTTCCCTCTATAGATAACAGTAATAAATAATTCTAATAATTGCAAAGGTTTTTTCCATATCCCCTGTTTTTTACAGTGGATCTCGTGGTTTTTCATGTGGCTCCACTAGTGAGATTGGCACTAACATCCATAACACAGGACAGAGCCCATCACCAGTGCCCAGCCTGGGAGTAATGTTGATGCCCAATTCTATTTGCTATAAACCAAATTAAACATATTCAATGCTGCTCCAGGGCCCACAGACAGATAAAGTAGGGGAATGCCCTACTCTATTTTGTTACACTTGGAGAATACTCCAAAATGCCCTTGTACAAGCTGCCACTTGGAAAACCACACTGCAGATTAATCAGTAATTCAAGATTCCACGAGCCAGCACTGCTCATGGGCAGCAGATGCACAAACATCCCTCAAACTGAAAAATCTCCCAGAAATCTGTCCTTATGCAAAAAAACAGATCTGACGTGGTTTAATAATGTCACAAGGGCAGGCAGGTGACATTCTAGAGGGAATTCTGAAAATCAGGTGTTTTTTTCAGCTTTAAAGTGAAAACGGCACAGGATTGCAGTTGTGATGTTATGTGGAATGATAGTATGACCCTTCTGGAAGGGGCTTTTCAACATCTGTGGACACACAGATGTTGAAATTAATGGACAAGTCTTTAAAATTCCATTTGATTCCCCAAGTGGCTTGATTTTCTTGGCCCAGCTTCATCCCACCCCTCTGGAACAGCCCTTTTTTTCCCACCTAAGACCCAAATTGCCCCTTGAAAGTATTTATTTTTTTTCCCTGATGATGCAGGAAACCTTGGGATTATACCACCAACAAAGATTTCCCAGTTGAATGCCAACTGTGTTGTGGGATCCCACTGAAACCAGTACCTTCACATTTGTGGGAAACGGATTTAAGACTGGTTAGGTTGTCATGAAAGGGTTTCCTTCTTCCTTCCTTGGCCCTCAGTGTGCTGGGAACCACTTTGCTTCTTAAATAAGATAGTGTCAAACTGCTCTTTCAAGCCTGTTGATGCCATGCCTGGACTACTGAGGCATGGGTCCCCATGGACGTTTAATCTCTTGGCAAGATTATTCTCATCCCTGGGGACACTGGAAAATGAAGGCTCCTCTGCTACCTGCTCTCATCTGCTTTCGTGGTGGGGCAAGAGTGAGAATTGCCATCTGACTGTGAGTACAGCCCTTTGGAGAGAAGACTTGGAAAATCTGGTGGTGTGAATGGTGCCCCCCCCTGTGCATCTCCCTTGTTTTCTGAGTCCTCCTAGGGGTGTGGAAAGGGGTGCAAGATTCAGGCTGCAGCTCTCAACAAGAGCTCACAGAATCACAGAATCATGAACAAGAGATCATAGAATCATAGAATCATGCAATGGTGTGGGTAGAAAGGGACTTTTGAGAGCATCTAGTTCCCACCCTTATGCCATGGGCAGGGACACATAAGCTGGCCTTGAACACTTCCAGGGATGGGGCATCCACAGTGTCTCTGGGAAACCTGGCTTTCTTCCACTTTCAAAGACTGTGATACTCAACTGCCTCCTTTTGTTTTTTTTCTTCCTTTTGTTAATTTTTCTCCCCTCTCCCATCCCACTTCAGTATGACTTCTAAAGGGTTCCTGCCTCTGAAGCTTAGTGCTTGTCCATGAGAAGGAACTACATTACACCGAGGGCTGCTATTTTCGGCAGGTGAGTTGTAGAGTGGGAAAAAGCTGCCAGAGAAAATGAAGAAAGACTGGTGTTAAAATGAACGGGCTTGATTCTGAACTCACTCTGGCTTTACACTGCTGTAACACAACTCACTTGAATGGAGTGTTTTCCCTGATTCATAATGATGTCAGTGAGAAGACAAACCGAGCAGTTTAATCCCAGGCTTTGGCAAGAACCTTCATCTCCCTTTAATGAGTGGAGGTCCTTTTCATTAGACTCTCAAAGACCTCGGTGTTGGGTGCCAGCACAAAACCCTAGATAGGCAGACGTTTATGTAATGGCAGCAGGCAGAGTGCTCTGGAGAAATGGAAAAGGCATTTTAATCGTGGTATTAGGTTGGATTCTGCAAGACAGTATGGAAGGCATCAAGATGCGAATGCCATAACAATCTGGACTGTGTTACCACCGCATTGATCTAATATTGCGATGTAGTAATAGTAATTTCAGGGATATCTTGCAAAAATGCACTCTGAGTTACAATGGAAAAAGTAGGGGGGAGGAGAGGGGGAAGAAAGGAAAAGTTAAAGCCTGCTCAGCTGCAAACATGGGAGCAGCTTTGTATTCGGCACTCCTAGCTCTGAAGTCTCTGCTGTCAGCCAAAAGCAATGTCCAAAGTTTCCTTGGAGAATCCAGGGCTGAATTGCCCTCTCCAGTTATTAATTTATATACAAATCAATTGAGTGTCCCCTATTAAGGCATCTCTGGGCTCTGCATCCCATCTAAAAACAAACATATGGTTGCTCTATGGAGTGGTCGAGAAACTTGGCTGGGGAAGAGACAGGCAAAGCCAATGGAAAGCCCCCACTCCTGTTTTGCTTCTGAGCAGCAAGAAATTTGGTGATTGCAGAGGGGTTAATGAAAGACACTGCCTGTGCTCAGCTCTTATCTCAGGTCTATATCAGCAGTGAGTTGGCTCCACCCAACAAAGGGCAGAAACATTTCACCAACACCAGGCTTGATACTGCCAACAACCCTTTGGAATAAGCCTGGCTGTGTGCTTTGGAAGGGTTATTCCCAGATCAAAGGCCTGTATTCATGATAAACCTCATCTCTGAACACATTATGCATACATATCCCACATTGCCCAGGAGAGCCAGTACCACACACCACGGAATCACAGAATGGTTTGGGCTGGAAGGGACCTTATGGATCATCTGGTTCCAGCCCTTCACTGCAAGGGCAGCTGGGAGGAATGCAGCTTGCACAAAGATTATGAAACATTCTCTTGGCTCTACAGGTATCCCAAAGCTGGCCATGAAGATGTCCTGTAGCAGTGGAGTATCTACAGGAGGATAACATGGTCTTGGGACATCCCTTGAGCTGCTCTAATGCAGACATACCTGATGAGATGGAAGAGCTGGTGCAAAACACGGCTGCTGATGGAGCAGGTGGGGGGTGTGGTTGGAATGTTACAGGAGCATTGCTTGGGTTCACAGCTGAAGTTGATACAACCTGGTGAAGTCAAAGAACCAGAGAATCATTAAGGGTGGAAAAGACCTCTAAGATCGTGGAGTCCAACGGTTAACCCAGCACCACCATGTTCCCACTAAACCATGTTCCCAAGTGCCACATCTGCACATCATCTGAATGCTTCCAGGGATAATGACACCACCGCTTTCCTGGGTATCCTGTCCTGATACCCAACAACCCTGTGGGTGAAGAAATTTTTCCTAATAACCAATCTCAACCTCCCCTGGTACAGCTTGAGTCTGGTTCCTCTTGTCCTGTCACTTGTTCCCTGGGAGCAGAGACCAACCCCCCCCGTAACTCCACCCTCCTTTCAGGGATCTGTAGAGAACAACAAGGTCCCCCTGAACCTTCTTTTCTCCAGGCTGAGCCCCTCCAGCTCCCTCAGCTGCCTCTCATCAGACTTGTGCTGCAGACCCTTCCCCAGCTCCGTTGCCCTTCTCTGGACTCTCTCCAGCACCTCAATGTGTTTCTTGTCATGAAGGGTTCAAAACTGACCCCTGGATTCGAGGTGAGGCCTCACCAGTGCCAAGCACAGGGGAACAGTCACTGCCCTGGTCCTGCTGCCACACTCTTGCTGACACAGGCCAAGTGCCATTGGCCTTCTTGGCCACCTGGGCACATTGTTTTCATTCTGGTTGGACCCTTGGATTGACTCTCCTGCTCTTCACCCACTGATGTTGCCCACCACTGTCCACAAAGCATTTTCATTCTGATATAGGGAGGCTAATAGGATGTCACGTACATGTGCCAAATTACTCACACTCTTTACTATATCAGAACCTGCATGATCCAGTGTGGGAAATGAAGGGCCTTGCACTTGCCATTAACTTTACAGCATTCATATTTTTTTATTTTATTTTTCACACCTGTCATACTTTTGTGTCCTTAGTACTGTGCAGACCAAGAAGAGGGCCTGAGTTAAAGTTTATAGGAAGGTGGGGTTCTTTCATTTCCTTTCAACTTCCACAGAAGAAATAGCCATGCAGCCATTAGTGAAGTGCAGAGGTGTTGTTTAAGACAGCAAAACCAATTGTTTAGGGAAAGAAATAGTAGTTAGGAACAGAGAGAAGAAAGATATGAAAGGACAGTCTATGAGTCATAGAGTTTGGCTTCTAAAAAGTTACTTAAAAGTAAAGTTAAGCTCAGGCTAAAAATGCCAAATAAAACTTTGGTTCCTTATCAACCCTAAAGATCAAGGCTCAGTTTTGTTCTATTTCTTATTTTGGCCACCCCGATTTTAGATTTGATCCTCCACTCAGTGAAAAAGTGTTAAACCAGCCTTTCCCTGTGCTGTACAAGATCTACAGCAAAAATGGGATCACACAGGTAGTACACACAGTAAAATGTACAAAAGATAGTAGATATAATTTTAAATTGCATGTTTAAAAAACATTAAAATTATGAAAATTACAATAATGGCGCCTTTTTTTTTTTTTGCCCCCTTATATTTAAATCATCCCAAAGAACATGTTTGAAATATCTTAAAAGTTGTGAAGTTTCTCACTGTCTCTGTACCACGGAGGATCCTGCGAGCTCTGAAGCGATGTTGCCACCTTGTGGAACGGGAAAAATCTCCATTCATTTAGGGAAAAAGAAAAAAAAAAAAAAAAAGGTTACTAGTTTTCCCTCCTTGTACTTGCTGCCTAATTAGAAAGAACAATCTTATGAGCTGGGAGGGAAGGAGACAACAGGCTGAGAATGTTCAGGGAAGGAGCTGCAGTTGGAGCATCCATTCCTACACTGGTCATTCTCAAAAAGAAGTATACTGTCCTTGATTTCCTTCTTTTTATTTCCCATCCACTGCACCCATTTTTCCTGACTTTCTTTCTCATGAACTGGTCATCTGCCCTTCTCTTGCACATAAAACTCATAATTTTCATAAAAGGCCACGGATTATCATCCAATGAGAAACAAAAAGGAAGATCCACTGGCTTTTATGCTCTGTGGTCCTGCAGTCATTGCAGAAGCAAAACTCTCATTGACTTAGGGGCAGATCTGGTTTCTGAAGCCACACTTCTCAGTGAGATTCATAAAAGAAACCTTCAAGAGCTGTGGGTACCTGCCCAGCTTGTGTGGGCCAACGCTTTGCAGAACACACATCACTTTTATGCTCAGGAAATCAAAACTGGGCACAGGGAAACGATCACTTTAGCTTTCAAAAAGAGTGAGTGCCTGACCTGGAATTTGCAGTATTTAATTTCAGTGTGGATAGGGAGATTTGGCTGTGCTGGGCAGGAGGATGCAAACCAGTATCACCAGGAACGGCGGCTCTGTCACACATGGCCTCGCTGGCTAGAGGGCAAAATCCAGATTCCTCACACATTTACCTTCTTTCTTCCTCTTAATAGTATCCAGGGCTGACCTGCAGAGTGGGGAATTTAAGGGAGGTTCTCAGAAAAGTTTAATGCATGGAGGGATTATCCTACCTTTTTTCTATTAAGTTTTAACTTTCCTAAGCTACTCCATCTCACCGGGGCAAAGGGGTAATATATTTTGTATCTATCAGCGGACCCTAAACACCCATAAATTATTATTATCAGGGATTCTAGAAGCTTTTTTTCTTTTAGTAACAACAATTTGTCTCTGGCAAAGTAGGATTTTTCATTTAAAACCTGTCTTAATTAAAAACTAGAAGTTTCAGTTTTCAACAAATACCCAAATAGTAGGATTTTTCTGTATTTCATTATTTCTCTTTTCTTCTATCTTCTTCTGACCTTGCTGCTTTTTGCAGTAGTGAAACAAATTGAATAGAATATAAATAAAATAAAATAAAACAAAACTATTTTAAAATACAATTTAAACAACTCAATTGAACCCCAAAACGTAACATTATTAGAAGAGGGATACAAGAGTGTAGAGAGAAGACAGAAAAGAAAAAAAGGAAATAGCAATAAAAGCACGTCGTTTTAACTCTTCCCCTAAAATAAATGAAAAAATATTGAAGCCTTTTTTTTTTTCTTCAGATGAAAACTCTTCACTGTTTCTGTTTCTGGTCAGCACTATTTATAAGTGATCGCCGCTGAATCGTTCAGCCTCTGGCAACGCCGGCATCCGAGCGGCGGTGGGTAAACAGCAGCTCCCGTCGTACAATGTGAGTAACAAACTTCCATTTACAAAATATGTTTACCCCCACTATGTGCTTGGGCATGAATGCTACCTTCTTTTTTGTCTCCAGGTCTGGATTTCCCTCCAAAGAGTCCTGGAGAGCCCTAAGAGCTCCAGCGCTTCCCGCGTACGTGCGTGGACACACACACACAGAGCGGCTTCGGAGCCTCCCACCTCCCCACCGGGACATGGTTTAGCAAGTTATAAATCCAAACCCATCCCAAGAAAGAAGGTCTGGGCAGCATGGCATTCCTGCTTCATGCTGCCTATGGCCCTGAGGCTTTGGTGCTAAAGGAGTAAGGGGAAAATTGGTGATTCTGTTTTTTTTTTTTTAAAAAAACAACCCAAATCAAACTGTTGGATACTGAGGTTTGGGCCACCCCAGCAAGTTAAAGGCACTGGGGGATCCTGAGCCAGCTGATAAAAACACAGTGCCATGATAAGCTCCTCTTCAGTGGTACTCTGGGGGATGTTGGGGCCTGAAACTAGAGCATTTCTGCTTGGGCCATCCCTCTTTAACCCAGCACAACCCCAAAATCCTCATTTGCACCAGACACATTGCTAAACCTCTGGGCTATTCCCATCCTAGCAAGTAAATGGGATGGCAGCTCGAAATACACCCCTTCTATATTAGCCTACATTGATTCACTTTGAAATGCTATGGATGTTTCGGGCAGGATCAAAGTTGAGCTCGTGTCCACACCAGTTCAGCACTGGGATAAACACATCCCTTGAATAGAGTCAGATTTGCCCAGAAAAGAAAAGGAAAGAAGGAACATTTACCTTCAATGCTATAAGATTTTTATATGTCCCTCTCTTTTAGATCATAGGGAAAGAAATTTATTCTCCAGAGCCTCCCTTTAAAGAGATGGATTCACAGAAATTTTTGACCTGGTGTGTAGTTTAATAGTAATGATAATTTCTTCTTAGGTCATATTTTACCAGGAAACAAGTCAATGTCTATAAAAACACTATAATGAATGGATAAAATAATTCCTGGAATTTTTTTCTTGCCCTTTTTCTTGTACAAGGCAATTCTTCTTTGCAAAGACAAATTCCTGGTAATAGAGGTGCTGAGGCATTGAAAGGCACAGTAGGCAGTTTCATGGTCAGTGGCATACTTTTATTTCAAAATCATGCTGGACAACTAAGATAAATACATGGGCAGAGTTTGCAGATTAAGGTAAAAAAAGCTTGTAGGCAGCTAATCAGGCCTGGAAGATGAACTCGTGCCTTGAGCCATTTACTCTCCAGCAGGTGCAATAGGGTGCAAAGGGGTGACCAGTTTTACAATTCCAAGTCTATGGTGCTACTGGGAGCAGCATGAAACTCCCCCAACAACTGTGTGAGTGTTGGTAACCCTGGGCTTGAGCAGTGATTCTGTGGTTTTTGGGTTTTCCCTTTGTCCCTCCCATCCCAGCCCCATCTTCCCCCCTGCAAACATGACAAACCCTTCCTGAACAAATGACTTGAAAATGCTGGAGTTTGGACTATCAGATTTTTCCTTCAGACCAGTGAAGTGGAAGGAAGGAAAAAACCACCACCCACTAGAGAAGGAACATTTAAATCATCAAAATGAAATAAAACAGAAGCTGGGCAAAGCTGTTTTTAATGAAGGCCATTACAGGGAGAGGTGGCGTTTTCCTTCCCTCTATGTTTGTGTGTGTGCAAACCCTTTTCTATCCGGTCACAATCAGGGAGCTGAAAAATCTGTCTTTAATTGCACATGTAAAAATAATCACACAGGAGACTAAACCAGCATTAAAAATGTGGATTCTTGACTTGTTGCCTTGGCATGGAATATCTTTCTATTGAACTGCTTATAAAGCAGTAAACTATGAGTCAAAATTTCTTCAAGAAGATGCCTTTTCTTGTTATGGTTATTTTACTTCAGAGGGTGTTTCTTGGCTTCGCCAGAAAAAGGAGATGGTGGGGAATGTTTGCTCTGTCTTAAAAGATGCCTTTGTTTTTAATTATCCTCACTGCAAAATACAGTGAGATCTTTCTGCTTCTATTTTTCTTTTTTTTTTTTTTAGCTAAGATAAAATTCTCAGCATTTCAGCAATATTTTCCTCCTCTGCAGCTTTTTCCCATTTGAACTGTTATTTATTACTTCTTTACTACCTTTCACGCAGTTAAATGAAAATCTTGATGCTTAATGGTGAAAACACCCTAAAGGAATTTAATTTTGTTTTCAGGGTAATGTCACCCTCAAAAGAACAATCTACCTCCAAACAATGAGAAGTTGTTTCTCCAATCCCACCTACCTTTCTCCTCCTTCCTTGAGTCTTCTGTTGAGTTTCAATCCCGCTAAGGGAAAAGGGGTATTTTGTTAGTTTGAAATCAGATTGCTGTTGCCTTTTTAGTACCTTTATAAATCCAGGAACATTAGCTGAAATGCAGTCTAGTGCAAAATGTTTCCTTTCTATGGGACCTAACACATTGAAGGGTGCCAGTAGGTGGTCACTGTTCATAGACTTTAAAATGCAGATTAAGCCCAGCTGAACTGTGCCAAACCTTGTTCAACCCCGTTGAAGTCCAAAATAAATTCACACCTCCTCATTTCTGTCCTATTAATCAATCAATTCAAGAAACTGCAGTCTGTGGTGGGTATCAGTCAGAGACTTGTCTGTTCACTTGGGCTGATGCACAGAATAAATGTTTTCATATATTTTAAAATTAATTTTATTTCCTGTGTCTATATTTTTAATTTTGTTTTCTTTTGCAAGAATGCAACTGTGACTACCTGTTGTCAGGAAGACCATAAATTTCAAAGTTAAAATAACATTATATTCCAGTATTTGTTTTTCAGGGGAAAAAAATCAAAATAGCAATCTAAAAAAAATAAAGAGGAAACTGTGAACCCTGCTTAGTATAAATGTACAATAATAAGATTTATTTTTACTTTGGCTGTTTGAAACTTCTCTAAGTTTATGCCAACAAACATAACTAGAGTCCTAGAATGATCATAATCCATCCACACCAAGTACAAAGAAGGGTTTCTCTTTTTTATGGAGACTTGACTTTCCAAAGTTAAATTGTCACATGAGGCAAGGGCAGCATTAGCTGATATTAATGACCTCTAATTCTTTGCACTTTTAATATTCAGGCTTCCAAGAGCTTTTCACAGAGCAATGAGATAAGCATCCCAGGAGCCCCATGGAAAAGGGAAGAAATATTCTCTCCATTCTGTGCCTTGAAACTAAGGCACAGAGAAATTTAGGCAAAATCTGATGTTAAGGGAGCGGCAAAATTCAGATGGCTTCTTGTTTCATCCACAAGAAAAAATTCCTTCCCCATAAAATAATAATAATAACTGCTTTCATACCAAGGAATCCAGGCAGGATGGCAAAAGAGCACCTCCTAAGCTGATACTTCCCTCGGCATTCCCTGGTTTGCCAAAACAAAAGGGGTCCTTGGGGAAAAGGTCAGCGTTACAACATTGTGCCTGTGAGAAACCAGTGCCTCAAAAGTAGCAAAATTCATCACCACTCATCCTCAAAAAGAGAAGGCAAATGAAACAACTACCAAAAAAAAAAAAAAAAAAAAAAAAAAAAAGGCAAATTAAGCAACTAGATCTAAATCAGTCCATTCAGGATGTTGCCAAACTTAGATATATACAGTTGTGTAGTCATCCCTTTGCTCTTTTGTAATTTGTCATCCTAGGAATTCATAATACACGTTATCTGACATGACACAGCATAGACAAGATGTCCAGAGAATTAACTGTGGTGACTCAGATGTAATTCCTGGGTGGTAAAAGATATTTTGTACTTCATTATTGAACATAATTCAGTTAATATTTTTTATATGCACCCAATGCTTTTTTTATTGATGTTGCATTTGATTTGCCGCTTTAATATCTGGTGAATCTTTTTCAGCTTTGATGACCTTTGATAAACCATTATTTGCTCCCCTCAATCTTTTCCTAGATCTTCTGCAAATAGGTTGAACAGCACAAGTCTTACCTCATCTTTCTGTTGGGTATCATTCTTCAAACCAACGGTTTATTTCAGTCCTTACCTTTTTTCCAACCTTTCAATCATTAATCCATGTCAAGATCCTTCTTATTAAACCATGAAAGGTTAATTTCTTAAAAATAAAAATACTTTGCTAGATCTAGAATTCAAGTTGCTCAGAGCACTGTCCAATCTGACCTCGAATGTTCCCAGGGAAATTTAATACAACGTCAACCAGTGTGCATTAAAGAGAAGTTAGAATATTATCTGGCATTCCCAAGATGCTGTTTGGATCTTTAAAAAAAAAAAAAAAAAAAAGATAACTTTATAAATGCTGTAGTCTTCTCATCTACAGTGAAAATACCTATACAGTGAAATCACTATATAGGTGGTGGATCCCATATCACAACTGGGAGGTTTGCTGCTTTGTGAGTGAGTTTCCTCAGAACTTGTGAGTGAATTACATCCAGTCTTGGTTGTTTCTTACTGTTACATTTTTTTGGGCTTCTTCTAAAATTTCTGCTAATAACTGTTCATCTTGACACAGCCCTTGAGCTTAATCCACCACAGAGGAAAATTTTGTTGTAAGAGTCTCTCACCACTTCTCAAAAAAAAAAAAAAAAAAAAAAAAAAAAAAAGAGTATTTTGCTTTTCTGCTGTGGTCTTATCTTGTCTGTCTTTTCATTGAATCAACTGTTACTTCTTTGGACTCTCTGATTTTCAAAGAAAAGTGTTTGGAATGTTTTTCTTAGGGTGTTTTTAAATGGTTTTGGCATGAATTTCCTCAAAGTATTTCTTGTCCTGCTTTATTAACATTTCATATTTAATTGAACATAGTATTTGCTGCTGTTTTTCCTTCCTTTATAAAAAAAACTTCTGAGCTTTTAAAGGGGGGTAAAATCATGAGAAATTTTAGGGAGAATTTTAGTTCATCAATATCATAAATCATTACAGTACCTCATCTTTAAAAGTCTCCATAGCAACTGCAGTCATTTCAGCCTTTTAGCTGTGTCTTTCTATTTCCTAAAAAAACCCTGACCTCCTCATTTTCAAATGGTTCAATTCTTAAAGTTAAATATTACAGTGGTAGGTATCTTTTTCCTTGCTATTTTGCAGTATGGATGCTGTGTCTTGCTGAGACTTAAACAAACTTATTCACTTTTTCCTGTTAGTCCCACTGTTTTTGTAGCAGTTCTGCAGAAATTTTTGTAAATGCAACATTGGCCATAATTTTTTAGAACAGAAAGGAAATGCCCATCATAATGATGATTATTAGAGGGTCTACTTGGGAAAAAAAAAAAAGGCAAATATTTTAAAGAAGAAATTAATTGATTGGAAAATACCCCCCCCCCCTTTTTTTTTTTTTCTTTCTTTGGAGAAGAATGAAAAAAGGGAAAAGAAAAAAAATATTCAAATATGAAAACCTTCTCTTATCCTTTTAAGTTGAAATGAAACACAGCTTTCCCATTCCCTAACATGTGAATGGAATAAGATTTTACTATGGAATCACTTACTTTGCCTCTGGAAACCTAGTCCTCAAGGCTTGGAATTGTGTCTTAAAGCCAAGAAAAGCCAGTGCCATTTGTCTCTCCTGAAGCATATAAAGAATTTGGGGTGTTAGGACTACTCAAATAGTTTGGAAATAGCAAAACACAGCCTTCTATAAGACACTTTGATTAATATGCAGTAGCTTATCAAAATCTCAGCTCCTTTTAAAGCTCCAGCAGAAATAACTGGGTAATTAAAAATCCCTAGGAGCAGCAAACAACTGTTTAATGAGCCTTGATCTGGCTGAAATGAGCTAATTTACCACAGTGCCTTTAGCTGCCATTTGCATATGACCACAAAAGGTTTAGCATGGTGACCTAATTGTCACAGCAAAAGCTGAGCTTGGCAAAGGATGTTAAAGAATTGCACTCTCCAGCTCCATTTGACCCCGTGGGAGAAAACTTCTCCCTGAAATGTGAATTTAAATTGTTTATAAGTAAGTCTTCCCCTTTCAAACGTAATTCTGTGTGGGCATGACACAGCAGCACGGAGTAAAGGAAATTAGGTGATACAAAGCAAGGGTGCCAAAGAAGTAAACTCCATAGAAAATAAAACTGTGGGAGATGGAGAAATGTCTAGTGGAAGGTGCCAACTAACACACTATTCAGTGATGTGAGACCTTCCTCTCTTTCTGCTTGTGCAGCTGAAGCGCAGATGTTTCACTGTGGGTGCTGAGTGCCTCACTCCTCATCATTCATCATGGAATGTCCATCCATACCACAAATTCATCTGGACAGTATAAAGCCACTGGAGTCAGCCAGCTGCAAATATAAAACCTGAAAGAGATCCGGTGGAAGCAGCTGATAAAATGTTGGACCAACAAGATCAGAGCTTTGACTGAAGGATATTGGTGTCCAACTTGTGGCAAATTGTGAAGGTGAGAGGAAACGGCCTAAAGTTGTACTAGGAGAGATTTAGATGAGATATTAGGAAAAATTTCCTCACTGAAATGGTGGTCAGTCATTGGAACAGGCTACACAGGGAAACAGTGGAATCACCCTCCCTGGAAGTGTTTAAAAGGCATGTGGATGTGACACTTGGGGACATGGTTTAGTGGTGAATGTGGTGGTAGTGGGTGAACAGTTGGACTCCAAGATCTTAGAGGTCTTTTTCAAAGCTTAATGATTCCATGAAATCTAGGACACTATGTGGAGACCTCTGTGGAAAAAAATGACTAATCATGAGTGAGATACATGGCTACAACATGTCTCTTGATGTCCTCAGCTGCATGGACAAAGAGGTGCATGTAAATCTGTGGTGGCCTCCTATAAACCCAGGCTGGATCTTTGACCAGACATCTGTACTTGACTCAAGCCTAAACTAAAAAATCTGCCAAGCCTTCATTGACATCTTTCATATCGTGCCATGTGAGCAGATGCATGATGAAATAGAGAAATATGGACTGGAAAAGTAAAGGGGAGATAACTGAATACCAAAAGGTGAACTGTGGGGCCAGGAGTGGGTTTAACAGTGAGGTGCCTTAAGGACTAGTCAGCATTTCCTGATGATCTGTGTACATATGGGAGGAGAATACCATGGCTGTCCACTGATAGAAACTGGAGGAGAATCAGGATCAGGCAAGGAGATGTAAAGTTCACTGAGTTCTAAAATGCTACTGGCCTTCAGCTGGAATGGAGTACATATGTTCTGCTCACATAGGGAAGGAAATGAGGTCTCTGTTTTATGACCTGCCCTCCTGTACTTGTGGGGCCCCTTGGGCTGTGCAGTGCTCAATGTGAAGGTGAAATCAGTGGGTTGGCTTCCCCAAGGCCATTCTTGCATGCAAAGAGTGTGAGGAAACCCTCACCTCTTAAGTTCAGTCACAGAGGGCCAAATGTGCTGCTGTTATTTGTTGCAGAGAGCCACTGACTTCAGCAGGGCACCATCAATACCTGTTAATAAAGTGTCTGAGCTGTGGTTTCACTGAGAAATTGTTTGTGTTTTGTGTTTAAATGGTCAGGCTAAAAATGCAAGGAAGAAGCTGAAAGGTTATTTGAGGACAACAGTCCATCAAATCAGGGATTTCCCACTGTGTGGTAATCACAGGTATCAGCTTATTTTGTGGACAGTGTGAGGAAAATGTAGTTGTTACAGTGTGTTATCAGCAAGAGCTACTCAGACATGCTTGTGGTTGGGCTGGGGGACTGATGCTAATAATTCAAGTTATCCCTATTTAAGCTTTAAAAGCCTTCTATTGTGGTGAGACTAGAAGCCTCAGGAAATGTTTGCACAAACTCAGCAAGAAGGGAAGTTATCACTGGTTTCAACTCTTTTATAGCTCATGTGCTAAAAATGACTAATGCTTGGAGATATATGGGGTTCTTATTCAAGGACACTTATCTGTTACACAATTCTTATCCTTCTGCCAACCAAGGAAACTTTGTCACTATTTTGAGTAGTAGAATAATCTAAACTGTCCAAATAATTTACTAAAAACTCAAAAGTCTGTGGGGTCTCATCTAGTGGTTATTTATATCTGTTGGTACCAAACTGCCATCAAACTCCATTATCTTAAGTGGTAGCATTTGTGCTCAGTACATTTGTTTTAAATCACACCAATTAAGGAGGACTGCTATTATCCCCACCTTTCAGGTGGAATAGGAAGCTGAGAGAATCAAAGCTATATTGGGTACCTCAAAGCTATATTAGGAGCCTCATGCTCGTTGGGTGGAGAGGAGAAGAGGAATATAAATAAACAAACAAAAAAAACCCTCGTGCAAGTCCTTGTGGAAATTTCCTACAAAGCAGAACAGCAACGAATAAACATAGTCCTACATCTCTGAAAGTTGTGATCCCTACATTCCTACTGCAGGATCTCAATCCATGTGAACTGTTCAAGTCTGTGGCTCAGTAGACTTGAATCTGTGTTCTCAGACTCCATGTGACCCCACTGACCCAAACACCTCTTTTTCTCCCGAGAGAACAAAGTAGTGATGAAGAGAGTGATAACCTCAAATGTGTTACAATGGGAGTGTAGGGAGGAATTCAGGTTTTGTTAAATAAAACAAGTGCTTGAATATTAAAAACTTTTATCCTCCGTCATTGTAAGGCAATTTCCCTACCTTTAACTAACTCATCTTTGGAACCACATGAAAGATGCTAAACTGAGCCCATGAGCAACTAAACCCTGCAGTTAGTCAAAGAAAAGGGACAGAGCAAGAGTCCTGTGCAGGTCCTCTGTTTGGCCAATCCCTGTTTACAGAAGAATCTCTGCATCCAGTCAAACCCTTTTCACTGCATGAAGCCTCTGACTGACCTGATGAAAACGGCTCCTTTCCTGGTTTGAGGAATTTTAAGCCCATTCATCAACAGACTGTCAGTTTTTGGCCTTAAAATGAGATTCTTCCTCTATGGAACCCCCCCCCCCCCCCCAACACAAATGTAAGTTTTATGTAACTACAGCTAGGTATCTTAATACTGCAAATAATCTTCAAAGTGAGTTATATCTTGTCCACAAAATCTATCAGGATGAATTACAAATGGGCCTTACAATTTGTTGAATGTTAAGCATTTTTGTAGAATTATGCAACCCAGTGGGTTTAGTTATTATTAGTAGAACATAACTCTGCAAGATGTTTCCAAAGTGACATCTTTTGGGGATGGTAGAGGGCTGCAAGATTCCTGGACTCAAATCACTCCTCTAGCCCTGGGACTGGTCCCAGACTTCTTATCTCTGGGATGAGAAGAGGGAATGTCTCAATGCAAATCTGGTGTGCCATTTTCTTGTGGGTCCAAACACATTTATAGTGGACAAATTAGCTGATTTGCAACTACTGTGTCCCTTAGTTGTGACCATCACATCCATACAAACATCCTTCCAGCATACACAACCACAGAACTTCTGAACAATTTGCCAGCTCTGATATTCCAGATAAAAAATTCAGCAAATTGAACAGTTTTTCCCTGGCATGTAAGGCAGTAAGGAGACACCTGATGTTCATTATTTTTTATTACTACCAGTCTTGTCTGGCCATAAAAAGCACTATAAACAATGGCCAGTCTGTGGATTGTCTTAGTTAATGTATCATCATTACTTCAGCCTCAGTCTTCTACCATCAGTGATAAGTAGGTCTCCAGGAAGAAACAAAATACAGTGCCAGAAATTAAAACAAAAGATTCTGAAAGCCAAAGCAATTTGAGCATCAATCTTTAAAAACGAAAAAAAAAAAAAAAGGATCACTGGGAAGAGGAGACAGCTGTAGGGCTCACCTGGTCACACCTGAATCTCATGAAAGAGATGATGGAAGAGGATGCTGGTCAGTTAAAGAATACTTAGGAACTTCTTGTAACAGGAAGGAGCACTAAGGGACAAGAACAATGCAAATGTAAAGCCATTCCATACGAAGGTGAAAGCAGGGGCTTACAGGCTTGCAGTAAAGTTTGATTTTGACAGTAGGCAAAGTCTTGGAGACATTAGCAGAAGATGAGATCACAAAACATCTGGAAAAATATGAGCTGATATAAAGGAATTGGGAGAGTTTCAGGAACATAAAATCATGTCTGACAAACCTGATGGAAGTTTTGGAGGCAGATGAGAAGTGACATGGTGAATTCTAAGTGCTACACATTTTATGATGGTCTTTAGCACTTTGCCAGCCAGTGGATATAACTGTGTATGATAAATAGTGGTGCACATCTTCATTAAATAAATAGAAGTCTTACACCGTGATCAAGAGTGTGTCAAAAGGGCAGAAGTGAGAGATTAACAAGAAAGACTTGAAGGAACATCTTGGTTTGACTATGCTGCTTCCTGTATTTTTTTTCCTGAATAATGCTCAGGTAGCAAAGCTGGCAGATTAAAGCTGGGGTGCAATGATCAGGGGCCAAATCTGATCTGGTCTGATCTGAGCGGTCTTTTCCATTCTATTTGTGCATTCATACTTTTGAATTAGCTCATCACCCTTCCCTTTATATTTCCAACAGGTGTAAATTTTCTTTCTCAGGTGCTTTGAGCGGAGGTCTCTAAGTATCCTGAAAACTCTTTTTTCAAGGTAACTGATGGGAGCTGTTTAAACCACAGACAGCTGTGATCTGCTCTGTTGTGGAGACAGCTGCTGAGTTGTGTAGGGACAACAGCCCAGATCCAGGATCCTGTAGGACCTGGGAGGTAGAGAGCCCAATACTCAGTCTGCTCAGTCTATGTGTTTTCTGATGAAAAATTTGGATACCTGCTTCCAAGAGGTGCACGTAACATAACCAGAGAGAGAGAACTGCCTCTAAGGACCTGCTGAGAACAACCCATTTTGCTTAACTGTGCATCTTTTCTGATAGTGCGAAGAAGGAGAAGTAAACTATAGGTAATAACAGCAATGTAGGATCCAGGCCACCCACCATGTTCTCATAAGGAATGCAAAATGGAGAGGAACCACATGCCCAGGTTTTATGTAACAATGACATCATGTCTGACAGTCTCCCCAAATCCCTGGTCCTGGGGTCTCTATCATTTCAAGGATATTTGACTTGTCATTTCATTTCCCACCCAGGGTTCCCTGATCCCAAAGTCAAGGTCAGAAAAGAGTGTGGTCTCCCTTTCCTCCATGAACCTAAACTGCTGTGTGTCCTGGAATACACCACTTGCATTGTGTTACCAGGAGCAGGATGTGACATCCCTGCTCTATCTCTATCCACTAGACTTTTGTATGCTTTTATTTTCTTCTCTTTCTATTTTTTTTTTTTTTCTTGTGTCTGTCTACAGCTCCAGAACTGATCAGAAAAAAATTAGTTTGTGATGTGCTGGTTAAAACACTGAGGAAAATGTGAGCTCACTTTCCCTGGATTCAATATCTTCCAGTTCCTACAACTTTTGGATTCAGGAGAAAGGCAGATACTGCTCCATCACTGTCCTTGTTACCTCTGACTCTAAAGCCCTCTCTAGAAGACTTTGGTGGAAACACCATCATGTAAACTTGGGAAAGGTTACAACTTTGAGCACAACAAAGTTTGATTGATACATATAAGAGTCCAGAAAAGGTTCTGGTGCTTTTAATGGACTTAGGAACTGTACAATGAGCACTCCAGGAAAATATGTGGACTGATTTGTTGTCTGTGAAAAAAATGGGATTTAAGTGAACTGGATTTCATTCCAGAATAACGAAGTCTAGACAATTGTCCTGGGCTTAACATTGGGCTAAAACAGATATAGTGCTTTCATTTCTGGACCTAGCTTATTTGATTCTTTCCCAGATATTTCTTGTCTGTGCTGCTTCATGTGCCACTGACATACTTTGAATTGTGCAGTAATTCTTGTGCTCATTCTCTGTGTTTAGCATGTGAGTCTGACACACACTGGTCAGGTTCTATGTTGACAAAATGCAAATAGATGTTCCTGAGGGTCTAATACTAAAATCTTACAAAGGGTGTTAATCAGCCCATGGATGCACATGAACTGATTTTTTTTACCTTATCTTTTCATTTTAGTGTCTGTAATATCATAAAATCAGCTTTTCCCATGTTTTTCCAATTATTTCCTTTATTTGTCCAAGGTGGAAATAACACAAAAGAAGACTTAAATATAAAATGAGAGTATTTCTACATTCAGAAATTACATACAGAAATTATAAAGGGCATTTGAAAATTGAATTCTAAAATTTTCTTTGAGGTAGCCTGAAAGGAGCCTTGTGGATCAACAAATCCAGCCACATGCTACTCCAGCCTCCCACAGAATGTAATCTGTTCTTAAATTTGGTGTGCTCCTTTATAAAAGGGGTTGGGTTTCTTGCCATAACTATTCCTATGGGAAAGCTGCTTCAAACCCTCACTCTTCTGACACTTGAAACTCCTTTCTAATGTCCATCTGAAATTTATTCATGGACAGCTAGTACCCATTTGTCCTTATGCCAAAATCATCCTGTAGTTTGAACAGTCATATCAACTTTCACCTTCTCTTTTGGTACTTTAAACAAGGCCTCTCCTTCCAGGTAAGAAGTTCCACATTCTTTAGATGATCCCAGTGCTCTTCTCTGCACCATCCTGATTTCCAGTTCATCTCTCCTGATCACAGGAGACCTGAATTATTCCAGAAGTAAATAGTTTTGTACCTGTGCAACTGTAGTCACCAAACCTACAGTTTCCAGTTTGGTTCAGCTGAGTGAAGACATGTCAATAAGGCTCTGATTTTAGCCAGGCTGGTTTGAGTAATGAAAACAATTCCCAGTATGTTTCCACGTTATTTTCAGCCCTGTCTAGATGAGAGACAGGCTTAAAAAGCTGTAATAAAAACTATCTTCCTGTATCAAGTTCTCATCAATCTACATTAGGATTTAAGTGTCTTATTCTTTGATTTGGCAAGAATGCAAATTACATGTTTGCATCTGAGCTGTTTAAGAGTTATGGTTCAGAGACACAAAAAAGTCATTGTGCTTTTGCAAGCTGTCACATGCCAGCTGACCTGCCACAGCTGACTGTATTTGTTGCAAATGCGATATAAATGCACAGTTTGGCTTGCAGTGAAAGAGGCTGATGCTATGCTGCAGAAGCTGTTGGATGCTGTGGATGAGGATTGAACTTTAATAAGCTACAGACTAATATACCCAAATTTAGTGCATGTGTGCATAGAAGCTTCTGTTACAGTCAGTGTGTGTCTGGTCAATCATGAAGAGATGGAGTAGGCAATATATTCACCTGGACCTTTGTCTACTAGTCAAGGGGACTGTTGAGAGCCAATAGAGAGAGAGGGTCACTTGCAGATAACAACTTATACCATTTATCTTCAGACAACCTGGCTTACAGTTTGCCCCATAACTTGGTACACTGCAATAGTTCAGATACATGTTCCTGTGTTTTTGATGGAGCTGAACCTGATATATGGATCAAGGGTCAGCTGCAGTAATAACTTTTTCAATTTTTTTTAACACATGCTGTGTCTCAGTGGTGACCACAGGCAAAATTCTGTGCTCCTTTCTACTGCTTTTTGAGACCAAGAGATGAGAAGTGCTCTTTGACTATGTGGTTTCTGATGCCATGTGCTGGATGGAACCTTGGGATACTTCAGCAAGGTGTCTGAGTTCCCACTGTAGTTACAGGGCACAAAGTTGTTGTGGTAACAGTGGAGTCCATTAAGTGCTTCAGTTTGTGGTAAATATATCATGTATTTTTGTGATTCAGCTACTGAGTATCACCTGAGGTATCCTGCCCATGGCAGGGGGGTGGAACTAGATGATCTTTAAGGTCCCTTTCAATCCAAACCCTCCTGTGATTCTCTGAAGTATCTCAGCAGTGCCTTCCTAGAGGACCTCAGCTGCTGGTCCAGCAGGACCCAGCCCTGGTGTGTTTCTCTCATTAAGACAATCCATTTTAGGCTGGAAATGGATCTTCATTACCTCTAATGTGATCATAGCGACATACTCAGTTCTTCTCTCCATGTCTGGGAGAAGTTTACTCTAAGGATTCTTCTGTCAAGTAGTGCTCCTAAGCAAGCCTTTATTAAGCTGTAGAGGTCCCAGATTTTCCAGCCATTCCCACATTACCTTGCACCAAAGGATAGGGATGCACTGATGCTTCTAATCCCTCAGAGCTGTTTATAAGCAGGTACCATGGACAAATTTTCTTTTCTGTCCTTTGAAAGAGTCATCCAAAGCCTTTAATCCAAGTCAAGCCACTGTTCAGAGTTGAGAAATGGTTTATAGCTGCATTAATCTTTTTCCTCTGTGCTTCAAATAAAGAAAAAAGGCAAACTCAAGAAAATGCTCTTCTACCTTCTCACCCTTTTCTACAAATTCTTTTGTCATTTTCAAATCGGCTTGATTTGGCTTCCTCGAAATATTGCAACACACATAAAAAAATTGTTCCCCAGCTAACTTTTTGTATCAAGTTTCAGCCCTTATTTTTTTCCTTTTTTTTTTTTTTTTCCCTTAGTTTTTTTCAAGAAAAGTTACAAACCCATGAAAACAGAAGGATTTATAATGACAGTGCTGGCAGGGCCTTAGCTGTAGCATTTCCAGATGTGCTGGTGCAATTAGGGCTGGTCAAACAGAGTTGGATAAAATCAGAAGTGACCCAAAGTCTTTGTCAGAGCCTTGAACTTAACCTTTAGAAGGTTGAAAATGTTTAGCTGAATTTTCCTCTGTTTTGGAGGGGGACTGCTATATCCTAAGATGGAATTGAATGTGAAGAACACTTTCTGTGGCATAGCACATAATTTCTGCTTCCAGTCACAGATAAAATGACAAGTCCAGAGGCAATCAAGAACAAGGCTCTCCCTTCCTTCTCCCACCTTGCCAGTATTAAAGAAAGAAGCTCCTTGCCTCAAACACCTCCAGACTTTGGGAAACCTCTAGCATCTTTCTAGCTCTGTAATTAACCAAACCAAAATTTTTCTATTTGGATAATTTGATGGTTTTTATCCAAAACTGACTCTGGATTAAAGCTCTGCAGTACAAGCTCATCTCACAACAACTGAAGGATCTTATTATGGCTTAAGAAATGCGCAAACACACATCCCACTTCAGGCTCTGGGAGTCCCAGGTGTGTACCCACAGCAAGGCTGACTGATTTTTATATTTTCCTTGGTTTTTCACTTCCTTGTTTGAGTCTGGAAAGGAAATGGATAATGGGAAAAATCAATATCTTCCCAGAAGGTTCTTTGGGGTTACCGCAGTGGATTTGCTGTGTCCGGACCCTTAGCACGAGGATTTGAGAAAGGCAAGAATAACAGGGAGTAGAATTTGCCTGTGTCCTTTGGGATAGAGACACTGTCTCTTACATGGACTTTGCATATCAAGCTTCAGAGGAAGCCAAAAAAACCAAACCAATTCATGTCAGAGGCTGGGGAGAGCCAGGGGATCTTCAAACCTGCAATTGAAAACAGAGGAGATTTCTCCTACCTGGATTTGTTTTTCCATGCTGTCACCTTGATGTGAAGTTTGAATCCCCTGCTTAGGTTTCCTGCAGGACTTTCCCTCTGTGTCACATAATTTACTCAGTGAGGAAAACAAATCCCGGCAGGTTTTTAAGTTTTCTGAGCCTGATGTGATGTGCTACTCTGGATTTCCAAACCAAAGCCATGTCTCTGCTCAGCTAAAGTTTCTTATTTTCTTCCAAGACCCAGTGGACCCCCTCTGCCATTACTGAATAGTTGTATATATTAAAAAACAAATTAGTAAGTAAGAACCCTCTAAGAACACCCAGGTGCTGAGGAAGTTGTATTTGTGCCTCCAGAGGTGGCACGTTTTCCCCCTCGGATGATACCCAATCTAGTGTTATGGTATTGTGTTAACTGAGCATTATCGTGCTCGGAAGAGCCACAGCTCAGATGGGACATAAATTTGAGATCCTGCTTGCTTGCAGCAAGCACTTTAACTGGGGAGAAATTTGTGGGAAGGCAGTAGACATGGCAAGGAATGGAGAGGATTTCTCTTGCTGTAAGCTGCCCTTTACTAGGATTTATCCAGAAGTGGTTTTTTCCTGGTTTTTACAAATGTCCTAAAAATATTTCTGCCCATCCTCACACTCAAAACCTGCTTTAAACATAAAATACTCTTGCTCCTTCTTTACTTCTCTGTTGTGATTATGAGAATATAAATGGAAGGGAGAGCTGAAAGCCATCAGACCTCTCTTCTTGCCCAATGGAAAGTGTAACAGTGGACACAATGGAAAGTGTAAATAGCATTGTGGGTTTCTTACAATTTCTTGAATCAGACAGTTGGACAGGGGGACAGATCCATAGGGCCCTGGTACCTCCTAAGTCTGCCCATCACAGTTACAAGGCACTAACTCCCATCTCCACATCTTCCAAGATGCCCAACTTGGCAGCTCAGGTCCCCAGTGCCTGGGAGGGCTCGCTTTTGCTAGGAGCTGACAAAGATGTTGCATACCTCCAGATATGTGAAAACCATACAAACCCTCCAGGATTTACTTCTGGGCAGCATTTATCAAACCAAGGAGAAAGCTGGATCCTTGGATCCCTGCCATTTTAAAGCTCTGAAGATTATTTCTGGTTATTGAAGTTTGACCTCTGCATTTCAAGCTGGAGCCTGAACTCCCTGGCCTAAATCTAAACCAGTTTGTAGCGTAGCTGTGGTTTTCTACCAGGGTCAGCAATGGCTTAAATCCATGCCCAGCTCAGTAAATTGGAAATGGCAGAAGAAGATTCCAGGGTGGTGGCCTGAGAGGAAGATGAATACATAAGTTCCAGATAATTGCTTCTCTTTTTGAAAAATTCAGGATGTCTTGAACCTGTTTTTGTGTATTCATATATTTAATGTATTGGACTGGAGATAAGGCTACATAATTAAAATGGTTTCCTCCAGCTTTAAAAGTCTATGGAGGGTTTGCAAAATTGGTTAGCTCTGAAGAGTGCTTTGAAAATCTCAGGGGATATCACAGCAATGAGAAAAAGTGGCTGTTTATTCAGGATGTGATGAATGGACAACAGAAATACTTGGCAAAATAGTCAAAACCCTGTGTTTGGGTAGCATTGTATATTCTATTTAAAATAGATTTAATTTCTAATTTTTTTTCCTTGCCATAATCATCTGTGTTGTATTACTGTAAAGAGATTATTAACAAGAACTAGCAAGCTGGTCATTTGTCCACTCTCAAACTTGAACTAGGATTAACTATGAACTTTCTAGCAATTACAAACCTGGATCATGATTCAGGTCATTAATGAATATACTGTAAAAGCCAGATCAGGAAAACTACTGAATATATTTTTCCATTTTGACTGTGACTATTCCTGATTGCTTTGTGATTATGAACAGAAGCAGAACCACTTTACTGTAGTCCTATTCATATTGCTTTAAGTGGTACATGAGAAACTCAGATAAAACCTATCAAAAACCTATTTTTAGGCTTCATTTTAATGAAGAAAAAACATTTAGGATTTTAGGAATTGTCCTAGGAATTTATGTTGAGCTAACTGATACACAAGTGTCAAAGTCTTCTTTTTCCCCCTATTGTCAAAGATAAGCACTGAATTTGATCTAGTTGTCCATAATCTAACCTATGTTTCAGGAGTTAGTGGAGATAATACCTAATAGCTCGTCTCACACTTTGATACTTTTGAACTTTCCAGAATGAACTGGACAAACTGTCTTGCCATTTATAATGGTGCTTCTAAACTTCATTTCCTGGGCATCAAATCCAAAATTAATACCTACATAATAAAATAATAATAGCAACAGATAACATTGCCCATACTTTCTGCTTTTCCTGTTCTTTAGATATTTTTGTAGATTATTATCCTAACAGTGCTTGCTAAGTAGAAAAGTAGTACCATCAAACAATGTTCTGATTTGTTCCTTGTCACAGGAAGAGAGGAAGCCTAGAATAGGTTTTCAAAGTGCCTAAGTCCTACGCCTGCATTTTCTCCCAAAATAGTTGTATTGAGCTGTTTTATTTGAGGCAGAAGTGCTCAGCATTAAGTTAATGGCCCCTGTTGAAATCAGCTGCATCATCAGCAGTGTTGAGTGCATCCAAAGCCTTGACTCTTGATTTTGGTGTTTTAATAGCTGTATAATACAGATGTGCCATGCAAAAAAATAAGATTTATGTCTTTTTACTTCTCTTGGCTCACGGCATTCGTGTCTGTGATCCATTTCCTATAGGCAAGATGATACAACCCCCTTGTTTTACAGATAAGGGAATTTAATAGTAGGGGTATGACAGTGTGTCAGTGAATCTCAGGGTCAGAGATGTGCCCTGGCAGTGTTTGGGTTACACAGGATGTATCCTCAGTGCTGTTAGTTCAGCAGGAGGAAAAGTGGATTCAGGATTTTGCTGTTGCAAAATGATAGGAAAATGTCATAGATCTTGAACTTCAGATTTAACTGTGCAAAGATGTTGTCCAAAACTGCACATTGGACCTGGAGTATCAAAGGAGCATCATCTGGTCTGGCCAAAGGACTCCTGGGATGACTTTTTCCTTCAGTGCTACCCAGAGCTCTCCCTTGAACTGAAAAGTGCAGAACAGGTTTTTTTTTCTGGTATAACTCAGTGTAAGGCCTTGAGATTGACAGGTATGAAAATATGAGCTAATGCTTATCAGATGCACATATGGAATCATAACAGAAAACCCCAGAGGTAAAGAAATCCCAAGTCATCTAAAGCCAGCTCCTGACTTCCTAGGATGCCAGGCATCTTTGCAACAGGCAAGGTGAGTATCTGATACCTTCTAATGCTTCAGAAATATGGATATGAGCTGAGCCAACTGTTGCTGCTCTGGTTTATTTTACCTCAAAGCTCTGTTTTCCAGTTCTCCAAAAGCAATACAGGCAGTGGGGTACAAAACGAAACAGTGACACTGTGGTGAGACAACTGTAAATTCAGAGAGATATGAACTGGATGGAGGGACTGCAAGGTTGGTGGAAAACTGACTGGACCACGGAGCTGACAGAACAGTGGTCATCAGCAGGACCTGAAGCTGGTGATCAGTTACTGGCAGTTTCCTTCAAGGGTCAACGGTGGGACTGATAGTGCTGAACATCATCATTGATGTCTTTGAAGATGGGCCAGGCAGCACCTGAGCAAGGTCATGGATAACATTAAAACAGGGAAAGTGGCTGAAAAGTGGAACATAGGGGTACCATGCAGTAGGAATCAACCGAAAGTAACATTTTGATAAGGAATTTATTGTTTCATCAGAGTTTGGCTCTTTGGCTCTAAATATATGTTGAAGCCAAGAGATGGGAACCTACTTGTTTCACACTGTCTCTTCCCTGTAGAAATCCTGAAGAATAGCTCAACATAAATGTTCTTCAGGACTTTGGTTTTTCCTGAACTGAGCCCAAATATTTGTGGTAGGAGCCCGGGGCTTCTGGAAATGAGAAAGGAAGGTGGAATGACAAAGCCTGCTGTCAACAGAACAAAGTTCCTTAACAGTCCAGTGTAAAGGTTAACCTGGAAACAAGTGCTGTTCATCCTCCCTACTCCTGCTTGCAGGAGTTTTCTCTTGAAGTGAGAATAAATTGCTATATTTAGCAGATTTTAATGGTATCTAAGGTATAGAAATGTTAGTGACAGGAACTAGGCATTAAAAATAGTACATAGTTATGTTAAAAACATTGCTGTTTGTGAAAGCAAACTTTTTTTTTTTTAATATGAGTGAAGAATTTAATACTTGTGAGTGGAGTATCAGCACATGGGGATTATAAATATGGAGGGTGGAATTTTCAGTGAAAGTCTCACCTGAGATATAGTTCTAAGACCTGCCTCCTATCATCAAGTTACTTTTCATATTTCCCACCTCTCTAGCCCAGACTGGCTTCAGTCTTGTCCATTAACTCAGCAGCTACTTTGCTGAAGGGGAAACACGATGGAGGCTGAGTTTCAAATGGTTTCAAGGTGCTGGTGACTTTTACAAACTTCACAGACACCCTTTAGTGGTTAAAGAACGTGTTTATTTCTTGCATTATTGGTCTGGTTAAAACAGTTCCACTTGCAAGTATGTAAAAGGTGGCTTTAAAACAGTGTCTGAACACCTGCAGATCTAGAGCCAGTCAAGTTGTTTTCAGCCACTTTTTGTAAGTCTGTTGAGCAAAGCCAGGCTCTTTGGATGTGTGTTACTTGCAGTGCTTGTGGATGTATTAATGAGGATATACCACTACTTCTAAGTTAACATACTTTTATGGCCTTGCTTTCTGATACTTATAATAATGTCATGCTTCACCCCTTGGAAATGAAAATTTGGATTCTTTATTTTAAGCTTTGACAAAAATATTTCTCAAATAGAGAAGAAGTGGAAGGAGAGAGGGGAATTTGTTTGTGTGAAATTCAGGCTTAGCAAAGAAGCTAAAACCAAAAAGAGAACATCATCTGGGACTGAACAAGAAGATGAAAACAGATCAGTACAAGAATTTTAGATATGGAAAACACTGAGTGTGAGATCCAGTGGGGATCTGACATGAAGACAGGGGAGGAATGGGCATTTTAGGAGGAAAAAAATAACCAAAACAACAAACATATAGGTAAAGGAGCTGGGAGGAGAAATTCAGAGCCTTATGAGTTGAGAAGATTTGGGGTTCATGAAAAACAAGGCATCTGGGAACATAATTGGTAGTACTTGATGATGAGTTACCAGGACACAGTGCCCAGAGAAGCTGTAGATGCCCCATTCCTGGAAGTGTTCAAGGCCGGGTCAGACGTGGCTTGGAACAACCTGGGATAGTGGAAGGTGCCCCTGTCCATGGCAGGGGCTTGGAACTGGATGATTTTTAAAGTCTCTTCCTACCCAAACCTTTCATTCTATGACTGCCAGAAAACTGGGACCATGAGCCCTGGAAGGAAGTTAGGAATGTCTGGAGACTGGGACAGAAACTGTTGAGATTGTAGGCTGGGAGATAAATAGAACAAGTGACCAGAGATGTGAAAAGAGCAGGCTTGGATGTGCCAGTGAGCATGTGGGTCTGCTGAGTGTGCTTAGGATGTTGAGGCTCGTGCATCCATCTGAGAATGTGGTCCATATTGTCCATATGTGTCCATATGGTCATGGCTGGTGACCCTCAGCCTTCAGAGGCCCCTCAGGGCTGTTTATGACAAGCAGTGAGGCATCCTGCCTGTGAGCCTGGAGCTCATTTCATCTGACTGTACAGCTCCACAATGCAAATGCCAGCATTTGAGCCAAGTTCCCTCACAACCCTGCTGCAACCTATGAGGATGGTGCCAGAAGACTTCCAACATACCAACATCTCCAGATCACACTACATGGTCATATTTCTGGCTTTTATCTAGCTGATAAATAGCTTTCATAATTGCAGACATCAGCTGTCTGTGTTGAAAAGAAATAACAAAACCAAACAAACCCACAAACAACCTGAAGTCACAAATCCTGACAGAACATGTTTAAATCCAGTTTTAAAATGAGAATAAAACCAGAGGGTAATGGCTGAGCAGGACTGGATTCTGAGCTGGCCTCTTCAGGAGAGATCAGTTTGATTTTGTTGTTGAAATGCCTCCTCCTGACAGATAACCCGTATAAAATTTGGATCTGGAAAAAGTATAAAAGAAGCTGAGTGCATGACACTTGCTCAGGTGCTGATGACCCTTTTGATGTAGAAATTTTCTGTTCTGCCTCCATCAGCTGCATCACCCCTCTAGGTACTGGATTGCACAACACTGGCCTTTATCCTGGAAAAAGTTAACAGGCTTGTCTCTATAAAGCTTTGATGCAAGACCAGAGCTGGCACTGCAGCATGCTGTGCTGTTGCTAATTAAGTCCACAATGTCCAGTAAGTTACTCTGAGTTGACATTGCATTAAGCAACTGTGTTAAGCAACTGGTGTCACGTACTTTCTATGATAGTTTTAGGAATGAGATTATTTTGCTGGTTTGAGCAACATTTTGAGGTGCTAAGGGATGATTTTTTAGGCTGTCAATTAATAATGTATTACAAAGGGAATAAATGCATGTTAGCTCTTTGATCCATGAAGCCATGCTATAATTGTGTCTGGCCCAGAAATCTTTGAAAGGATCCTACTGTGCAACAGATCTTGGATTAGGGATGTCTGGGTTGCAGCAAGACCACAGAGTGCAGTGATAAGCAGAAGTACCAGGTAGGGCAAAAAGCTGTGGGAATGTGCATGTGTATTCCCAAATCTCCTGAAACATATCAGCAAGGGCTAGAAACCTGAAGAGCATCAGTCAGGCCTTGTTTCAGTGCTCAGCCTGCTGGTTCACACTCAGATTTGCGTCCAAAACATCAAACCAAAGAATTTTTCAGTTTGTCCCACCAGACCAGCTTTCTTCCTCTTCCCAGCACAAAAGAAACCCAACAATTTCAGCAACTAAGCCAAAAGGATCTGCAGCAGCTCCCTTTGCTGTTGAAACCTCTTGCTCCTCTCAGCATAACGTCTTCCCTGCCCATATAAAATCCCATGTCTGAGGGCTGACTGGAAACATATGGCACAATCCCACGTACATATGAATTCAACACAAGAATAAAGATCACAAACAAGGCCAGGCTGTCTGTCTCATCCACTTGCATACCTTTCACTGAGAAACTTGCTGAAAGCTTCCCCAAATTTTCCTTCAGACTAGAGACGATACTTGGAGCTGTATAAATGCATAGAGAGAGAGACACCCTGACCCAGAGGTCTGCTGGGGCAAAGAAAGCAAACAGCTGGAAAAAGAAGGTGAATCCAGAGTCTCCCTCAGTCTCATTCAGGCTACCAGCCATTCCCTGTGTCCCTGTCTTTCCCTGTTAGTCTCTTGCATCACATTGTGTGTTCTTTGGGGAAAGAACAAATTTTCTGTTCAGTTTTTGCACAACTCTTGTAACAGCTTTCTGGTTTGGGTATGAGGCTGCTAAGA
Source organism: Pyrocephalus nanus (assembly GCA_038380795.1). Taxonomy (NCBI): domain Eukaryota; kingdom Metazoa; phylum Chordata; class Aves; order Passeriformes; family Tyrannidae; genus Pyrocephalus; species Pyrocephalus nanus. Next base: position 5,200,226 of record CM076260.1, on the reverse strand, counting down.
GAAGTAACAATACTACCAATAGTAATAATTATCCTATTTTTCAAATTCATGCTTTAACCTTGGGCTCATCTTTCTAGGCTCAGCTCATATTTGTGGGAGCTTGGTTATTTAAAAACAAATTAATTCCATACAAATTGGCCCTTTTCCTATTTGCTTCACACAGACAAGGATTAGCTCACAAGCCACTTGGTCAGACAACCTGCTTCACCAGTTCCAAGAAGAAACCAAGACCCAGTGAACAAGTCATTTGGGTAACCACTATTCCCATAGTGAATTCATGGTGATGGGTAAGCTGGGAAACTTTTTTCATTCGTGTACTGAAAACCTGTGTGTGTCTGTAGAAGTCACCGGCATCTTCAGCAGATTTCAATGCCTGCAGCATCTGCAGAGAAACTCATTTGGCCAAGCTGCAAAAAGGAAAAGGGTGTGGGGAAAGGAAATAATAATTGCCTCAGCTATCAGCGTTTCTGCCATTTGCATGTTGGAGCTGCTCCAAATGACTTTGCCTCCTTTGGAAGTCGCTGTTTGCTCCAGTTGCTTTGTACTGTGCTAACGGCTCCAATAAATTCCGTGCCATGCCTATGGCTGAGGGTGGCTGTCATCTGAGTTTATGAATGTGAGATTTGTTTGGCTCTCCCCCCGCCCCATGAGTGATTGGGGTTAGAAAGTGTGATTATATTTGGGCAGAGGGAGAGAGATGCTGCGAGAAGGCAAACTGAACAGACATTGTGAATATTTATTTTTTTTTAGATGGAAGGCAGTTGTATTTATGTGCAGTTGTAAAACAGAAAAGATATTGGGTTCTGGTGCAGGAATTATATACTAACTCCAAAAAATGTACACAGTGAGAGCTTGTAACAGAAACTTATTCCAGCAGAATCATTTTTTTTCAACAAACATGTAGATTGGCATGTGGAGCACGCTGTGCTGAAGAGATCGAAGCTTGATTGTGGTTTCATATCTGGCATTCCTGAGTGAACAGAGAACTGTGGTCCTTATTCATAGTATTTTGGGCTGGGGGTAGGAGAGGGGACGCTGCCATGCAGAATGTTTCTTGGTTTTGCAGGGAATGGGTAGCCAGAGGAGCAGCCAGCTCTGCTGTCCTTCATTTTAACTCCTCTGGTCTCTGTGGATCTTTTAGATGTGGCAGCATTGAGGCAAAATGCCCAGAGAAAGTGGAAAATTTTGTCCTCCTAGATCATTTCAAATCAATTAATTTGCTAAAACAGGCTTAACAAATGTAATTCATTATGATAACACAGGAGCAGGCTCTTCTATTTCCTTGAGTTGCCTGGGCTTCTCATGAGGAAATCAGAAATGCAATTTTGTTATCCATGCTGGAGTAGCACATAATATTATATGCTTAGAAGTTTCAGGAGACCAAGGCATTTTCAGCTTTGCCTTTTCAGTGTTTGAGGCCTTAAGAAAGAGATGGCTCTTCCAATTCATATTATAAACCTCTGTCATGACAATACACTGCTGGAAAGGGACTTTTGTACTAAAACTCATGGTCTGTCAGCTGCTGAAGAACTGTAAAGATGTCGTCTAAGCCAAGGTGGATAACCATAAATGTAAGAATTTATATGGTTGAGTGCTATCTCTTTGTTGGGTCAGGGAGAGGGTTGTCATGTCATGAAGTTCACCAACCTGAAGAGCTGGAGCCATACTGGTGAGATTTCATGTGGCATCACTCTCTAAACAGACTCTGCCATGACTCCTACCAGAGGAACTGAGTTTTAAGTCTAGTTCATGGCCCTTCAATCCTTCAGTGGCCCCAAGGTCTCACACTGCTGATATTTCCTGCTCTTGCTTTCTAAGGAACTGATGGTGAATGTGACACATTTTTAATGTTTTGTCTATTCAAATGTAGATGCTTTAAAACTCTATCTTTTGCTGTTAACTAAGGCTTTGGCTCACTAGAAAAATTTCTTAAAGTATACATCCCTGATTTCATCCCATTTCAGCATTTTTAAATAATAAAATTGCTGGGGCTTTTAGGCTGGCATAAATTAATAATCTTTGTTTTCTTATCCTTTCAATGACCTTATTTCAGCCTTGCTCGTATAGCTCATGGAGGCAATAGGAGATCCTCATTGGGATGGGATTCAAGAGTATATAGAAAAAATGACATTTGTTTTCCTGCTTCCTACTGGATTTGCTGAGTGATGTGCTGCTGAGGAAAAGCTGGCTAGCACTGCAAGCAAGGGACCCAGGGTACGTGCTCTGCAGGACACCTAGGGAGGCATTTGAAAGCTGAAGAAAAGCAGGGCAAAAAGGCCCAAAGCAGAACGGATGAATTTGATGTGTTCCAGTGATTTTCAGACAAGCTAAGATACATTTTCTCCTCTAATATGTGATGTCATCTTCAGTTCTACTTTGTACTCCAAACCTTAGAAAAAAACTTGGGGATTTTTCAAACTTGAGATTTGAATTAAAAGTTGATGAATCTGATAGAAAGAAATGAAATATTATCCCATTGATGGGATTCATATCATCAAACTCCTATAGTGTAGCTCTGTCCATCTAGCTTAGACACACTAAGATCACTTTACAGACAGCAGAAAGAAACTGGTACATCTAGGAATTGATTTCTGAAGCCACATTTAGACATTTCCTTAGGCTGACAGGACCAGTGTTCTGGAGGAACCCCTCAATCCTGTGTCCTGCAAAAGGAAGGAGCCACCACTTGGGTTACAGAGTTCCAGGGATCCTGTCCTTTTTGTCAGGAAGAGTCTTAACCCTTTCATAAAATTATTATCCTTCCCTCTGAAACCAACCAAGGTATTTTGCTACCATGCCCACTGTAAGAGGGTTTCAGATCTTGACTATCAGAAAATTTGAAAAGTACATTTTTGGAGTAAATTCATTCCAGACCAACAGAAGCCCATTTGCACTTGAGCCCCCATCACTCTTTCACTCATTAGGTCCTTTTCCTTGTTGAGAGGGACCAATCCCCACTGCAAAAACCCAACTGCTTTTAGACTTCTTTCAGAAGGAGATTTTAGACTTTTTTTTTTTTTTTTTTAATTTTCTTAAACAAACCCAAGATGAACATAAACCCTAAACTATTCATCGAGAAATATTTGAGTGATCCCTGGAAATATCTGAAAGATGTATTCAGTGCCCTGGATTGGCAATCAGTTAGAAGTATTTTTGGCTTCTCTTACTTTTATTCAGAATTTACTTGAGCAACTTGGTCAGGTTCTGAAGCAACTCATATTCAGATTGAAATATGGAAGTTTGTGGGAATATCTCCCAACACAATGGTGACTGTCATGTCTTATTTTTCCTTAAAGAGATGATTTCTTATTGTATAGTGCATCAAAATATAGTGCTATGTTTTAACTTAGCCTTCTGAAAGACAATATGGGGCTGCATATCCAAAATCATAGAACTGACATTTTTAAAGAGGTAAATGATATTGAGTTTTCAGAGGGGAAAAAAAAAAAAAAAAACAAAACCCACTATGGAAAAATTAAAGCAGTGTGTTTGAGTTGCCATGGAACATATGGATGCCAGATTGCAATGGTGAAAGCCCTTGCATGATTTGAATGCTTTGACTTTTCACAGTGGCCTAATTATGATTAAGAACTGCCCTCTGCAACAATGTGCAAATCAATAACTTGTTTCCATGTGCAGTGAGGAGGAGGAGGCGGAGGAGGTGGAGGAGGAGGAGTAGAGCTCTTCAGGTTGCCTGGCTGGACGACAATCAAGGACGTTGCTCTTGAGCACTGATTGCCCTTCATGGTATATTATTATTCATGGAAATATTACTTCCCACTCTTCTAATGGTGACATCATGAAATCAGTGAAAACAAGCCCTCCTTCTCAGCAGGACAGGCGCCAGGATCGGATGGAGGCATGACTGACTGGTCCCGAGGCAGATGCTTTCTGGTTTCTGACTGCTCCTGGAGGGGGCTGGTGGAAGGGGGTTGTGCAGGACTAATCTTAACAACTCATTTTACTGGTACACTTATCTTTTCTCGTGAACTTTCTTTCACCATCTCTAGAGGGTGAATTTGTGGAAAAAAAAAAATAAGCCCCACAAATTGAGAATATGTGGCCGACCTGCAGTGTATTTGACTTTGTCTTAATGGAGAATTTTAGTTCCCAGTTCTTTCAGAGAAGTCAACCAGACAAAGTAGATTTGCTAAATCATTACTGTCTCACTCTGAGAAATTATAGTTGAATTTGATAACAAAGGTTAAACTGGATTTGGCCAAAAGGAGTTAGGAAAGGGTTGGGTTGGATCTAGACCATTAATGAAGGAAAGGTGATGACTGGAGAAAAGGTGAAAATAAATCCAAATGTTTATTGGACAAATCTCTAAAGAAATAGCTCACAGCTAGTACATCCAAGATGTACTTTCTGGCAGGACTGGGGAAGTTCAAGAAGGCTGAAATCAGAAATGATCTCAGAAAGACACAAATGCTCCACTATAGCTAAAGAAGAGAGTGAAAACCTCCAGCCCCTTAAGAGACATATCGCCTCTGTTAGTGCTTGTCTCTTTGCTCTAATTAGAGAGGAGCTGAAGGCAATTATGCTACTAATTTTTGTGGCTCCACTGTGTGCCTAAAGTTAGGCAGGATGAATACAGGCTTTGGAACTGTGTTCATATTACTTATTTCCAAAATCTGTTAGCAACGTATACAGACTGCCAAGGTTTTTAATTTCTTTCCTTCTTTTGACTGTTGTTAATGTTGCAAATGTTCTGAAAAGCAAAGATGAGTCTGCTCAGGGCCAAGCCAAAAGCCAAGTGCCTTGGGTAGATAAAGAAGCTGTCTGGACAGGACCTCACTGGAGGTTGGGTGGATTGGATTATGAGGATCCCTGTGGCCTTGTAGTGTCCTGAGGAGTCATTCCCTCTATTTTGGTGATGTGATGTGTGTGCCTCTCCTTCTTCCTGCTTTCCACTGACTACCTTAAGAAAACAAGGCTGCTTTCTGGTTTCATAGAATCACAGAATCCCTGTGAGATCATCAAGTCCAACTGTCAACCCAGCACCACCATCATGTTCACCATTAAACAGTGTCCTCAAGCACCATATCTACGTGGCTTTTTGAACACTTCCAGGGATGGTGACTCCACCACCACCCTGGTCAAATGCTTGAGAACTCTTTCTGTGAAGAAATTTTTCCAATACCCAGACTAAACCTCCCCTGTCACAACCTGAGGCCATTTCCTCTTATCCTGTCACTTGTTATCTGGGAGAAGAGACTGACTTCCACCTCACTACATTGTCCTTTCAGGGAGTTGGAGAGAACAATAAAGTCTCCCCTGAGCCTCCTTCTCTCCAGGCTAAACACCCCCAGCACTCAATGCCATCCCCAAGGCCTGACTGATGCCATGAACCAGGTACTCCCAAGAGCTATCACTGAGCACTGAGCCTATTTCATCAGCGGTTTTTCCCCCCACAGTTTTGCTCATGAGGTTCTGACTTGAGACACAGCTGGATTATTGCACTTATGCTGAGTGTGTAGCTGCGTGTGCACCACTTGTAAGGATCAGAGCCTTTGCAGCTCATTGGAAAGGGACATGTTCCAGTGCAATCGGTCCTGGGCAGCTGTGCAACAAGAATTGACTTTACACATTAATCCCTGAGCATCTTGCACTGTTATTTTCTCTGTATCTGCTGCCTGAGCTCCTCAGATGTCTCTTGTCATGGGTGCCACTGCAGTGACTCAGAGCCTGTAGTTCACCCTAAGGAAAACATCTAGTATTGAGGAGCCTCTCAGGGGTGCACAGCTCTGAACAGCCAGTTGTCTCAGCAAAATGCTTCATAGTTTCAGTCCCCAAGTGGCCACCTCTGTGCATTTGACCTTGAGCATCTGGCTATATGTAAATATATATATATACATATATATACATACATACACTCTGGACAGTTTGCTCTGTACTGCTTACAGTGCAGCTCCATTTAAGCTCTGTGTTTTAAATGTTTCCCAAGAGCCATGGTTTAAATTGAGTGGAGTTGACTACTTATATGAAAAGTCATCTTCTCCTGAATCCCATCCATATCCTGGCAAGTGTCTGCCAAAAATATTATTCCCACCTTCTCTTCTCATGAAATATGCATATAAAATGCCTCCTGAATGGTATCTAAAAAATTCATAGTTCCTGACCACATTATAGTGGTGGAACCAAGCAGTGTAAAAGATGCCTTGTGACTCTGACAGAGATGATGCCCTATTCAGGAAATTAATATACAGGGGAACTCTAAGCACACAGGCAAGATTCATGTATATTATTCTGTAAGGGTTATTCATGTATTTGGAAAAAGTGCTCTAGCTGTACTCATTTAAAATATGTACTGTGCTTGATAAATATTTGCAGTTCAAAGTATATAAGTATTTCAGTATATGTCTAGATATACACTGAAATATACACATACTCTACAATAGAATCAGAATCCTAGAATCCTAGAATGGTTTGGGTTGGAAAGGATCTTAGAGATCAACTAGTTTCAACTCTCTGCCATGGGCAAGGACACCTTCCACTAGACCAAGTTGCTCCAAGCCCCATCCAACCTGGCCTTGAACACTTCCAGGGCTGGAAGTGTTCTTCCATCTTGTCCTCTCTGGGCAGCCTGTGCCAGGGCCTCACCACCCTCACAACGAAGAAATTCTTTCTAATATCTAATCTGAATATCTCCTCTTTTAGTTCAAAGCCATTCCCCCTTGTTCCGTCACTGTCTGCCTGTGTATAAGAGGAGCTGCCTGAGGAGGAGGACAGGCAGCTGAGAGGACAATATTTTAAACTTCCTTGCACAGCTCTGCAGAATAGCTTTGTTAGAATCCCAAGCCCTTGAGTTTAAGTTCAGGGAAACCTGTCACATCAGAAGACCTTTTGCATGTGATTTCAGTGCTTGGAACCACCATGGGTTTAAAATACATTCCAAAGAGGCTCTAAAGAGCAGATTTTTTCTGTGGCAGGTTAGGCTTTTTAATCTACTTAGCAGACAGGATGCAGTCCTAAGGTATCCTAACTTGTGCTTGGAAATCATGATTTTGTAGACTGTCTGGCTTCAAACCTATGGGAGGTACGTGCACTCAGAGCCCACGGGGAGAGGCTGCTCAGCTGCTGGTGGTGCATTAGGCTGTCTTTGGATGCTCTAGGCTGAAGCCAGACCTCAGATGGGTACTCTGACCCTGAATTTGTTCCTCATATCTAATGTAAACCTGACCTCTGTCAGTTTGAAGCCATTTCCTCTTGACCTGTCACTACATGTCATTGTCCCAAGTCCCTCTCCAGCTCTCTTGGAGCCCCTTTAGGCACTGGAAGGGGCTCTCAGGCCTCCAGGCTGAACTGCCTAGCTCTCCCAGCCTGTCTCCAGAGCAGAGGTGCTCCAGCCCTCAGTACATCTCTGTGGCTTCCTCTGGACCTGCTGCATCAGCTCCACATCCTTCTTGTTCTGAGGACCCCTGAGCTGGAGGCAGCACTACAGGTAGGGTCTCACCAGAGCAGAATCCCCTCCCTCTCCTGCTGTTGGTGCAGCCCAGGACACATCCAGCTTTCTGGGCTCCAAGTGCACATTGCCCAGGTCATGTCCAGCCTCTCCACCAGCATCCCCAAGTCCGTCTTGACAAGGCTGCTCTCAATCCATTCTCCACCCAGACTTCACTGTGAGGTAAGAGACTTCAAACTGCATTCCTTTTAACTGCAGTCTCATTCAGTAATAGGAGAAGAGTAGCCTTGTAGTTGATACATAAGCATTTTCTTCATAAAATATGACCCATGACCGACCGAATTTAGAACTGATAAATATTCCTCAACAAAACAATAATTAAAGGACTGGAAAAAACACTTCACTCTCTCATTCTGGCTTTGCTGGGAACCTGGGGAAAATGTTTGGCTTTTTTTTTGTTTTGAAACACAAAGGCAAAACTGGCTAGTAAGAGCTCAAAAGCAGAGATTTATGTTTAATTCCCAGAAAATCCACTGGGAATTGGGAGCTGGAAAACTATCATTTATTGTTACTGTTCAGTTTTCGATCTCTGAAATGGAGATAATTCTTTCTGTAGTGAGCTGAACTGACATTCCTGTCCTGACATGCTCTGATTTTTAAAACTTCAAAAAGTTTTCAGCTTTCAGTAAAGGTCAGTCTTGGCCTTATTTATTATCTACAATAACCTGCTAAGGGAGTTTGGGGCTAAATGACTCATTATTACGGTAGCACTTAGGAATCTTCTCTTGAGTTTGCAACCTGTTGGGGAAGGCCTCATATCTGTGTGTAACAAGAGACACTGACTGCTCCAAGGAGTCTTGCTGGATGAACAAATTGAAGAGAGGAAGGAAGCCTGCAATTTGTTTTTCTCATTTACCAGGAGAACAGAAGCACAGAGGTATTGGATGAATTGTTAGGGATCATACAGGCAGGCTATAGGAGAGCCAGAACCTGAATCAACATCTCCTGCCTTCCTAGGATTGTGTTTGTCCCACAAGATCTTTCTTTGCTGCTTGTGGAGCCTGTGTTTCCATTAAAGATGTAATTTTTCATTGCAGTCGAGAGCTGTCAAAGAAAGGGGAAGAAAAACTTCTAAACAGAAGAACATGAAGGGAAGCCTGCCCTGCCCACCTTGCATTACTCACTATCATTAATCCCTCCTTGCTGAGTGAATGGAAGAGTTTCCAAATCCATGCAGAGCTCAGCAGGAAGGACTCACCTTATCTGAAAGGCACTTCTTGCAGCTTTGTCCACACAACAATATGTCAGAGTTAATAAAACAAGTGGGGAGAATGTGAACACATCCACTTAACTAGGGAGCCACGGACAACTGGATACACACCCCTCTGTGTGCCTGTGAGCGAGAGTTCAGTCCAAAGGGCATCTGTCTCCACTGGCAGGGATTTCTAAAAAACCCAGCATGCTGCATCTCTGACTCCTCTAACATTGCACAGCAGCCAGCATGATATCAGAGCTCCGAGAGGCCAAATCAATGCCTGGCTTCCCTCCCAAAGCTTATTAAGCTGACTAGAGCGGTTTGCATATCGTTTTCTAGCAAAGTGATTTGAATTTGTGATTAGTTAATTTTTTTTTTTTTTTTGTAACAGTCTTATAAACCAGGGACTGTAGTTGTGAATAATTTAACTGGTGGGTTTTGCACTCATTCTTGAATAACTTGTTTTGGGGAAATCCTGCCATAAGGCAGTGGGGCTGGACTCACACACCAGTAGGGACACCAGCACACATTTGGAGTGCTATATCAGCTCATTTGGAAACATCTAGGAAAAAAAGGTGTTTTGTTCAAATTAGTGAATTCCTTCCATCCATGCCTAGAGCAGATGCTGTTCTGGCAAAAGGTAATGTTTCAAAATTTTAGGGAGTTTTTTTTTTCTGTTTTCCAATTCCAACTTTTATTTATTTATCTTTTAAATTTGATTTCCGACTAAACCAAAAAGTATTTTGAATTTCTAATAGATTTGTCCTTGCAGAGCTCCCAAAACTTGAGGGCTCTGAAAAGAAATAGGATTTTTTGACACAGATTTTTTTTTTTTGTTCCAGCAAGTGCCAGCAGAAGAGACCACTGGAAGTCCTGTCACTGCAGTCATTGCCCTGCTGGCATACTGCTTCCTAACTCACACACTGGTCCAAGTAGGTCCAGATGAGGACAACTTGCATTTGAGATGTTTCCCCAGCCTTAGAGATTGTCTCTCTTGCTCAGGGTCTGCAGCCCTGCAGCAGGGAACAAGCGTGCTTGGAGAACTCTGGCTCTAGCCAGGCTTCTCCGAGCTTCCAGGTTCCCTGCTGTGGACCTGGGAGCTGAGCCCAGATTATATCTACTCTTCCAGGCTCTTGGCTCCAGGAGAGACTGTCTGGAAATTTTGGCATCACTCCCTGCCCTACAGCTACAGACCCTGTAATCCTGAAGGCCTTGGCTTTGGGGAAATCTTCTTGGTGGGTCTATCCAGGGGTTGTCCTACCTGGAAAGCTTTCTGTATGTATTTGATCTTGGTGGGTCTATGTAGAGGCTGTTCCTCCTGGAAAGCTCTCTGGATGAATTTGAACAGCTCTCTAGTGCCAGAAGAGCTAGTGCATGAAATCCTGGGCTGTGTCTTGTAGGAGAGGGAGGTCTCGTAGGGAGCAGAGGTCTCTCCCTCCTGCTCTGTCCCTGGCACGGTCAGGGATTCCTTCTGGGAGGTGAGATGGGTGGGTTTGAAGCTGTAAAGACTGAGGCTGCAGGTGAATGAAGCTATTTCACTTCTCAGATGAGAAGCATCAAACTACCAGCTGCAGACTGCCCCCCGTTCTCCATTCTGATTCAGGGAATAAGGCAAATTTCTGCACATTCAGAAATACACCATGAAGATGTCATCCTAATTCCCAAGGCATTTCATGGAGTCTTTGTTTCTCTCTCATCACACAGACCCACTAATTTTACCCAAAAAATCCTGGAAACAGTAAGACCATGTCTAGTGGTGTAAATTTTCATTGCCTTTTTTTTGTTATGAGGTAGAAAACCATCATCAAACTAACAAGGCAATAACCGATCTTTCATTCCACTGTCTAATAAAACTACTTTCAACCACAAAAGAAAATCTTGAGGCAGCAATGGTAAGTCCTTCCTTCTCTCCAAGTTTTATTCAACAAGTTGTGATCACTAATGCCTAATCAGGGCTATCTAAGTATTATTTGCCATAAGAAAATAATTTTCTTTTTACTTTTTAGAACAGTCTAGAAATTAAACACAAGACAACTTGCATTAATTCCAAGTACAATCTCCTAGTAGAAAAAAATATTCTTGCTTCAGAACAGTGTGACTTTGCCTCTAAGATAGAAAAAAGAGTATTTTGGAAATGTGAAAGCCAATATTTAGGAAGAGAATGGTGGGGAAGGATGTCCTTGCATTCTCAAAGAAACAAAGGGAACACTGAATCTCTGCAGTCAGGGACCATATCAACATTGCATTTAGAGTACACTGATGACTTTGGGGGTGATTTGAGAGCTCTGTAACATTACCCTACTTCTAGACACTTGCCTTGATTGTTCTTGTGTTTCTCTGAGTATGAGGAAAGTTTCAGTAAGAGGGAGTGTCCTGTTTTTAGCTGAGCAAAGCCTGGTAAGTCTAGGTTTTGCAAACCTCCTGGAGAAATCTTCTCATGGAAAAATATATCAACCCCCAGCCCCTGCGTAGTAAAGCCATGGGACTGTTGAAAAGCTGGTGGATGACTTTGTTTCAAAATTTCCAAGATGAGAAGACCCTCTCAGCACCTCCAAGGGCTGATGAATGGCAGTCTAGTCCCACTTGCTGAGGAGCCAACATGGAAAATCCACAGGGGGGACATGAGTGATGGATTTTGTAGTTTGATGCTCGTTTGAATCACAGTCTGAGGAGAAAGAGAGAAGGAACAGCCAATACAAACCGTCCCCATCCTGTTCTCCCAGCAGTCTCTCCTCTGAAGCGTTGCTTGGAGGTGAGCATGCTGGAAATACTATTATTACTCAACTCCTGCTACTGTGAGACCGCCAGTGACTTGTGCCGAAGGAGCCAACTTAAATGACAATAAAGTAAAATCCTTGGCAGCTGGGACTGTTTGCTTCTCGGTGCCTGCAAAGGGAGCTCTGGCCTGTGCTCCTGCTCTCATGCTGTTTTGGAAACTTGAAGTTGCCCATAAGGCATGGTCTGTGCGGGAGCCCTATCGCCAAGCAGCGGGGGATGTTGTCCTTAGCTGTGACAAATGATTGCCAGCAGTGATTTTGGGGGAAGAAAGAGCAGCTTTCAGATCTCCTCCATCCAGCGGGCCATGGAGCAAAGCCGAGCAGCGAGAGCCCGCGGTGGTGCGAACACGGTGGTGCCACTGGGAGGGGCCAGATCCTGGGAGCACTCGCCGTGCCATGTGGGTGGTAGGATTTGGCTGGATGCTCGCAGTGTCACGTGTCATTCCCAATATTCCAGGGCCAGCTCCCGCAGAGCTGCACTGCGCTGGCCAGGATGGAGCTCTGTAATCACAGAGAACTTTCCGTACGGTCTGGGTTGCTCCTGGTCTGGCTGATCCTGCAGGACACAGCCCTCTGTGCTTCCCATGCCTGACCCGAAAGGGTGGTGGACACCTTCCTGTGAGTACTCATTGTTTCTCTGAATTAACCTGGGAGATCCAATCCAGTTTTCAGACAAACATGGAGAGCCTTTCCATCGATTTCAGTGGCTCCTGGATTGGTCCCTTATTGCATAAACTCAGATCTCTGCTATTTCACACTTCATTTCCTTCCATACCCTTGGGTGAAGCTCATCAACTCCTGTTGATTTACTGCACTTAACTTCTCGGGTTTCTCCAGTTTTTTAGTTTTTCTTTTTTTTGGAAACTTGGAGTTTCTTTCAAGACCACATTTAGATTTCTCCATAAAAATTCCCTGAGAGGAGGAATTTCCCCATTAATTTTTATGGTTAAAGAATAACGCACCAAAAGGAATAGACAAAAAAGCCTTTAACGTCCCTGCATCTTTGCTGGTGTCTTTAATTGCCTCACACTGCTCAGCTTTGTCTCCCATTCTTTTAGATATTATTGGGCTTTACCTGGAAACACCACCCTTCTTCTGTGCATAAAAACATAGGGATGCTTAAAACCAAACCCTGATTATAGGAGTACCTGCTGAATTTTCTTTCACAAATTTAAAACCAGGAATTCCTGATTACTGACTGGAATCAAGGCACTGGAAGACACATTTAACTGGCTTTAAAGTAAATTGTTATATAACCTCTTCCTCCTCCATGCCCTGCATCCCAGATTCACAGCACCCCCTTGCTCAGATTCATTTGAAACTCCAATGGCATTCTTTCTGCTGATTCAGAGGCAAATATTTTTCTTCCATGCTGTGATTCTTACACTTAAAAGCTAATAGGAAATGGCATTTTCTTAGCCTGCATGTCTCCTCCTGTACGTATTCAGAGCCACTGGCTTTCAGACTTCCTAGGGTTGCAGAATAAGCGTATTTAGGAAAGACTCAGCTGTCTCTCACTCTCTTTGCAGTCAATAAAATTATTCATTTTCCCTTCAGTTATTTCTAACTAAATCCACTGGAGTTTAACAACTTGGACACATCCCTGAATGTCTCATTCAATGGCCATAAGGTACATAGAAACTAAGGGTGTCATTTATTCTATGGGATCCCCTTTGAAAATAATTCTGTATCCCAGATCTGAGGCTACATCTGCAGGGATGGAAAATTAAAAATCATCCTGTACAGTGTGTGTGGACATGATAGGAGATTGCAACTGAATGAACAGGTGGTCCCATGACCCACTTTTGCTGCAAGGTGGCTTTTCAGATCAGAACCAAGCTTATATCAGAATCAAGTTTATCTTGGATATTAGGAAGAAAGTGTTTACTGTGAGCAGGGTGGAAGAGGTTGTCCAGAAAAGCTGTGGCTGCCCCATCTCTGGAAGTGTCCAAGACCAGGTTGGATGGGGCTTGGAGCAACATGGGAGATTGGGAGGTGTCCCTGCCCATGGCAGAGGGTTGGAAGTAGATGATCTTTAAGGTCCCTTTCAACCCAAACCTTTCTGTGACTATGATTCAAATGTCCCATTGTTAGTGGCATCACTGAAACACTGATTTTCATCCATGTGTCTTCTGACAGCAATGGTTTATAATGCTGTAGTCTTACCACAGGGACTCAGTGAATCAGGTTCCTGCTGAAAATTGTTCCTTGTTTGAACCTTGCTTTCACATATTTATTGCCTTTGCCACACAAAGGCCTTTTTCTCTCCAAGACAACCAGAACCACCAGCAAAATTTGAGTTTCTGCTGGGACTCACTGAGTGATACTGCTGAAACCAATTTTCCCCTGAGAAGGATCACCACAACATTTTTATCTGCCTTAGGGAATTCTTTGCCTTGTTTAAGTGCTGTGTCTGATTTCTGCACCATGAGATGACAGAGCAGAAAGGAGGACTAGCAGGTCCCCTGGATTTAGGCTGTGCACAGCACCTGATGATTCTTCCCCCATTCCCTCTTAACATCATTGTTTAGTAACTCCCAGTCTCATCTCGTGATGTAACCAAGACATCTCAGGTGATGTGGTTTTGGCCTTTCTCAGAAAAATATGTTATTATTCTCAAAGTAAAGATGAAAGATGACACACATAGAGCTTAGGAGTTTCTTCATGAAAAGAATGTTGGGTTTTCATTGTAAAACTTCTCACATTTTAGGTGCCTGGTCCCTGGGTGAAATTCATAGATCCTCTTCACTCACTCTGGATTCACAATTTGGACTCTTCCATACCTTTGCAGACTACATTGTCCTATTAGAGCTCTGAAAATATCAAAGGAGGAGAAGATGGTCATGAGTCCTTTATATGAGTTGCCAAATGACAACTGAAGGAGAAGAACAACACTGTCCTTCAGAAATGGTACAGATCGCTGCCTCTTCAGAGGGAATGTGGAATGGACATAGCTTTTCCACACATCAAACTTCACTGTGAAGCTATCAAAATATGGATTAATTTATTGCTCTTTCCTCTACAGTGAGGCTCAGGTCACTGCTCAGGCCCACACCTTTTGATTTTACCTCCCTGCAGTCTTGGCTCCTGGTATCAGCTCTGCTGCTGGAACAGAGCTCAGAGATGTGACACACGAAGAAGAGAGAAATCCTCATCCTCCTTGCCGTATTTCTAGGTCTTGGTGTCACCGTCACCTAAAGCTGGATCCTGGGAACAGGTCAAAGTGGAGAGAAGACTCCTTCCTTTTCTCTCCCCATCATTCCTGGATCTTGATATCAGCTAAGGGCCAGAAGCCAGGAAATCATTAACAGCAGCTTCCCAAGCCCCTCTCAGCTGTATTGCACCTCCTCTTTAAGCTGAGCATGAGAAGCAAGTCAGCTTATCCTACTTTTTATCAATTTACCTGGCCCAAGGGCTCAAGGGTTTCCCAACTGGGGTACGGAGCTATTGCAATGTGGATTTAGGACATTCCCAGTCTGATCAGAGCTGATATCTGAATTTGGATTAATTTGAGATATATGGTTTAAGCATATAAAAAACATTTTTGGAGATATCACCAAGGATATCCTAGTATTAATCAGTCCCCTGAGTTCCCTTAAGGTAGCTGATGACTTTATTCAGTTTCTAGAGAAAATTTTGACAATTCTGCTACTGGCACTCTGTTTAAACACTGTAGAGATTTTAGTGGTGATACAGGATATCCTGGCTTGGAAGGGACCCACAAGGATTGAGTTCAACACCTGGCCCTGCACAGGACAGCCCCAAGAATCCCACCATGTGCCTGAGAGCATTGTCCAAACAGTTCTTGAGCTCTGTCAGGCTTGTGGCTGTGACCACTGCCCAGAGAAGCCTGTTCCAGTGCCCAACCAGTGAAGAACCCTTTCTTAATATCCAACTTAAACCTCCCCTGACACAGCTTCTTGACATTCCCTCAGTTCCTATCTCCATAAATCTGGGGGAAAACAGTCAGGACGTGGGGGTAAAAATCTGTGCTTAGTCAGCAGATAACACGGAGTTCATATCCAGCATCTAAATCCTGGCAAGCCTTTTCCTTGATTCCTTGCTTTCATGCAAATCCTGATTAGCTCCTAGGAAAACCTCACTGGGATCTGGATGTCGAGACTGATGTGCATCTTGGTAAGGGCCTGTCCACACCTTTGATGGTGAGGAGGCTTTTCTGTGGATGCCCACTTTGAAGTTGAGCTGGGCTTTCATTTGAAACCGAGCTTGGCGGCTCAGCTGCGGAGCAGGAGGGATCGGTGCTCCATGGCTGCTGGACAAGCTAACAGAGATGTGTTAACAGCTGCTGATGTGCTGCAGCTCCAATTTCAATTTCAGAGCATTGTGTGTTAAAAAAAAATATTTAAAAAAACCCCCAAACCAACAGACTAACAGTTAATAACAAGGGAATATTTCACTGGTTTCCCTTTTGACATAACGGAGCAGGAGAATTGGTGAACCAGGAAAGGCTCCATAATGCAACATCCTGAGGCTGACACGGAGCAGGGAACAGATGAAAAAGCTCCTACTCTGCCTTTAATTTATAGCATATTTTATTACTTGACACAGATTTAATAAGTGAAAATATAAATATCAGGGTAACAATTACAGAGGAAACAAAACTTGGAACTCACGTCAACCTATGAGGTCCCACGATTGCATCCAGAACCTCTTATTTCCTCTGGCAATCTCCTCTCTGAGCCTAAACTGCATTCTCTCCACCACAGTCATGTGGTTGGGTGGTGGAAGAAAACATTGCAATAGCTTCTTTGTGTTGCAGTTGGGAGAGGCAAACACGTCCTGAGGTGTCTCTGGAGGGGCACACTTGTAAGCTGAAGGGTTGGTGTAAATAAGACTTCAGCACCAATCAAAGAGGTTTTGAAACAGACGTTTTGATACTCCATTAAGCTCAATAAAAATGGAAAAATGAGAACATCCACACATTAGAGACGACAACAATTCTCAGCTCTAAGCAGGAAAATAGTGTGCAGGAGATGGTCTTGCATCCATATTTTCATCAGGGCGGCTGTCGCTGCCTTGAACATCTGAACAACAAGGAAGACGTGGTGTAAAGAGGTAAAATCCAGAGAAGATTGAAATAAGGCATTCAGCACCTGAAAAATTCACCTGATAATGAAGCTGCCTACTCTGTCCATGGGGCAGTTAGGGAGTCTAGTGGGTGATTTAAATTGTGTCTGCAGGGTGGAGCTGGCCTGAATTCACCCTGGTCTTTTGCCGTGTGTCTTCTGTTGGACCTCTGTGCCTGTAGCCAAAGTCGGGAAGCCCTCTGGGATTCACCCAGGGGGTTCAGCCTGTTGCCCTGAGCTCCAACATGTGACCTAGGTCATGGCTTCTGAGTTCACAGCCAGCTTGGGAAGTAACTCCCAGGTACTTGGCCTGTTTCAGTCGCCTTTTCTCAGCTGTGATGTTGAGCAACATCAGATCTGGACCTTGACTTGATGGGTAATTGTGCTCTCAGCTGAGGCTGGGTCACGGCCACATGCTCCTCCCTATGGGCAAGAGTAAGGTGGGAAAGGCTTTCATGTGGACAGGCAGCAGGAACCCTCCCATTTCTCAGCTGAAACTAGAGCCCGAGTCTGCAGTTTCTGCCTCTGCCCACTGGTTTGGGATATTCCTGTCAGTTGGTTTGGCTGCAGACTCTGGTCTCAGCTCAGAGGTAGCATTTGCTGATGGTTGCTGCACCACTGTGAGCCAGTGCCATGTGCCTCTCAGCTGGCATTTGGCTGTGGATTCTTGAGGTAACAGGCCAGCTTAGATGTTTTCTCAAGTCACTCTTAGGAGCCGCAGCCCTCATCACGGTCTTCAAGTCTGCACAGCACATTGTATGGTCTCTTCTGAAGTTACTGCAAGCTTGAATGTCTTGAACTGGGATTAAAAATGTTCTAGGCAAAAACTTGGCACAAACTGTAGGGGTGATACTCACCCATTAGGTCTGTGCATCCAAAGTTGTGATGGTTCCTGCAGGATTTGGTGCTTGGGTGGTTTCCTGGAAAGGGTTGTCCAATTCCCATACAAAATGGACAAATCACTTAATGAAAGGCTATGGTCTGTGGTGTCCAACAGGCTAAATAGACAGTCCAAATGGCTCATTCCCTCTGGTCTTCAAAACTGTGACTAGTCTAAAAATAAAAGGCCTTGAATTTCCCCCCTTTCCATTCTGCAGTGAATGCTTGGAAGGGGGAAGGAGGCTGGATCTGATTTGGATCCAGGGGACAGGTTAGAAACAAAATAATAAGAAGCATTAAAGTGAAAATGAAGAGTAGCCAGATCACTGAATTTTGAAAGAAAAACAAACACACAATAAAGCGATACCTCTGCTTCTTGGACCAGCTCCTACTCCAAACCGCCTATCACATCTCATTAGAACAATGTTGAGTTCTTTGGAAAAGAGGTGCCTGCCTAGGATCCACTTTCAAAGAAAACTGCTGGGAGTTTACTTAGAGATGAAGAAAAAAAAAATCAGAGCTTTTATAAGAACCAGAGAGAGTAGAATTCCTCACTCCAAAGCAATTGTTATATTTTAAATATTCTATTAAAGAATCCATTTTCTTCTTTTTCCTTAAATGGCTGGGGATAGGTTTCAATGTACATCTTGAATTGGGCTCTGCAGCGTTAGGATTTCCAGTGGCATTTGGTTTTGATAAACCTCCTTTTTTTTTTTTTTTTTTTTTTTCCTTTTGCCTTGAAGCAGTTTGTTCTGTTGGCAAGAATACAGAGACTGGCAATTGTAACTCACTTCTTGTTGCCAGCAGTAAGGAAGGCTTGAGGTCCTCTTTTTCAGCTGTAGCACGTTTGGATGTTTGGAACCAGAGCAGTGAAAAGAGGGGGGAAAGGAGGAG
This sequence comes from Pyrocephalus nanus, assembly GCA_038380795.1. Classification (NCBI taxonomy): domain Eukaryota; kingdom Metazoa; phylum Chordata; class Aves; order Passeriformes; family Tyrannidae; genus Pyrocephalus; species Pyrocephalus nanus. Next base: position 5,181,929 of record CM076260.1, on the reverse strand, counting down.
GGAGAAGGAGAGTAAAAAAAAAAAAAGGCCCCTAAATCTGTTCTTTTCTCTACTGTAAATTACAACCCTGCTTTTTTAATTTCCTTTCCCAGCACAATGTTATTCATTCATTTCCAAAGTAAACAGGGGACTTAGAGAGCGAACAGCTTGGGAGAACAAACTGTCCTCTTTTCACAGTCTTTACCTGTCAAGAGCCTGATTAAACACATATATGCTGATGGCAAGTATGGTGTGGTGGCCTTTGGGAAGCTTCTGCATCCCAAGGGTTGACACGGGGCTGATCCTGAAGCTCTGAGGTCTTCAGAGAACCGATGGGTTCTTGTTCAGCTGAGCCACTGAATGAGGCTAAAAATACCTTTTTTCTTTTTTCTCTTTTTTTTTTTTTTTTCCTGTAAAGGCTCTGTTTTTCAAACACAAAACCTTTGGGACTAGCTTGGAAGAGACTGCAAAGAAAGACTTCCCAGTTGCTAAGCCTATTGAAATCCCTGATTTGGGATGATAGACTTTTTTTTTCATGAAAGGTGAATTGGAAGATAGTAGTCCTTTACTAGAAAACAGTCCATTCTAATTATGTAACTGTGTGTTTCCTGTTTCTTTTTGGCCCAACAGGCTAGTCCTCTCCAGCATAACTTCATGGATCTTCCAAAGTGGCCCCGTGGAGGAATGTGATTATATGTTTCTTGATGAGGAAGTCAGATGTTCCTGCTTCATAATTTCTATTTCCTCAGTAGAATCCAGTATTTCCTTTAAGGAGTCTCTATGGTCTGGACTAAAAGCTTTAGTAAAGGTAAAGCAGGACACATTTCACACAGGTCACCCCCCATCCATCTCCTGACCCATTTCCCACCTAACACGCCCTCTCTCGCCCACCTACTGATTTCTATAGTACCAATAGAGGTAAAATTCATCACACAATTAGCAAGCAGGGTCGCAGAGCAGGCTGAGAGGTGGAGTTGTCAGCTCTGTTTATGACTCCGCTGCTGAGATGGCAATAATAACCTTGAGCAAATTTATTAACCTCTTTGACCATCTGGACATGAAAATATCATGGGCTGAAGTCAAATGTTTTCAACCACCAGTAAGTGTGGCGGGAGTCAATGGAAGCAGGAATGCTGCTGGGGCAGATCACAGATCAAGAATCTGTAGGTCTTGATGTTCTCCATCCCCAGCCACTGTCCCCACACTGGGGATGGCTCTGGGTAAGACCCTCTTTCTCCTGGCTTATGTTCCCACTGCAGGGATGGAGGGGCATCATGTAAAACTGGGTGATTGTAACTCTCCCTAAGTCTGTTCCTCCCACAGAAACCTCACTGCTGATGGTGGCAAGGTCTGGGAGAGACACACAGCAGACAAGATGGACATGAGAGCCAGTTCTCTTACTGTAAGAGTAAGATGCCCAGACAAATACACTTCTAGCTGAATCGGAAAAAAAAAAAAAAAAAAAAAAAAAAAAAAAAAAAAAAAAAAAAAAGAGGGAGGGAGGGAAACCCATTTTTTTTCTTTTCTTTTCTTTTCTTTTTTTTTTTTTTTTTTACTGTGTATATTGGGCACATCTCACTTTCTGAGGTCATTTTCAGGAGTTTTCTTTCTCCCTTGCATGTAAGTGACTAAAAGTATTGGAAAAACTTTTAGAATTTTCCTGTTTGTGTGAGTGGGTTGATGTTGTGTGGGGTTTTTTTTATGTATATACTTATATATAAATAATGCTGGAATACAAAATAATTACTGGTTTGTAGAAAAACCATCCAGAAGTTTCTCTGTGTCCAACCCTGTAAAGCAAGAACCAAAGGGGGTTTCTGGGTCCATTTCACAGGCAACAAAGTCAAAATGGACACAAGGAAATACTTCTGTTTAAAGCATATAATCACCCTAAGGAATTCCCTGCCACAGGAAACCATCGAGGCAGAGTTGAAGAAGGTCAGAGAGATATTTTTAAAGGCTTGAAAGTTTATGTGAACAAGCAACACCCATTATGTCCTTTTTCTCACTGACCAAGAAGGTGGGTCAAATATTACAGGGACACAAAATATATGGCCACCAGGGAGAAACCTGAGTGTGGAAAAGTAACCATTTTCACATTATGGTTCACTGTGCACCATTTAAAAAAGAACTGTCAGCCAAATCAAAGCCATTAACATCTGAAAGCACACATTTCAGAGATCAACAAGTTCTACAGTGATACTGCTACAGAGTTGTGGCAATGTGTGTAAGAATTTGTAGTATCAAAGCATCTTCTCAGAGCTTTAACCTTAAATTTTCTCACTTGTTTTAGTATTTAGTTACAAGATAATAATAGTTTCCCCCTTTTTCTCTCTCCTTTGTGGAATACCCTCTTAGCCTGTTAGAGATCACTGCAAAAGTGTGTTATCACTGCCACTCATCTTGTACTTGAAAACTGTGGAAAATTTGGAGACATGCCTTGTTATCCACCCTCTGAAGCTGGAGTTTTCAAGGGTGATCCTGAGTGTTGCAGTTTATAGAGGCCAAAACCAACCATTTCCATAGGCATTCAAATCCCTGACCACACTTTCCCTGAACATTGCCTCCTCCACTTTATCATCAGCAGAGCTCCTATAAATGATGCACTAAAAAGAAACTCATTACTTTTGCAAACTTCCTTTTCCTCAGGTTGGATTTTAGACATAAGGGATTTGCATTGATTTTTATTGCCCCTCAGGGCAATACAGAGAGTGTAGGGTGGGTATGTCCCACCATGGACTGCACAGCCTGATACCCCAAGGTTACCAGCCACCTAAGTGGCACCTGGGAGTGCAGCCTTCTCTTCTCTGCCCTGCTGGAATTTACCCTCCCGTGCTTTTTACTGGGCCCAACTGGCACTGCCCAAATAGTGTCCCTGTACAGCCTGGAACTAAGACCTTGCAGGCACCATTCCCAACAGGCAGGTTCCATCCAGCCAACTCGTTAAGAAGATTCAGAGGCCATGTTACATGCAGGTCCCACCATGCCAGTGAGCCTTCATGTCTAGGGTTTAGATTAGACATTGGGAAGAAATTCTCCACTGTGAGGGTGATGAGGCCCTGGCACAGGTTGCCCAGAGAAGCTGTGGCTGCCCCATCCCTGGAAGTGTCCAAGGCCAGTTTGGACAGGGCTTGGAGCAGCCTGGGGTAGTGGAAGGTGTCCCTGCCCATGGCAGGGGGGCTGGAATGAGATGATCTTTAGGGATAGACTGGACATGGCACTTACTGCCATGGTCTAGTTTACAAAGGGGTGTTCAGTCATAGGTTGGACTCGATGATCTCAGAGATCTTTTCCAACCTAACTGATTCAGTGATTTTGTCCCTTCTGACCCAAACCATTCGATGACTCTGTGATTCTATGATCTTTAAGGTCCCTTCCAACACAAACCTTTCCATTATTCCATGATTCTGTTCCCATCCACCTCATTTAATAGCAGAAAAGTGGCACAGTGGGCTCAGGGCTTGGGTGCAGCATTTCATATCCTTTGACCATGTGCCCATGTTCTCTTTCCAGTGAAACCTTGCCATGAGAGGGGGAATGAGAGGGTTTGAGGTCTTGATCTGAGGAGGGAATCTGGTGCAGATAAAGGATTCAAGTGAGGCTACAGCATCAAATCCTGCAGCATAGACACAGTCACAAACTTCTCTTCCTCTTCGTGGCACTCAAAGGTAGAAAAGAACTCTTTTTTTTCTGTACAGATGGAACAGAATTTTAGAGAAATTAAGTGAACAAGGTTGTCTTTCCCCCTAGGGATGTTAACATTGTCAAAATAGAAATATGCCTTATTCCAAAGTATCAATTAGGCCTGGACAACAGGTCTTGAAGTGAAAATTAACTCTGCTTGCCTTTTATTCTTCTCATTTCTGGACTGCTGTCATATGGATGTTTTTCATCCCAGTCAGCAATGCCAGCAGAATGCTGAAGAGTAATAGACTTCAATTTTACTATCTCTTTCCTCACAAGTTAAGAAAAAAAAATCATACCTCCATCACTAGAAGATCTATGGCCAACAGCTCTGCCCATTTCCTGTCTCTAACAATTCCTATCAATTACTTGAAAAATATATTGAAGTTACACTGGGGATGACAAAGGTCTGAGCATCATTATGAACTGTTACAACCCATTAGCTTCCTTCCTAGCTAATCTTACTTCATCAGGCCTAAAAATTCAGGTGGTTATGAGTAACTTGTTTGAATGCTCTCACTGCTGCTCCCAGAAATGGCAGCACAAGTCAGTGTTTTAACAAACCAAGCCTAGGACAGAAAGACTCAAACTGGAGTCAATTAGAGACTCCAGTGGACTGGAGCCACTAGATGCCATTCTCCATCACCACACTTCTATTGGTACCTTGTATTTCAGGAATTAATTTAGAAAACCCAAACAATAGTATCCCCTTTAAAGATAAGTTGGCTGCAGTCCTGCATATTTTGTGGGCTGACCTGAAGCGTGATCTACAGCCCACATAACGTCTCATCCTCTTGGTCTGTGACTGAATCAACTTCTCCACATGAAAGCATTTGCAAAGGACACCTTGCCACTGGGTTTATAGTGGGAGGTGTCCTGGGAGGATGAGAAGCAACTGCAAAAAGTCAAAAATGAACCAGTTAATTGCTCTGTCATGAAATGCCTCCTTAAACTTGCCAAAATCAACTGATTCCCTGAGGAAGCCTGATTAGAACATTAAAATCATAATTAAAGACCATCTCATTCAAACCCCCTGCCATGGGCAGGGACGCCTTCCACTAGTCCACATTCTCCAAGCCCTCTCCAACCCTGCCCTTCCAGGGATGGGGCAGCCACAGCTTCTCTGGACAACCTGTGCCAGGGCCTCACCTCCCTCACAGTGGAGAATTTCTTCCCAGTACCCCATCTAATCCTATCCTCTTTCAGTTTAAAGCCATTCCCTGAATGTTTCCAGTTCTGCAATTCTTTATGGGAACAAAGAGCACAATTTGTGCTCAGTTATGTGAAAACTTCTTTCAGAGGTCCAATCTTTCAGAATTTTGGAAAATTGTTTAAATCTCACTGAAGTGATAAGAAACAACTGTAAGACCATCAAAGGCCTTAAAGAAGTCCAGAAAGATGAGGTCTGTAGCCCTTTCCCCAATAGTCAGTGCCCTCTCCATTAAAAAGCTTCCTTCCATATCCCTGGAATCACATGTGGCTCATGAGTTCAGGTTCAGCTCTCCCAAGTTTTTTATTCCCAACAATAGGAGTTTCCCAGGCTTTTCATCTGGTGCAGCAACTAATTTGTTCTAAATTTGCTTGTCACTAAATCCATTCTTTCTTTCTCATGTCTTCATGCTAAGGATGGGAGGTTCCTCCAAAAAAAGAGTAAGGGACAGGACCACATCAGAATGACATTAGAGATGGACTGGAATCCTGCCTCTGGAAGCTTTCGCTCAATTGGGGGTGACATTTATTTAACCAAGACAAAAGTCCTTGTGGCTCTGATTTTGTTGTCACACAGCAGCACAGCTCTGGGAAAGCTAAGCAAGGGGCTGTTTAAACACAGATTATAGCAGGTCCTTTTTTCTTATCCCTTTGGAACAATAAATCGGCTTAAAATATAAGACGATACCAAATGCTTATTACTCCTGTGGAGAATTAATGAGCCATGGCATCTAAACTATCGGTGGTCAGACCATATGTTATTAGAAATGGGGGGTGCTCTGTATTGGTTAGGGATGTTATGCATTTGTGATTAAGGCTATGAAACTTAACCAATAAACACAGCTGAGAAATGAGCATAAACAGTCAATCCATATGAGGGAAACTGCTCACGTGAAGTAAATGTAGCAAAATGCAATTCAATGAGCCTTGTAGGGAAGACTTGCTGCATCCAAGAAACTTTCCCACAAACTAATATTGCCTGAGACCAGCTGCTAATCAAAATAATCCTTGGTCCTACTGGACAGTGATCCTATACACAGGGAGTATAAGAGGCATCAGACACTAATAATCTTATCACTCTTGGGATATTTACAGCTGGCAATATGGATCTTCCCTGCTAGAACTTGTAGAGACAGGCAGCAATGATAAACTGCAAAAGAAATTGTGAGGCAGGTCAAACCAGCAAAGCAAATCACTGTTCTGTGCCTCAGTTTGCCCATCACTGCAGTGTGATGCCAACATACAGCCAATGCAGCTTCCCAGATTTGTACTGAAAGGGTTTAATTCATGTGCTAATGAATGTCTAAGCACTTCAGCTCCTGTGTTCCTTCATTGTCTGGGACATCATTTAGCAGATAATCAGAACAAAGCTACTCATCACAATGAGCTCCTTAGGGTCCTGGATTATCTCTGAGTGTTTACAAAGTGCTGTTAGAGATTTGGCAAATATGAGTAGGATCATAGAGGTGGTTGCCATTAGCTGGTTTGGGTTGGAAGGGACCTTGAGGATCATTGAATTCCAACCCCATGCCATGTGCAGGGGCAACTTCCACCAGACCAGTTGCTCAGAGCCCCATCCAATCTGGCCTTGTAAACTTCCAGGGATGGAGGAGCCACAGCTTCTGGGCAACCTTTGCCAGGGCCTCACGACCCTCACAGGGAAGAATTTCTTCCCAACATCTAATCTGAATATACCTTTTGTAAGTTTGAAGCCATTCCCCCTTGTCCTGTCCCTCCAGGCCCTTGTCCAAAGTCCCTCTCCAGCTCTCTTGGAGCCACTTTTGGCACTGGAAGGGGCTCTAAGATCTTCCTGGAGCCTTCTCTTCTCCAGATTGAGCACCTTCATCTCTCCCAGCCTGTCTCCAGAGCAGAGGTGCTCCAGCCCCTGGAGCAGCTTTGTGGCCTCCTCTGGACTCACTCCAACAGATCCATGTCCGTCATTTATTGGGAACTCCAGAGCTGTAATCACTACTCCAGGTAGGGTCTCATGAGAATGGAGTAGAGGGGGAGAATCCACCATTCCCCAGAGAGCAGTCTCAGCTTTACTGAGGGATGTGCCTGAGATAGCTGGTGCACTGTTTTGATGGAGCATCCTGATTTGCTCAAAATGTTTTCATGGGTGGGAAAAAAAAAAAAATTATGGAGTTAGAATTATAGAATAGTTTGGGTTGGAAGGGACCTTTATAGGACATCTAGTCCAACCACCCTGCAAAGAGCAGGGACATCTTCAACTTAACCGAGTTGCTCAGAGCCTTGTCCAACCTGGCCTTGAATATTTGCAGTTCTTTGTGGCAACAAACAGGATAATGTGTGCTAAGTTCTGTTAGAACTTCTTTCAGCTGTCAGGTCTTTAAGAATTTTGCAAAATTGTTCAAAAGTCGCTGAACTGAGAAGAGATAAATGTAAGGCTGTCATGAGAAACCTGATGAAATCCTGGTGGTAGCAAAGCTGAATTCCTGTTATATACACCAAGTTCCCTCTAACCCCTTTCAGCTTTCCCTTGTTTATTATTCTTCCCTGGTTTACAAGCTCCAAAGAAACTTGACATAGATTATTATACACGAACAGGCTCAATGCGTCTTGAGATGGATTATTTCCTTCCTTCAGAGCTACAAGAAGGCTGGAGTTGCTCATGGTTTGGTATCTTTTGACATGTCATTGGAAAAGCTTCCTTTTAGCACAGTAAGTCTGCAGTGTGGGGATGTCTGACCAACACAGGCCCATTTACCTGCTGGCATCTCCAGCGCTGGGGTCTATAATGGGATTTGCTGTTCCTGTCATGCCTTACATCTGGTTTTGCTGTTTAGAAAGAGCTAATTTCAACCTACAACAGCACTGAGATTTGCTCTAATGTCCATTCCTCTGAGGTGGCCTCATTTTCCACAGCAACCATATGATAAAGAATAGGAAGTGAGAGGAAAGGGTAAAAAAAAAGTAACTGGAAAAGGCAAGCAAAAAACTGTTGAGTTGTTCAACACAGTTTATTTATTCATTTGCCAAAGGAAATAATTTCTGAGCTATGCAATCAGTGAGCATTTGGAGGTTTGAAGTAATATTTAGGCTCATGGATGTCTGAGCCATTTCTTCAGACCTTCAGTGTACAGGCCTGCTGGACAAATGGACTTGTCTGAGTCTGCCTCTATTTCATATACAAACTAGGGAAGTTCTAGTTTTCCAAAATTAATATACGGTGCTGGTGTCATCTCCTTTTGAGTGTCAGAACTGAAGGAGGTTGGTAGTGACCCAAATATGTTCTCGTATCAGATGGAAACTAAAAACTTCAGAGGGGAAGAACTTCTATTAGCATTTCTTATAACACACTAACAGTGTGTCATGGCTGACAGAGCCAAACAAGAGGATGCTGCATAACACCACAGACAAGCAGTGGGTCTGGAGTACACATGTCACATTGAGATTGCCCAGCCACCAAAAGGCATTGGATCCAGTTTAAAAACCAGTTTTTGGTAAGATTATCTTGATCTGCAAAATTATCTTCTTGAAAATTGCAGCTAAATCTTACTGCACTATCCTATCAGAATCCAAGCAGATGGTTCTCCAGTGCTGCTGAGGCATTTCATATATACATTCTGACATAAACCAGCAAGCAGGACTCATTGAAAATTAACATAACTCTTCTAGTGCACTGTATGGAATTCAGCCCTCTGGATTATTCCATTTTCCAGTGAAGTACAGATTATAATATAGCATGTGTTCTGTTTTTAAAGCAATTAAGCTTAAATATACTTGTTCTTCAGTTTAATTTTCCTTCTGAAAGCACAGCAGTCATCTTCTATCAACAAATCCATTCCAGAATGTTTTTGCTAGCAACTGTTACTAAGACTTTTTTTGATCCAAAGTGGAAGCTTGAGAGGGATATAATCAGCTCTCTAGCATGGCTAGAGACATTTGCCAGTAGCTAAAATACACAGTAAGCAAAATATCTGCCCTTCGGATGTTTTTAAAACAAAGAAAAGCCATCAAAACTTTAGGACATAAACCCCATCTGCTTCTCATCCTGGAAAAGCAGGATTCGTTCTAGTCTAGCTGTGGGATGGCTGCTTTCAGACAGGAAGGAACGGCTCTCTGGTCCAAGCAATCAAAGATCATATGACAAGACCGACTGGAAGAAACCCCATCATTGGCATTATGCGACAGGACTGGGGTGTGGACTCCAAAAACACAATTATAGCAGGTTTCCTCACAAAACAGATGTCTGCAGTTGGTGTCTTCTCCTTGATCCCCACTGCCACCCTGGTAGATGCCAGGCTTGACCTTGGGAGCAGTTTTGGCTGTGGATGCCATGTAGCCATGGGTCTGTAACCAGAAGCAAAACCTAAATGTGTAGGAAAATGGCAAAGCAAACACCAGGCCCCAACCCTGGCCCTTAATGTTGAGACAAAGCACCATTTCATTGTGACTGAAGCCTTTAATTGTTCTACCAGTCACCAGAAAACACTTGCTTCTTCCAATTTCTCCATCCTTATCCCATTGTAGGGGATCAAGCAGAATAAACAAGCTTGTGCACTACTTGTTGGCAGGATTTTGGGGTTGTCACCCAACCAGTGGATTGCACAAGTCCCTGTTCCCTTACTTGTTATAAATAAACTCAGTTCCTATTAGTGAGCATTTTGTTGTGTCCCATTCTCACCGTGCACGTGTGTCTACATGATCCATGAGGTTTGGATTGCTTCTGAGGTCTGCTCCAAGAGCTGTTTTAGGTGGCTGTGATGTTATCAGGAGTAACTGGTAAACAAAGGTGTTTCCACAGAAAAATTGGCAGGTAAGGGAATAAGGAAATGATTTTCAACTCATTTGTTTTAAGGTACATTTATCATACTCAAATCTAAGCATATTGATTTATATTATGGCTTTGGCATCATAAACATTTGATAGGAATATTTATTAACATTGTGCTGGTGTTTTTGGCTTTCCAAAGCAAACTTCTAAGGAAATATTTAAGCACACACGTGCTACACAATTGGCTGGCTCCAGCTCACCTCCTCAACACAACTGGATTGTATGAATATTCACTTCTCTCATAAAGCAATCCAGCACTTAGGGGTGCAGACAGATCACAGAATCAGGCTTCTGAGCTAAAGCTACAAATGGACCTAAGTGCTACTTCCAGCACGGTATTTTACAGGGATCCTTCAAATTCCTGTGGCTGAGGGCTATGCACAGTCACATTACTGCTGGCAAAGCCCCATGAGCCTTGAGTCTCCACCAGATAAACTACACCAGCCTTGGAACTGTCCTCCTGCTCAGACCCCTGTGTCACATCAGAGGCTCCTAGGCTGCCTGTCTGCTCTGGGGTCCTTCCTCTAGGATCTGCTTTGGGGCATGTCATTCTTTGAGTACAGTTATTACACTTCTTTGGGCACTGTTGTTATACTTGGCTTTGCACCAACCAGAGGTAGTAATGGAACTTTCCGATGTTGCCATGTGTGTCCCACCATATCCCACAGAGCAGGGACTGGACTACTTTCCTTCTTGTTTGCCTACCCCACCAAAAAGATGCTCAAAAAACTGCCCCAAAAGTCAAGTTGTGGGTTAAAGTTCCTGCCTCAAACAAGTGTAAGGAATATCTGAGAAAAAAGCAACTCCCCATGTTCCTCCTTCACTGTTAAAAAAAAAAAAAAAAAAAAACAATTTATCCTCCTGCAGGTTTCCATAAAATTGACCAAATGTGACTTAGATGCCCAATGTAAAGAAGATTCGGAGCTTAAAACCCAGCTAGACTCCCAGATGGGCAGAGAATCATAGAATCACAGAATCACTGAGGTTAGAAAAGACCTCTAAGGTCATCAAACCCAACCTTCGACCGAATACCACCATGACCACTAATAGCTTTTGAACACCATGTCTTCCTTTATCCAGAACCAGGAACCTAGAAGCTCTGAGTCTTGCCCATCCTCCTATTTTCCACAGGTGTCCCCAGGTATGTTTAAGCTCTGCTTTCTGGTTTGAGGTAGTCCTATTCATTCACCTAATCTGCTTCCAGAGATCCTGAGTGCCTGATGCCTGGAGCAGCCTGAGTCTGCATATAGATCTAGTTTTAAGTGACTTTTCCAAGACTAGGCAGAAAGTGAATGCAAGAGCCAGGAATGGAAGCCAAGTTTCTTGTTTCATAAACTCCTGAGTTAACCACTTCTGCTCATAAGAATCAAGCATGAAAAGAACATAACAAAGGGGAGCGACAAGGAAAGCTTTCAAAGGACCCAACTCAGCATAACCCGTTCAGATTTCTGGAATGCCTTGTTTTGCCAAACATTTACGGCTTTGAGCACTGCTGGAATTCTCAAAGCTGGTGGATAATTTTCCTCCCAAATTTTATTACTGTAGAATTTGATTCTGTTACCCTTATGCATCTTGGTAAGCTCTACTTTTTTCCCTAGAGGTTGAAAAGAGCCCTTAGGCTCAGAGGGTAGAGAAGACTGCCAAGTGCAGAGACTAATTTTTATTTTGTTTGCTTTTTCTTAAAAATAAAAGGAAATGAGCAGATGAAACCCACGTTGTTTTCTGAGCTTTTTTTTTTTTTTTTTTTTTCTTGCTAATGAAATTTACCTTCCCTTGTGATGATCACTTTTCCCTGCTGTACTAGCCAGGACAAGATAACAGTGACTATGAACCAGCTCCAGTGAGAACTTCTCCCTTCAGATCATTTTCCTGCCAGGACAGGCAGGTTTACTCCTACCTGAATGGTTCCTGGAGGTGGTCTGGTTTGGGCAAATCTCACAGGAGACCTAAGCAACAAGTTGCACTGGAAATTGGTGTTATTTTCTGTCAGCTCAAAAAGATGCTTCTGACTTTTCAGTGGTGGATTTAAGAAGGTTTGATGAGGACCAGGGTGCTCAGGGACCAGGGCCTGTGGATCTTTCAGAAAGGAAATTTGGTAGGAATTAGGACTGGGTCTATATTTCATAAGGTGCTTTGAGGTAAAAGAGAAAGAGAGAGGATATTAAAATGGACTTTTTTTTGCTGCAATTTAATATGCATGAAAACAATTTCCACAGCAGTCGCTAGAATGGGAGTGTAAACATTTTTTAAACAGCCATCTACTCTATTTCTTGGGGAAAGAAAAATACGTAAATAAGTAAAACCAACAACAGTGAAGAAAAGAAGAAGAAGTGGTGTCCTGGCTTCTGATCAGCAAGGGGGAAAGAAAACCAAAAAAAAAAAAAAAAAAAAAGGTGGCTCCTGTACAACATAGAGGAGAAGAAAACTCCAGTAAACAAGGCAAAATAGATGTAATTGGAAACAGGGCCCCAGCAGCACTCCAGGTTGGAAGGTAAGGGGAGAGAATGAGAGAGCTGCAGCGAAGAGTAGAAGAACTGGAAAACTCGAAGAAAACCAAGGGGAATTGAATAAAAACAACAGTCTGCTTATAAAAGTAAACAGAGGGGGAAGGGAGAATATGCAAAGGGAAAACAGATGCAGAGTGAGACAGTGCTCAAGAGACAGAGGGAGATGAAAGCAGTCTGAAACTAGAGGGAAACTTAGAGTGAAAAAAAAGGAACAACCAAAAAATCCAACAAAAAATATTGGCAACAATGCCTTGGTGACCTTCACACAGTGAAATGCCTCTGTTTGTTTGGGCCCTGGGGAGGCTGGTGACATTCTATTGACATGGAAGAATTTAACACCAAGAGTACGCTGAGGAACCTGAAATACAGTTTTGCTGTCTTGCTTGGGATTGTTTTTAAAGTCTCTTCCCTGTTTTTCCTCAGTCATACAGATCTGAGAGGGAGTAGGTGAGGAGGAACTCTGAAACTGGGTCAAGGTACCTATCTGAGGTCTGGCTTCAGCCCAGAGGATCCAAAGAGAGCCTGATCCACCATCATCAACTGAGCATCCTCTTCCAGTGGGCTCTGGGTGCACATATCTCCCATAGGCTTGAAGCCACATGGTCTACAAAATCATGATTTTTAGACACAGTTTAGGTTATTTGTATCTATTTCTGCTTAATAAATGCAGAAAAATAACTTGTCATGGAAAAAAGCTGCTTTCTGGCTTTTGTGGAACCTATTGGAAACCCATGGTGGTTCCAAGTACTACAAACACATGCTGTAGGTCTTCTGATGTGAGAAGTTTCTCTGAGCTTTAACTCACAAGATTGGGATTCTTACAAGGCTACTGGGGAGCTGTGCAAGGAGGTTTAAGATATTGCCCTCTCAGCTGTTTGTCCTTGTCCTTGGGCAGCTCAGAGTTTGCTGAGTCAGTGCAAACTCACTCACTTTTACGCAGAGAGTGTAGGACAAGGGGGAATGGCATTAAACTAATACAGGAGAGATTTAGATTAAATGTTAGGGAGAAATTCTTTACTGTGAACGTGGTCTAATGAAAGGTGTCCCTGCTCATGGCAGGGTGTTGGAACTAGATGATCTTTAAGGTCCCTTCCAACCCAAACCATTCCATGATTCTATGACTCTATGACTCTATGAACATGACAAAGCAGAGTAGACACAGAAAGGATCTGTGCCCTTTTTGCCAGAGTCTGTGGCAGTGTTTGACTTACTCCACTTCAGAATTTAGGGGTTTCCAGGGGACTGGATGAGTCTTCCTGACAGCAATGGTAAAAAGAGCCAATGACTGGGTCAGGAAGGCTGAAGATGTTCTTGGAGGGAAAGCTCAGCATTGTGATTTTGGGTTAGTGATATAGCATGAAGTGCTGCTGCTGTGTTTTTCCTGTGCAGTGAAAAATCAGAGGACTTATAGTCCAGACTTTTATCTTCTTCCTGCCTTCCTCTCTCTGAGTATTTAAATGTGCCTGTCTCTCCAGTTTGTCTAATTGACCTCAATGGCTGCATCTGTATTAATAAAACAAACATTGCCAGGAGTGATTTTTGTGCTTGGAGACTGACAGTCTGGTTACTTTCACCTTATTAAACTCTGTTATCCTCTAAAACTGCATTCAGCCGTCTCCTGAAAGTGGTCCCAGGAGTGTGTTGTTCTTGCACCATCCTTGGGAGCAGCCTGTGAGAGACATGGAAGCCTGATGAGGATCACTCTGGCAGCATGACAAAGGACACCACCAGGGAGGTCTGTCCAAGGAACTGGTTATTCCTGATGTGACCAAGGTAAAGAGCAAATTGTCCTATGACTGCTCATCTCTGTCCATTGGTTCTCACCAAGCTGATTCAAAATTAGTAGACAATGGTTGTACTTGTCAGAAAAAAAACCCCAACCAACCAAACCCTGGTACAATTTCCTTTATTTAAAAAAAAAAAAAAAAAAATCCCAAATCCTTTTAGGACAAATCCCCAAAGACATATATAATTTCCTCACCTTGTAAAATTTCACTGGTTTGCCCCAAACCACGGTGTTTGCCAGGAGAAATTTGGAACAAAATGAAATCTCTGTCCAAACACAAGAGAGGTAAAATTCCAGTTTCTGTGTTCTGTTTTGTTTAAAGAGTGGTCATGAGTGATTGCTTTTTTGTCAGAACCAAACTATCTCATAACCTAAGTCTCCTAGAAATGAATTTTTGGATCACTTTTGTTATAAGGAACAAACACCACATCCAACAACGTTTAGATTTGAGACTTAGGTGTGGGCCTATCAGCAAATTAGGACTGTACATGATGCTAGGTTGAAGATCCAAACTTGCCCAAATATTCGGGGAGTGATCAGATCTGTGGTTTTGGTTCAGCTCCATCCCTGCTTTAGAGGGAGGGAAGTAGTTTGGACTTTGCTGATAAAAGAAACTCGTGCTTAAATCATTTTATACCGGTAATGTGTTAAATATACCACAGCAGATTCACAGGGCGAGGAAGTATTTTAAGCATTGCAGTGAGTTAACTGAAAGGAACCATAGGAAATATATACCAGAAGTTAATTTTTTCCAGTTCTTTTCCAGCTCTGCACCCTGCCTTCGTTAGCTCTTGTGTGGGGTGGCTTATTTTCACTTAGAACGGCTTTGGAGTCATTTTAAAACACAACTGGTGTGCCACAGGGACACGGGGAGTCTCTTGGCTTATATTTTGCAGATGTCTATAATTTAATTGTGCCAGCAGGTGACCAGGATTACAAGGTCACCTTATGATGGTGATCAGCTCATGGCTGAACATGGGCAGCTCACAGGAACACATTGGGGCCGTTGTACCCACACTCGAGCCCTGAGCTCCACAGCTTCCCTGCAAGTCTGCTGTGGGTATTAGATGCTTTCTGCCTGAAATCTGTCCTGCAGATTGAGTTTCAAAATCTGATATTGCCTCCTGGCCCTAAAAAAATGTGTCAATCCAGTGATTCCATGGTTTTGCTTAAAGGTAAAACAGTGCAGGGAGTTTTCAGGTCTGGATGCAACAATCGGTGATTATGGAGTTTATCTTGACACTTGTTAGTTATTAATGGCAGTGCTTCCAGGGAGCTCAGCACATTTCAGGAAGCCACACAGCATCCTTGGCCGGCACAAGCTGGGAGTTTAAGGACACACAAACACTAAAGGAAACAGCAACAATAAAAAGGTGTTCTACATGCTGGGGATTTTTTTCCTTTGTCATTAAAGGTCACTTGAGTCACTACTAGTTAGAGGGTGGAAGATTCTCAGAGGTGGAAATATCCGTGGGGAGGGGAGTTGCAGGTTGACCTAGGTGGGCATGGTGAGGTCAACTGAAGCCCGGGGTTGGCCCTCTCCAGGTGTAGGGAGTGCCAAAAGCAACAAGGATTTGCCTGTAGTCTGGGCAAGAAAAACCACTGTTAGGGCAAAGAGCCTCAGTGACAGTGGCAGAGGTTGTGACCAAGAGCAGCATCAGCAGAGAATTAGCAAACAGCAACTCAGGAAGTCACACTGAGGAGTGATGCCCCTTTCAAATGCAGGTGGTGCTGGGACCATCTGTGATGGCTGGTGACCCCGAAACTATGGGAATACAGCTGTTCCTTTTCCACTAGAAAGCAAAATCCTGAAAGGCTGAGATCCTTTTGGGTGGTCCTGTTGTTCAGTGTCTGGTACTGTCCTGCAACTGGGGATGGAGGAAGGATTCAGATGTCCCTTGGCTCTGGCCAGGCTTACAAATCATAGAATCATAGGATGATTTGGGTTGGAGAGGACCTTAAAGCTCTAGTTCCAACCCCCTTGCCATGGAACAGGCAACTTCCACTAGAACAGGTTGCTCAGAGCCTCATCCAACCTGGCATCCCAAATGACATCCCAAGAGAAAAGAGCATGACATGACAAAATGTAGTCACTGAAGGTCAGTGTTGCTTTATCCAGCATGGACTGATTCATTTCTTAACAGAGCTTTTCACTCACCAAACTGTTCTCTTGCCTATTCCCTCGGGGGCTGCAATGTGACACAAGAAGTGCTTTTCTCTTCTGCCAGGAGAAAAGCTTCTTTCAGCAGATAACAGAAACATTGCAGTGACTTTCAGCAGAACAGAGGCAAGTGGAAGAATGGTCATGGGAAAAGATCATCCTTCTAATCATATCAATTGAGTCTTTCGATATGTATTTATTTTTGAGGGATTTCTCCCTAAGTCCAGAAAGTGAAATTCAATTCTGAACTCTTCATCTACATGACTTTGGAAGGCCTTTTGACCTGTCTGGGCTTTTCTATTTGGGAAGAATGACTAACAATACCCAGTATCCTCAATAATTGCAGAAAATGCCCTCATGAAGTAATTTGCAGATCAGAGAGAACAATATCAATGTCCAGAGGTCACAAAGGACTGTGCAGAATTGTTTTTAAATAATGATGTATTACTTCCTTGTGGTAATCTCATATTTCAGAGTCATCTCATACCACATCCCATGTCTCCTCAGAATGTAGCAGTGACACTGAAAGCAAAACTCAAGTCAGATCCTGATAGACAGATCTGCCTTTCCATTAAACTTGTTACTTCTAAAATTATTTAAATTATTTGTACTCATTTATTCAAAATAAAGGAGACTGCTACCAGTGCAGGTCCTCTAACAGACCCACAAACACTTTGACTTTCTCCTGACAGATGCCCTACATGCAGACTAACTCATTTTAACTAAATTTGTGATAACTACATAGGCTTAAGAACCCTTGACTGCTCTCAGAGTGCCAGGACCACAGCACAGGTGTGCTGAGAAGGTTTACTCCTATCTGAACTGTTCCTGGAGGTGGTTTGGTTTGGGCAAATCTCACAGGAGACCTAAGCAACAAGTTGCACTGGAAATTGGTGTTATTTTCTATTAGCTCAAAAAGATGCTTCTGACTTTTCAGTGGTGGATTTAAGAAGGTTTGATGAGGACCAGGGGCTCAGTGACCAGGGCCTGTGAGGCTTTCAGTAAGGAAATTTGGTGGGAAGTAGGATTGGGTCTATATTTTATAAGAGAAAGAGAGAGAATACTAAGATGGACTTTTTTTGCTGCAGTTTAATATAGGGCCCTGTATAAGCCCTTCTCCAAAGATGAACCTGTCTGCTTCCTCTGGGGCAGCTGCAGATTTGGGCGAAGGCAGCAGCTGCTGCTCCTCAAAACTACTGCTCCAAAGGCAGCAACTGTGTCTCTCTGTGCTCCTCAGCTTTTGTTTGCAGCCATAAAGAGAAGGAACTTTCAAATATAGAATAAAGCAACAGATAATGACAGGTGTGCCGGTCACCTTTCGGGTCCTAAATCCAGTCTGTTAAGAAGGCAGGAACCTAAAGAGGCTGCTGAGTGCGGGTTGGGGCATTCACACTGAACACGGCAGCAGCCCCAGAAGGGTGGAAATGGCTCGGCTTGAAAGTTTTACAAGTGCTTGGGAGGGACAAGGGCTTGTAAGAGCCTGGAAGAGACGCCTGGAAGCTCAAACAATGCTGAGTGTGGCTCAAAAAGCACTCCCTGTGGACAGCCCATCCTTTCCACACAGCCGGAGATTCCCCGCACGCCTTTAAAGCCCGTCGCACGCTACATGTTGCATTGATTGTGCACAGCAGCTGAGAGCTGAACAAATAAGCTGCCGGTGCTGTGCTGGATGGGAAAACATCCTGGTGTTGCTATGACATTCCTTGTCAAGTTTTCAGGCTCAAATGGATCCCACATGGGGGAGTGCATCAGGCTCCACTGACAAGTGGGAGATTTGGAGGCTGGAGTGCTCCCCATCTCCTCTTCGTGGAAACAAAGCATCTTTTATGCCTCCTCCCAACCAGGACAAGGGGCTGGAATAAATCATCAAGTGACCCAGCCACTCCCCTGCTCTTATAACAAGCAGCTGGAGGGCTACCAAAACCGGGCAGCGCTGCTCGTCAAACAGGCGCTTTCCCGCTCGCCTTTTATTGGGATTCACTGGTGGCACTCTGGGGGTTTGTCGCTTCTTTCTTTCCCTCCTACTGTCCAGAGACACTACCAGTAAAACCCCAAAGCTATATTAAAAGAGGGAGGCTGGGCTGGCAGCCAGCTGCTGCTAACAGATGTGCCTGTGAGCATCGCAGAAGAAGCCAATTTAGCCGATCCAGCCTTGCTCGCAAAGCGGAGCCCATTTTTCCATGGGGCACAACAAGCAACTGCAGGAGGTTAAATAAATCCCAGGGCACAACTCTTTCAGGCTGTGGAAAGCTTCCAGGAAGGTGCTTATTGCTG